>JBAIZL010000001.1:93638982-93823982 GCA_036971475.1 Prosapia bicincta | reverse complement strand
TATTTTGACTTATGTTCTTTATTAATACACAAGAATACATATTGCAATATATATATACATATATATATATATATATATATATATATATATATATATATATATATATAACAACATAGGTTATTCAAATACAAGAATATTTATTAATTTATATCAAAGCTTTTCGTTGGTAAACAGTACTAACATCATCAGGAATGAAAATTACAATAATGTAAGCTATAGGCCTCATTACAGGTCTATGGCTTACATTATTGTAATTTTCATTCCTGATAATGTTGGTACTGTTTACCAACAAAAAGCTTTGAATATAAATTAATAAATATTCTTGTATTTGAATAACCTATGTTGTTTTAAATTATTAAACAAGAAAACGTATTTTATATTTATATATATATATATATATATATATATATATATATATATATATATATATATAGGTAAATATTTGGATAATATAAGTTAGTATTACAAAAAATTTATATTGTAAATAATTGCACTATCTTTAAATCAGTACAAAATTTTGGTACATTAACAAACAAAATAAATTTATATCAAAAAAAGAAAATGCAATTGATGAGAAATAATTGTAATATATTTTTCAATAAAAAATGTATGCAATTACAAGTTATACCCAAATACGCAAAAATTAACATAAAAAAATCAAAGTAAAGCAGCACAAGAAACTAATATACAAGCGGAGAAGATATGGATAAAATATGAAATTAATGAATTATATAAAAAACAAAGTAAATTAGCATATGAAATATATAAATTAAATTTAGAATTAGCAAATAAGTTACATATAATAAAGTGGGAATATATATAAGGAAATTAATATACAAAATAAATATCTTAAAAAAATTAAAATAAATAATATAAATAATAAATTAGATAAATTAAAAATATATAAAGAAAAAAACAAAGTACAAGAAGAAACGTATCATAAATTTTTCCCAAATTTAAACAATTTAACTAACATTAATTTTACTAAAAATGAAGAAAAAATATTAGAAGGCATTCATATTGTCAACATTAAGAAAAAAATTTTAATAATATTTGATAATAATGTAATAGATACAGAAATCGCTATAAATAAATTAAAAGAAAATTACCAAGAAAAGGTAAGAATTAATGCAGCAAATGAAATAACTAGATTAATAAAAAAACATAATATTTATAAAATAAAAAATTATCAAAATAAAAATCAATATATACAATTTAATAATCTAAAACAAAAATTACAAAATAATAACTTATGTAGAATAAAAGCAGATAAAAGCAATGCTGTGATTGTAATAAACAAACAAGATTACATAAACAAAAATTAAAAGTATATTGTAGATAATATGTTTATAGAACTAAAAAAAGATCCCACGGATTGATATCAAAATGAAATAAAAGGTATTGTGAAGAATTCTTCATCCATCTTGCATCCAGCCCCTGTTACGACACCCTCAGCCGTGTATGTTTTACGCTCTACATTGACTTATTGATGATGGGTGCTGTAGAGCCGAAACGCCGACAGTTCAGCTGCGGTCAAAATATGATTCCACCCAACTTACCATGTCCTGGTACCTGTAGTGTGTCGAGTGTGATCTGCCAGTGGATAAAATCCCTGGACTTCTTTTATAAAAACCAACCATAATGATCTATCTCATTTAGATAGATTTTAAACTCAATAATAACTATTTTATCAATGTCAAAATGAATATAATTATTTGCTATTGCTTAAATATTTATTAGAATTCTTTTTTCTAACTTGATTTTAAATGTTTGCTTTTATTTTTTCAAATGGTTGGAAAAATTCTAGAAATTTTATTATTGTTTTACCATAGGTTATTAATAATAATTTTTAAACATTTTGTAGTTGTACCTTGATTTTTAATTTGAAATTTAAACAATACAATATTAAAATTGGCTCTTGACAATTTTATCTCAACGCTTTATTTTATTTTCTCTTAAAAAAAGCACTTTTTACTTAAAATAAAGATAAATAGCTTACAATGGTTCCCAAATATTCTTGTTGTTTTGATTAAAGTACCTAAATTATTCTTCCAACACAAATTTATAAAATGTACAACTTTGAATAGAATAGGAGAAATATTTATATTAAATTTTTTTATTTCATGTCCATTATTTTATTTTCAGAAGTAAGCACAAGTTTACTTCCATATCATTTAAATTTCAATTTACATTTGTGCCCCTAAAAGATTCGTACAACAATTTTATAGGATTTTTGTGATTACATATTTTTAATACTGGTTGTATGATGTAATTTCAATGGACATAAAATAAACGATATTAACCAAGTTAAAGCGATTTTACTTCAATTTTTTTTAATTCTCATTCTATTTTTCTCGTTGAATTTAAATATATAATTTTAATGATGACATTGGATTTTCTTTGTTTTAACTTGTTAAATTTGACCTTGTAACAATTTGATAAACCTCAATCTTGATATTAGTAATTCAAATTTGAATGATTTATTTTTAATCTCCACCATTTAGATATTTTTCAAATAAAAAGTTCAAATAAAAATGTTGCTAATACATTTTTTATTCTAATGAAAAATCAATTTGATAATAATTTTATTTTTGATGAAATCTGTATTTATAGTTTTGAAATTTGTATTTTAAATTAATAAATGTTTATTTTGTTATTAAAATTTTGACTTGCCCCAAAAATCTTCACTGCACCTCGCTCCTCTTCTCCCAAAGGTGGTTCCCTGGAGTCTGGAATGTTCTTGCGGACGCAAATGAACGATTTTAAGGCCGTCTTTAATACTGTTTAGTTACATTGCAAAAATTTATATTCGACTAGCGGCGGTTGAAGAGCTGACATCTCCACTTCCATCATGGATTAAGGCTTAGCCTCGGAATGGCATCTGGCAGTCAATGGTTCCAGAAGGAAAAGTTCGTCTTCTTCTAGCACTGAATCACCTCTCAAATTTTCTCATACAACTGGGATCCCCCTCTTTCGTTTTGTTAGCTAAAACCAGCCCTTGTGAACCGGCTTTGTTTACCTATTCTAATAGCGAACAGGTTTGGCCCACAACTTTCACTTCCACTATTGCATTTAAAAAAATCTTTATTTTAAATAATTTTACTGATTTTGCCTTCTTTTGTAAAATCTGTATATTTTGAGATGGTTTTGGCCGTCTCAGTGCACCTTCATATAAAATATCTAAAATTCTTACAAAACAGTTATAAGACAAAATGAAATTAAATAACAATCATAATATAAAAAATACTTATCACCTTATAGAGAAAATTAAAATATAAAAGTAGACAATAATAGCAAATTAATATCATTCGATATAAAAGACATGTATACCAATATACCTTTAATGGAAACAGATAAAATAATAAAAAATAAATTAATTATGTATACATGTGATAAAAAAGAAATTGATGAAATAATTAATGTACTTAAAATAATATTAAAACAAAATTAATTTTGCTATAATAACAAAATATACAGACAAGAAGTTGGCATGGTAATGGGTTCACCACTATCAAGCATCATATCCGAAATATATTGATGAAGAAATAATAAAAATTATTAAAAAATATGATAATAATGGGCAATGGTATAGATATGTGGATGATGTCCTGTACATTTCTACAAATAATGCATTAAATTCAAACCTAATAATTACCGAAATAAATAATATACACAATAAAATACAGTTTACTTACGACATAGAAAAACTTAATGCTATAAATGTCTTATATATCACCATTTATAAGGAAAATAATAAATTAAATTTCACAATATTTAGAAAACCCTCTCAAACAGTTAAAATAATACCTAATCATTCAAACCATCCATACAATCAAAAAATGGCATGTTTCTATAATTTATTATACAGAATGAACCGAATTCCATTAAACCCGATAAATAAATTGAAAGAACTAAACATTATTCAACAAATAGCAATACAAAATGGATATAAAAAAGAAACCATTAATAAATTGAATAATAAGATCCTTAAAAAATTGATAATAATATAAATAAAAATTATTATTCAAATAATAAAGAAATTGTTTGGTCCAAATTCCTATTTACCGGTTTTGAAATCAAACCAATTATAGAATTATTTAAGACACTAATGTCAAAATAGCTTATTACACTAATAACACAATTTTTTTTTTTTTTTTTAACGACGAGAATGCTTTATGCACAGAGTGTGGGACTCCTCTCGATACTGCACTAGGCTCTACACCTGAAAGTTTACCCACTAAACTCGTCACCCTCCAGGCAGATTTCCACCCCGGAACCGCCAAAGCATTACTTCAGGGTGGTGCCTCTTATACTTCCTCCATTATATTACGGATCTAGCCATCCTTCTTCTTTTTTACATCGTAGAATAGATTCGATGTAACACAATCAATAATATAATAAATACAAACATTAAAATAAATAAAATTAATATAAATGGCGTATATAGTATTAACTGTTCAAAATGTCAAAAATGTTATAAAAGACAAACAAAAATGAAAATAAAAGACCATTACAAGGAACATTTAAATGCATTTAAAAACCACATATTTAAATCTAATCTTGCAACACACTGTATAGAAAGGAATCACGATTTTCCAGATATTAGTAATATGAAATTAATTAAACACGTACAAAATCGTTTAAAAATGAATATAATAGAAAACTTAGAGATATATAAAAATAAAATTAAGAACACACTAATAGAGGAACAAGTCCAGATTAAATCAAAACATTATACAATCTTTAGCATATTTGATGATATTTTAAAAATAAAAGACTAGGACAAATGGAAATATTAAAGTATATTTGTCTAACAGATAAGATAACTGAGACTAGGTTTACTGAGCATAATACAGTTATATTCAACAGTCTTACTCTAGTCACATGCTGATAATGTAAATTAGCGAAAAGCATCAATAAATATTAAAATGATGTAATAAAATTATATGGATTGTAATATAATATATTCTTGTTTATGAAAGTTGTCTTATTTCACCATATATATATATATCGCAATATGTATTCTTGTGTATTAATAAAGAACTAAATCAAAATACAAATACAAGAATTATAATTGAATTTACAATTCAAAGCTTTTTGTTGGCTAACTGATGATGTTGGTACTGTTAGCCAACGAAAAGCTTTGAATTGTAAATTCAATTATAATTCTTGTATTTGTATTTTGACATAGTTCTTTATATATATATATATATATATATATATATATATATATATATATATATATATATAATTAATAAATTTAAAATATTTCAAAAACAAGAATACTTTTAATGAATATATTTATTCAAAGCTTTTCGCCGATAAAATAGTACCAGCATCTTCAGGAAAATAATTATCTAATAAAAAATTTTTACAAAATTAAATCATATGTGCTACAAACAACCATATGTTTATAAGTATTGCACTTTATGTAATTTTTTCTATAACATCAACGACCTTATAAATAGTTTGGTGCCTTGATCTTACTTGAAAGTGTTCATCAATTAATTTGTCTTTAACTTTATGCTTATAAATTTCCAATGTTTCAAGTATATTCATTTTTAATTCTTTATTTCTTTTATTAATTTCATATTTTCTATTTCCGAAAACTCGTGACCATTATTAATACAATGCATAGCTAAATTTGATTTGTATATGTTTGGTTTGATATAAGCGTTTAAATGTTCTTTGTATCTTTCTTTTAATTTCTTTTTTGTTTATCCTACATATAATTTATTACATATTTGACATTTTATATTATATACTCCAATTCCTTTCGTGCATATTATTTTGATTTTTGTTACTGTTTATTAAATTTTTAATGTTATTATTAGTTTTATATGTAATTTGTAAATTTGTTTCTTTAAATAATCTTGTAATTTTATTTATTTCGTTACCAGTGAATATAAAAGCTGTCCAAATATTTTCTTATTTGACAAGAAATAATAAATACATTAAAAATCATATTAAATCAAAATTATTTTTTATATAATAATAAAATTTATAAACAAAAGGATGGATTAACAATGGGCTCTCCAATGTCCAGCATATTATTGGAAATATTTTTACAAAATATAGACATTGAAATAGATAAGATTATTAAAACATATGATCAAAATGAACACTGGTTTAGATATGTAGATGATGGATTATACATATCAAATAATAATGGTTTAAATATTGACAAAATATTAAAATGTATAAATAATATACACGAAAATATAAAATTTACTCATGAATTTGAATCAAAAAATAAACTAAATTATTTAGATATTACAATCACTAAAAATAATGAATCATTTGAATATAATATATATAGAAAACCAACACAGATAAATCAAATGATAACTAATTATTCAAATCATCCATACAACCAAAAAATGGCAGCGCGTTATACTTTATTATATAGAATGCACAAAATACCAATGAACTTAAATGATCAAATAAAAGAGACAAATATAATACATCAAATTGGTTTAGAAAATGGATATAAAAGTAAAACTATAGATAAATTAAATAATAATATAGTAAGAAAACAGAAACTCGAAAATAACTTTGTACCTAATAAGAGGTGGATAAAATTATTTACAATAGTAATATATCAACTTCATAAAGTCAGTGTAACAGAAAAATAATGGATAACGTAAAATATCAAGATACAGTATATATATATATATATATATATATATATATATATATATATATATAGGAATTTTTGTGTTTTATATGTGCTTATTTCCAAGAGATTGCAGTTTTGGACTATTGCCTTTAGGTAAGTCTGTCAGTCTCCTATCAAGTCCAAAAATTCCTAAATAAGCTTTAAGCTCTACTAGAACTAACCTATAAATATATATATTCTTGATATTTAACGTTATCCATTTTTTTATCCATATATATATATATATATATATATATATATATATATATATATATATATATATCTTGTTCAAATTTTCAATCGGTAATTAAATAGTTTTTATCCATCCATATTGGTTGAAATACAATTTTTTTAACTTGTAGTTGATACCACTTGATGTTAATACCGTTTTTTCAAATAATAGTTCATGAATTAAATTAATTAATTTCACTCTTTATTCTGCCCCTTAATATCGTGATAATGTCATATTTAGGGGGTCGGTACACATATTTATATTAATTCTAATTATTTAATAAAAAGTTACTAACATTAAGTAATTAATTTTAGTTACTTACACTTTTAAATGTTTTAAACTTGCCTATAGTATCACTTACTTTGCTTGTTGAGGACGGCCGTTTCGGGAGATGTGTTCCTTTGTCAACTCAGACCGTCAATTCAGATGGTTAATTTTAGTTCCTAAATTATATCACTTGGAAAAAAACAGTGGTTTTTGACTGATTCTGATGTTTTTCAGCAGACTCGTAGTAGATTAGAGCATTGTTTATGCTGCGAGTTACGCGAGTGGACGGACTTGAAGTCTTGTCCGTGACTCACAGCATTGAACAATGCACTAATCAAGTGCAAAACGCTTCTGCTGAAAAATATCATTAAGTAGTGGGTTTTTTCCAAGCGATATATTTCATTTAAAGCTTTTTTTTTGCCTTACATGCCTTTTGAAACTAGTGTTGATTAGGCAGTAAATTGTAAGTCAATATTTAGTGGCAAATAGAAGAGGGTTTGATTAGTAATACCATTTCACTTGGCACGTTGTTAAGTTGTAAAATTAATAAATCAAATGGTGTAATTTTTAAGAACACTCTAAATCGCAAAAATATTTTTTCTTATAGATTTTTTTGTATTGACCCAAAAAGTAAAAGAAAAGGAAAACTGTCTGATGGCAAACCCCTTTCTAATAAAAATCCCCTTACTGCTATATAGAAACTACAGACGTTTTATGGACTAGTGTTAAGGCGGAACATACTTAACTATAAGGACTTGGAGAGGTGTAAGCGCTTGCTACTTCCACATTGTGTACAAATTCAAACCCACTGACAAAGACGAGGAGTCGTGGTCTAAATATAAGAAATCTTTACATTTATTGCTTCCATCTTCACGTGAGCTACTAGTTTTCACTAAAACCCTTGTGAATATTTCACAAACTTGCCTATTGTAACACTTACATATATTTGTTGAGGACGGCCGTTTCGGGAGATGTGTCCCATTGTCAACTCAGATCGTAACTGATCTCAATGTTTTCGTAGGTTAAGGTGTTAGAGTGAGGATGGGATATTATGGTGGGGGTGGGGTGAGGGTGTATTTTGTATGAATTAAGAGTTGGATGTAGAGTTTATTGTTGGAGTAGGATTTGTTAGAATTATGATGTAATTGTGTGTTGAGTATGTGTGTAGGGTGTAGTTTGAAATGTATATTTTGTATTGTTCGGTTGTGTAACGTTGGTTATTTCTGTGTTGTTATATCTAATTCCTATCATGTGATTTTTCTTATTTATTCCAAAATTAAAAAAATTTTAAATTCAAACTAGCTTTTAAAAATGGATTTTTTGTCTTTTTTTCTAAAAACATCATAACAATGTTATTTATTTCATTTTCAATAATACCTCATGATAGAAACTAGATAAAGGTAGGCCTAAATAAAACTAGATTAATATAAGAAACAAAAAAAAACATTATCAACCTTTCTTAAGTGGGACTTGTGTAATGTGTAATAAAGCTAACATTATGGTTAAATGCAATTTGGAATGCCTTTAAAAGAAAGGTTGCCATTTAGTATTAAGAAGTTTTGAGAGTTTTGCGCCTCCATTTTAGATAGAAATTATTAAAATCATTATTATTCTCATAAGCATTCTTTTAAAAGAATGTAGGTTGAAGGAAATGTACAAAAAGCAAAGAACGTATTCCCTAACTGTTAATCCTGTTACCAAAGTACTAACACGTCCTGAGATTGTTTCAGGTGTATTGGCCCTGTGACTGGCAAAATTTCCCATCAGCTTACGAGATAGAGCTTCGACCTCACAGCAACCAAGGCCAACCACTAATGGACTCTCCAGCAGTCGACGATGGTAATTAACCAGTTCCATCAGAATAATTTTAAAATGCCCAAAACTAAACATATAGATCTTGTTTTAGAGAGGTTTTTTTCTTACTTTGTAAAGCAAACAAAAACAAATCTTATAAAAATAAAATTCGTGGCAATAGTTGAAGTTTATTTTGTTTTACCTAATGTTTCGCAACTGTACAATAAAACAATTGTACACACCTTTATTCCTAGCCATACTGTTATGGGGGCTTTGATGATATAAAGTACACTTAGCGCAACACATTTTATTGTTATATACTCTAGACATGTTCAAGTAAGTAATAGGTCTACTGCAATTTTTTTTAAGTTTAACTAAAATACTCTTACATATATGTTATTATAAGTATACAATAATACCATTCACTTTACTGCAGTTTATTTACTTTTAAACTTTCTAGTACTTTAAAATTTCTGGCAAGTAGAATTTAAAAATACGAAATGTCAATATTTTAAGATATATGAATGAGGTTTTTAAAAAAAATTTCACATTAATTATAAGTTTGCCTACTAGTTAATTAGTTTAATAATAAGGTGCAAAAAAATATTCCTGTTTTGTCCCAATTAATGTCCTTGGACTGATTACCTCCATCAACTAAATAATTTTTTTAGCCTACTGTGGGGAAAATTCCTCTTTAACACCTGTTGAATCTCCAAAAACAATAAAATGTCCCTTATAATAACATTCAAATCAACTATTAAAAATATTGAAATTCTTTTTCCCCTAATTGTTCAACTACCTATCAAGTTTCTTTCTATTACAAAACATTCCTACACAATTTTGCTCATTTTTTTCCTTTTCCTATCCATTTTTTCATTGGGTCATTTCCATTTAACAATTACCGTTTAGTGCCTGATTTTGTTTTAATATCCAATATACTTTAATTTTACCGATTTAAAATTTTTCTGTTATTTGCTTAATCTTTATCTTTTTCGTTTCCTTCTATGAGATTCAGTATATTGTTGGGATCGAGAACAACATGTTTCCTTGAAGCCATTTTCAACACCATCTGGATTCAGAAAGCCCCATAAACAAAAGTCCAGTACATTCTGCATCTACAATATACTGTATAGGCTTAAATCCTTGGAGAAAACAACACTCGCTATTAATAACTGTTCTTGTTTATTGGTTGTAGAGGGTACAACAAGCCAACTGTATCTTTTTGGCAGTGTAAGATAACATGACAGTTCTAAGTGAGGTTTATTGTCTTGTTACTATGAAGAACTAAGACCCAAATTAGTTTGTTGTCCTAGCAAGAGTAAGTACAGTTAGTGGATATTTTTATGGCAGTCCATACAGTGCCTTCTTTAATTTAATATTTAGAAGTTCAGTAATTTTGGTCATTTTTACCTTTCTGGCTCTCACGTAAAAGAATTTGTTTGTAACATATAGGCAGCAGGATTTTCCATTTTAGTGTTCAGCGGAATCCATATAACAGGGAGAATTCTATATGAATTTTGATAACATATGAGATTGAAGAATTTTTTTTAAACACAGGTTTCTTCTAAATTTAAACTACTTAACTAAGTCAATACGTAATTGCTTACTTGCTGAAGCGTTTCAAAACGATCGTTCCTTTTACGAAGTTAACCCTCTACTCACTGATTACGTATTCACTTAGTTAAGTAGTTTTAATTTAGATTAATCAGTGAATTCAAGATGATTGCATCAAGAAACTTCACAGGTTTCTTTTTAAATACACATTTCCCCCCACTAACAAACATTTCTAAAGACATATATGTATCACCCGAAAAAATTGTTAACCTATGAACAATAATTAATTACTTACGCCTTTTCTACTTAAAAGTGTTTGTGAATGCTTTTATGTGTTCTTGGTAGTGTGTGTGTGTGTGTGTAAAGTGACCTGTCTGGCCTATGTAAAATCTGGGTCAAGCAATGCAAATTAGTTTGTAAACACCAGCGAGATGTATATGTCATTTTTTATGTTATTGGGTTTTAATTATTTGTTGAGAGTGATGTGTGTAGAGTAGACTATTCTGTAGTTATTGTATTTATGAAATGTAATAGTTAGTTTATGTATTATGGGTAATCTGTACGTACTTTTAAATATTTTATGGATTTGTTATGTTCGGATTTGTATTTGAGTTACTGAATTAATTTTTTTTTGCAGTTGTATATTTTTGTCAATCATTGTTGTGTTGTATCCATGGGTTTGTGCTTTATACTTCATTCTTGGTAGTGTTCTTTGTCTAACGGTGTTTTTAATAGGTGTTATATCATGGTGTTGTGGAGGTTAGTTTATGTTGGTGTGGGTGTTTGAAAGATTATGAATGAAAGTACAGTATTGGTGCTAGTGGGTTTTCATTATATGTTTGATTTATTTTAAATTTTTTTCTAATTTTGATATACCTAAGGCATCTCTAGGTATAATTGTTGTTTTCCTATAACATTTAGATCCACAATTCTTAACATTAAGAAATCTTTTTTCAAAGAATAATATGGGATAAATATCATAGTTATATGATAATTCTATAACTGAGTTGCAGTTAACCCTACACTGCATACTGACTCTAAATGGAATCATCTTTTTATTTGGATCTACAACCAATAAATCACTTCACTTGAATTTTGTAGTCCATTAAGTTCAGTGGAACCTAATTAATCACATTTACATGAATTTATGCTATCGGAACTTCAATTTATTCTGTAAATTTGTAAAAACTTACTGAAACGGAACGTTTTTTATCACTCCGTGGCTTTTTTCATCAGTGTCTAAATTTTCCACTTGAAATTGTTGTTAGGTAAAGCGGTGATGGCAGGTTTTCGATAGTATCAAAGAGTATGTGTGATTTGTTCGTTTAATACGTTTGTATTTTGTGTTTTTGTAAATTTCATATTGTTCTAGTGTGTCCTTTTTTCTTGGTGTATATGATTTCTAGGTTAGGGTAAATGTATGTGTGTCCTGTTTCTTTTAGGTGATAGTTGAATGCTGAGTTGGTGTTCTGTTTGGGTGATTTTGTGTGTTCCTCGACTCTTTGTTGGAAGCTGCGACCTGTTTGTCCAATGTAGAATTTGCTGCAGTTTGTACAGTTTAACTTGTATATTTCTGGTGCTTGTAGTTTGTCTCTGTTTTTGGTGCCTTGTTGTATTTTGTATTGTATCCGGCTTTTTAAATTTGTGTGCTTTTTTATTTGATATTCTGTTTATGTATGGTATTGCGATGTATTTGTTTTCCATCTCCGTAGTGTTAATTTTTGTTTCCTATATTATGTTATATCTTGAGCATCTCTAGGTATAATATTAAGAAATCTCTTTCTAATATTAAGAAATCATTTTTCAAACAACAATATAAGGATAAATATCATAGTTATACTATGATAATTTTATAACTGAGTTGCAGTTAACCCTACACTGCACATTAACTCTAAATGGAATCATCTTTTTTATTTGTATCTACAACCAACTTATGATTTCAAATGAAATCTTACTGCCTAGTGCGTACTGTAAAGTACAGGCTTTGTTTTTATTAAATATTTATATTTTTGGTTATTCTCCACAGTCCATAATAATCAAGTATATGATTAATTACAATTTTAAAAAATGTTTTCATGTATCAATTATATTTTTAATTCGTTAGAAAATATATGTAGAAAATATCACAGAAATATTACATAAGTTAGTCTGTGTGTGGATAACTGGGTAGCGTATTTTTGTATCAGTGCATTGAGTGCATCTTCACTACATTCAAACTGTAAATTCAAATATTTGTTTTTAGTTCGATTTGCTAATTAAATTTTAAACATTTTAGATAATATTTTTGAAATGAAGTTTTTAAAGTAATAGTTTTTTCAGATACTTAGTTTTCTCAAACTTATTAACTAAATATTCCAAGTGAATTAATTTATTAGTGTTGAACTAATGTTACTTTAACATGTTCGGTTGTTTGAGGTTATTTTTCATTTCCTTGTTCTATTTCTTTTTTTTTGTTTTACTATTTTCTGTAGTTAATGAAAATAAAACTGGACAGGAATTCAGTGGTTTATACTGTGGAATAGAAAACTGTTATAATGGTTAGTTGTTCTGTTTAATTATAATTTACTTACAACTTTTTTAAAAAAATGTTTTAACTTGCCTATAGTAGCACTTACTTTTTTTGTGTTGAGGACGGCCGTTTCGGGAGATGTGTCCCTTTGTCAACTCAGACCGTAACTGATCTCAAGATTTACGTAGATTAGGGTGGGGGTGGGATATTTTGGTGGTGTGGGTGTATTTTGTGTGTATTAGGAGTTATGATGTCAAAAAGTGTGTGTGAGTTGTAATGTAATTGTGTATTGAGTATGTGTGTAGGGTGTAGTTTGAAGTGCCTATATATTTCGTATTGTTCGGTTGTGTAACGTTGGTTATTTCTGTGTTGTTTATGAAGAATTTGTAAGTTAGATGTTATGTCTGTGTAGTCGTGTTTTGTGGAGTTGAGATGATCGGCGAAGTTTGATTGGTAGTTATTGTTTTTTAGTGCTTTTATATGTTCTTGGTAACGTGTGTGAAATGACCTCCCTGTCTGGCCTATGTAAAAACTGGGGCATGAACTGCAAGTTAGTTTGTAAACTCCAGTGGTGTTATAAATGTCGTTGATTTTGCTGTTGGGTTTAAATTGTTTGTTGAGAGTGTTGTGTGTGGAGTAAGCTATTTTGTAGTTGTATTTTCGTAATGTGTTGGTTAGATTGTGGGTTTTGGGTGATCTGTAAGGTATTGATAAGTATTTTATGGGATTGTCATCTTGTGTGTTTGTATTTGGGTTATTATGTTTATTTTTTAGGCAGTTGTATAATTTGTCTATCATTGTTGGTGTATGAATATTTCTGCTAAGATGCTTGCTATGGGGGAGCCCATAGGTAGTCCATCTTTCTGGCTGTAGTATGTGTTATTGTAGGTGAAATAATTTTGAGAAGTGATTAATCTTGTGAGGTGGATGATTTCGTCAATGTGTGTATGTGGTGTATTTGTGTCTATTAGCATGTTTTTGAGGATGTCTATGGTTTCTGGAATGGGGATGTTTGTATATAGATTTGATATATCAAAAGAGACTAAGGTGGAATTGTGTGGAATATTTACGTTTTTAATTTTGTCTATTAGATTTAGGCTATTTTTTATGCTACAATGGTTATTAAATTTTATATGGTTTCGGATAGTTTTGTCGAGGAATTTGGCTAGAAGATGAGAAGGGGCGCTTGTATGGTTTATTAGTGGACGTATTGGGATGTCTGTTTTGTGAAGTTTGGGCAGGGCGTTTAGTTTGGGGGCTATTGGCTTTATTTGTTTTAGGTGCTTTTTGGTGTGGTGTGGGATTATAAGTTTTGTTTTGTTAATTGCTTCTTTGATTAGAGCGTTGTATTTTGTTGTTGGGTCTTCTTTTAGTGTAATGATGTTGTTATTTTGGATGAAACTGTGTACTTTTATGTTGAGGTCGCTGTTCTTAATAATTACCGTTGTGTTGCCTTTGTCAGCTTTGGTGATGGTTAAATTTTGTTTTTTTAATTTGTTTTTGATGGATTTGGCTGCTTTTAATTCTTGGGTATTTGTTTTGGGGGGTTTAATTTGGGTTATTTTTTGTTTTATTTGGTGTCTGATTGCATCTTGTTGTTCTAACAGCTGACAAAGGCAACACAACGGTAATTATTAAGAACAGCGACCTCAACATAAAAGTACACAGTTTCATCCAAAATAACAACATCATTACACTAAAAGAAGACCCAACAACAAAACACAACGCTCTAATCAAAGAAGCAATTAACAAAACAAAACTTATAATCCCACACCACACCAAAAAGCACCTAAAACAAATAAAGCCAATAGCCCCCAAACTAAACGCCCTGCCCAAACTTCACAAAACAGACATCCCAATACGTCCACTAATAAACCATACAAGCGCCCCTTCTCATCTTCTAGCCAAATTCCTCGACAAAACTATCCGAAACCATATAAAATTTAATAACCATTGTAGCATAAAAAATAGCCTAAATCTAATAGACAAAATTAAAAACGTAAATATTCCACACAATTCCACCTTAGTCTCTTTTGATATATCAAATCTATATACAAACATCCCCATTCCAGAAACCATAGACATCCTCAAAAACATGCTAATAGACACAAATACACCACATACACACATTGACAAAATCATCCACCTCACAAGATTAATCACTTCTCAAAATTATTTCACCTACAATAACACATACTACAGCCAGAAAGATGGACTACCTATGGGCTCCCCCATAGCAAGCATCTTAGCAGAAATATTCATACACCACATCGAACAAAACCACATCTTACACAACAACAAATACTCAGATAACATAATTTACTGGTACAGATACGTCGACGACATCATAACATTATATAAAGGCAACACACGCAGAGCACACATATTTCTAAAACACCTAAATTCCATACACCCTAAACTAACATACACCATCGAAACAGAACAACAAAACTCCCTTAACTTCTTAGACCTCACAATTAAACGAACAGACAAACAAACACATAAATTCAACATATACCGAAAACCCACCAGCACTAATACAACCATACACAGTTCCTCAAACCACCCACACCAACACAAACTAGCTGCTTACAATACCATGATATACCGCCTCCTTAAAACACCATTAGACAAAGCTGAACACTACCAGGAGTTAAACACCATAAAATATATAGCACAAACAAACGGATACAACCCAACAATGATAGACAAATTATACAACCGCCTAAAAAATAAACATAATAACCCAAATACAAACACACAAGATGACAATCCCATAAAATACTTATCAATACCTTACAGATCACCCAAAACCCACAATCTAACCAACACATTACGAAAATACAACTACAAAATAGCTTACTCCACACACAACACTCTCAACAAACAATTTAAACCCAACAGCAAAATCAACGACATTTATAACACCACTGGAGTTTACAAACTAACTTGCAGTTCATGCCCCAGTTTTTACATAGGCCAGACAGGGAGGTCATTTCACACACGTTACCAAGAACATATAAAAGCACTAAAAAACAATAACTACCAATCAAACTTCGCCGATCATCTCAACTCCACAAAACACGACTACACAGACATAACATCTAACTTACAAATTCTTCATAAACAACACAGAAATAACCAACGTTACACAACCGAACAATACGAAATATATAGGCACTTCAAACTACACCCTACACACATACTCAATACACAATTACATTACAACTCACACACACTTTTTGACATCATAACTCCTAATACACACAAAATACACCCACACCACCAAAATATCCCACCCCCACCCTAACCTATGTAAATCTTGAGATCAGTTACGGTCTGAGTTGACAAAGGGACACATCTCCCGAAACGGCCGTCCTCAACACAAAAAAAGTAAGTGCTACTATAGGCAAGTTAAAACATTTTTTTAAAAAAGTTGTAAGTGATTACTAGTAGCTCACGCGAAGATGGAATCAACAAATGTTATAATTTACTATTTTTCAGTCTGTCAAGTATCATAAGCTTGTGCCATTCCTAGCACAGTCAGAATTCAGAAACGATACTTAGTAAATTTAATGTTAGATTATTATAACAGTGTCCGTGAAATATTATAATTTTACCAATTACCCACCATCTTCATTTTTTTTAATATATGTAAAACAATACTTTTAAACAAGAAGTTTTATTTTTATTTTGTTTCAAACCAAAAATAGTGCTTCCTATGGGGAAAATCCATACCTAAGCTGATACAATTGTAAATATAAATGAATGTTTTTTTTTTTTTAATAGAACACCATTTTTTATGCTATATTAAATGGTAATTATTTTGACATGCGACTACTGCTATTTTCGTGAAATTTTTTACTTTTCTTATGTATTTTTACGTTCTAGACACGAATCCAACATTATTTTTTGTCGCTGGTGCCGTTTTTGTAAAATATACTTTAAAAAACATAGCCAAAACTAACCTTAATTAATGTGCGACTACCGATATTTTCGTTTTTTTTGTTTTCTTTTCTCATGTACTTTTACGCCCTAGACACGAATCCAACATTATTTTTTGTCGTCTACATCGTATTGTCATTATTATTTTATTATTAAACATAATTAATTTTATAGTTTATAACATACTATATTAAAATATACCTATGAAGAATCCAATCAGAATAGATTTGGTTGTAATTATATACAACAATACTATATTAAAATATTCTGAGTTTCTGCATCGGTCAGTAATATTTTTTGGCTGTTCTTACCTTACATATATAGATTTATTTTGTATATTTTAATATAGATATATAGTAATATTGTATAAAATTAAAACCAAATTTATGCTGACTGGTAACTTTATAGAGTATGTCTAGACATAGTACAGTGCACTAATAGACGTCAGCAAAAATGTTTTTATTATTTTTTTGTATTCGTTACGAATTTCTAGATTGGTCGATAAAATATTTAAGTTGAAATTTGTGGTTAAAGTAAACAACTACCCAACATTGATTTTGCCTGGCTAGTTGATATTTACATACATCTATCTGGCCTGGATTGTATTTTCATGGAAATTTTTTTTTTTTGGCCTGGAAACATTATTTTTTCTTTAATTAAAGTTGGGGAGAATGTCTAGACGTAGTACAGTGCGCTAATAGACGTCAGCAAAAGTGTTTTTATTATTTGTTTGTATTCGTTACAAATTTCTAGATTGGTCGATAAAATATTTAAGTTGAAATTTGTGGTTAAAGTAAACAATTACCCAACATTGATTATGCCTGGCTAGTTGATATTTACACACATCTATCTGGCCTGGATTATATGTTGCTTCATTATGAAATATTTATTCAACTATTTAATAGGTAATTAGATTGACGTGCGACTACCGCTATTTTTGTGAAATTTTTTAACTTTTCTTATGTATTTTTACGTCCTAGACACGAATCCAACATTATTTTTTGTTGCTGGTGCCGTTTTTTTAAATATACATAAAATTGTAAATATAAATGAATGTTTTCTTTTTTAAATAGAACACCATTTTATGCTATATTAAATGGTAATTATATTGACATGCGACTACCTCTATTTTCGTGAAATTTTTTACTTTTCTTATGTATTTTTACGTCCTAGACACGAATCCAACATTATTTTTTGTCGCTGGTGCCGTTTTTTTAAATATACATAAAATTGTAAATATAAATGAATGTTTTCTTTTTTAAATAGAACACCATTTTATGCTATATTAAATGGTAATTATATTGACATGCGACTACCTCTATTTTCGTGAAATTTTTTACTTTTCTTATGCATTTTTACGTCCTAGACACGAATCCAACATTATTTTTTGTTGCTGGTGCCGTTTTTTTAAATATACATAAAATTGTAAATATAAATGAATGTTTTCTTTTTTAAATAGAACACCATTTTATGCTATATTAAATGGTAATTATATTGACATGCGACTACCTCTATTTTCGTGAAATTTTTTACTTTTCTTATGTATTTTTACGTTCTAGACACGAATCCAACATTATTTTTTCCGCAAAAAAAAAGTTGATAATCGTGTTCTACACATTAAAACGAGTAATTTAAAAACAAAAAAGTTTTAGTACCAACATCATTAAGACTATTTTTCTACTGGTTTTTTATGTATATTTGCGTTTTTATTTAAAAAAACGGCCAATCTAGAAATTCGTAACAAATACAAAAATATAATAAAAACACTTTTGCTGACGTCTATTAGTCACTGTATTACGTCTATACATACTCTATGAAGTTACCAGTCAGGATAAATTTGGTTGTAATTTTATACAATATTACTATATATCTATATTAAAATATACAAAATAAATCAGATACAAAATAAATATACAGAATATTTTAATATAGTATTGTTGTATATAATTATAACCAAATCTAATCTGATTGGATTCTTCATAGGTATATTTTAATATAGTATGTTATATAAAATTACAACCAAATCTATCCTGACTGGATATTTTATAGGTATATTCATCAGTTGCGGGTTCTGCCCAATTACATTGGTGGGGCTCATGACAAGGGGTCTCCCCAGATTTACAAGAAAATTTTGAAATTTGATACCCATTTAACTCGTTTTATATTCTAAGCACCTACAACTTTGATTACGTTATACTTATTGATTAATATATCAACATTGCTATAACTAATAGACGTATTACGGTGTGATTTACGAAATGTTGTAAGGTTGGGTAGTTAAATGATCGCCTAGTGGTTGCTAAAGCGTCGAGTACTCAACGAGTAGTGTGAATCATGTTTTACTTTTAAGAGTATATTAGGGCACTGTGAATGCGCATCAAAGAATCTATAAATGGAAACAATAATTATCTAGTACATAAATATTATTCTTTAAAATAGTAGTTTCATAAACGCATATTATTATTAAATATCAAATTTGATTTGTTTACTTTGAGTCAAACGCACCAACATTTATTTGTGAGAACATTACAAATAAGCCTACAATGTTGCTCCCTAATCAGCAGCACTGATTAGTCATTTCTCAGCGCATGCGCAAGACGACGGGACTCCATCCCAGGCCGCCCGTAACACGCTCATTGAGTGACGTCACCGCACGGTTTTGGCTGTTTCAGCTAATTCCATGCACACTCAATGCACTAGTCTGGGGCTCTCTGCTGTGAGCCCCGCACAGGACTTGCGGCTAATTTCGTGCATCAACTGCTAAATATTTTATGGTTTTAACATTACTTAAATAATTCTAAGCTCTTCTTAACCTAATTTAAGATAAATGAATATTAATTAAAAATTAATTTTTGTAATTGGGAGGGCTGCGCCCCAGAGCCCTTTTGGACAAACCGCCACTGATATTCATGTCTAAACATAGTACAGTGCACTATTGCTACTGTACACCCATAGACGTAGTCCCAACTGAAATGTAATACAAAATTAGATTTCCGTGTCAAAACGAAAAAGTAAATTCTGTTCATGTCATAACACCAGAGCTTCAAGGTAAAACATTGATTTAGTATGGTTTTAGGTGACCATGATAGAGGTGCGGAGTCAAATACTTTTTATCAACATTGTAATTATTTGGGAAGTTAGCGAAAGTGTTTATATAATTTGTTGTATTTGTTACGAGTCTCTGCATCGGCCGATAACATATTTTCAGGTTGAAATCGCTTACGTGGCTAAAGTAAACAATTGTGCAACAAAAATAGGTGTAAACAATCCTTAGGAACACTAAAAAATTCCTGAAACTTGATTCTGACAACACCAAAAGTTAGAAATTTTTAAAACCCTAAACTAACCTCACTTCACTGTGTACATAAAAAATTCAATCTTTATCTATGTAACAGCAGTATTTTAACTATAGGTAATACTTGACAAAATAGTTGTAAACATAACCTCATTTTACTTACATAATACTAAAGATTACAATATTTTAAAGAGAAATATGTTTTGAGATCTTGTTGTTCATGACAAGCTGGTTGTTAATTACTTATTACGGTAAATATATAGTCTTAATGATTTTTTTTTCATTAAACTCAAACATCACACACAAAACAAAATTAACACCACACATACATTTCACGAACCTACTTTTAACAACAAAAATAAAATTCAACAAACAATAAATGGATTTACTCAACAAAGGCCTCAAACAATTTATACAAAAAAAAAGTCACTAACAAATTACTCAACTTTGAAACAGTGATACTGTCCACAGACACCAACAACCAAGAATACCTCCAACAACATACAATACGAAATTTAATCAAAATAAAACAAATACACCACAAAAACAATTAAACAAAAACAATAAATTCAATTAAATGCAAACAAAGACAACATAACGTAAAATTCATAAAAGCGGACAAAGGCAACATCACTGTAGTTATCACGAAACAGACCTACACAAAAAAGTACTATCATACTTTAAAATCAATGACATCACAGAAACACCCATTGACCCCACACACAAATAAAAAATTACATCATAAACAAATGCACACACATAATAAACAAAGAACAAAAACAATACCTTGCACAAATTAAACCACAAGCATCAACTCAACACTAGCATCTTTCTACATCACCAACCTATACACAAACATACCAGTCAATGAAACAATAAACATACTCAAATGTTAATAAAAACAACACACCAAACAGCACAACCAAAGAAATAATAACACTAACAGAAACAATCACTTCTCAGAATTACTTCACATACAATGGTAAATACTACACACAAAAAATGTTTGCGTTTTTATTTAAAAAAACGGCACCAGCGATAAAAAATGATGTTGGATTTGTGTCTAGGGCGTAAAAATACATAAGAAAAGTAAAAACATTTCACGAAAATAGCGGTAGTCGCACGTAGTTTAGGTTATGTTTTTAAAGTATATTTTTAAATAACGGCACCAGCGACAAAAAATAATGTTGGATTCGTGTCTAGGACGTAAAACTACATACGAAAAGTTAAAAAAATTCACAAAAATGGCGTTAGTCGCACGTCAATCTAATTACTTATTAAACAGTTGAATAAATATTTCATAATGAAGAAACATACAATCCAGACCAGATAGATGTGTGTAAATATCAACTAGCCAGACATAATCAATATTGGGTAATTGTTTACTTTAACTACAAATTTCAACTTAAATATTTTATCGACCAATCTAGAAATTCGTAACAAATACAAAAATATAATAAAAACACTTTTGCTGACGTCTATTAGCGCACTGTACTACGTCTAGACATACTCTATGAAGTTACTAGTCAGGATAAATTTGGTTGTAATTTTATACAAGTTACTAGTCAGGATAAATTTGGTTGTAATTTTATACAATATTACTATATATCTATATTAAAATATACAAAATAATTCTATATATGTAAAGTAAGATCAGCCAAAAAATGTTACCGAATGATGCATAAACTCAGATAACAACTCAGATAACTCACACATAATAAACAAAGAACAAAAACAATACCTTGCACAAATTAAACCAAAAGCATCAACACTCAACGCCTACCTAAAATACACAAGAAAGATATACCAATATGCCCACTAATAAATAACTCATCAGCACCCTTACACAAAATCGCAAAACACCTCGACAAAATAATAAGAAAAAACATCACATTTCATAACCTCACCAGTGTAAAAAACAACATAGACCTTACCCAAAAAAACACACACACATACCCCTCAACTCAAAACTAGCATCTTTCTACATCACCAACCTATACACAAACATACCAGTCAATGAAACAATAAACATACTCAAATGTTAATAAAAACAACACACCAAACAGCACAACCAAAGAAATAATAACACTAACAGAAACAATCACTTCTCAGAATTACTTCACATACAATGGTAAATACTACACACAAAAAAAAAGCTTACGCATGGGATCCCCTAATTCAAGCATATCGTCAGAAATATTCATACACAACTTGAAACAAAAACATATAAACAATAAGAAACACGCCCACAAAATAATATATTGGTACCTAATCCTATACAACGGCAACATAAGACAGATAAACACCTTTCACAATTACTTAAACAAATTAAACAATAACATAAACTTCACACTGGAAACAGAACAACAGTAGAAAATCAACTTGTAAGACCTAACGATAACAAAACAAAACAACAAACGCACATTCAAAATATGACATAGACACCAATCTAAAAATCCTACATTACATCAATAAAAGCAAAAAACATAACACAGTAGAAAACCATGAGATATATAAACACTATAAATACTATCCACAACATATTCTAAATGACAAAACACTCCCAATCAAACACTATATTTGAGCACAAATTTATCAACTACTCTATGAACAATAACACACCACAGAACAAAAATACACCACAGACTCACAAACACAACGCACCTGAGCAACATTCTTGTCAGTACTTCACTCCATTGAAAAAGCGCTGTTTTTTTTTTTTTAATTATTTGTTTTAATGTGTATAATACCATTATCAACTTTTTTTGTACGGAAAGTAATTTTTTTCACATTTTAAACATTAGTCTGTAATGGCATGTTATAGGTAAACGAATCTTATTGACGTATTTTTAATTTTTTAAAAAAATTGTTTTAATGTGTAGAGTCTAAATATTAACTTTTGCCGCCGATAATATGTAAAGTTAATTTTTTTGCACACATTAAATGTTAGTCTGTAATGGCATGTATAGCGTCGACCGGCCATGCAGTAGCTACAACTTCACTTTTAATATACCTGCTTCAATTTTCACTGTAAAAGTATCTTAACCATAGATTGTTTATGTCTAAATTTTGTCACACGATTACATATGTATCGTAAATTTGACTACTACAATTTTTTTTTTATTTGCCAAAATAGTGTTTTTTAAAGTTGCTTGATGTAGTTATCTTGAATCCACTGATTAAACTATAATTAAAAATTTTTAACCAATTGAATACATAGGGGTTACTTGCTGACACGTTTCGAAACAATCGTTCCTTTTACGAAGCAAAACCTCTACTCAGGGGTTAAAGATTTGCTTCATAAAAGGAACGATTGTTTCTAAACGCGTTAGCAAGTAAGCCCTATGTATTCACTTAGTTAGGTATTTTTAATTATAGTTTAATGTTTTTTAATTAATATGTTATACATTGTAATACCCCATACTTCTTTAGCGCTTGGAAAAATATAATAATAGCTACAAATCCTACTTTTTAAAAAAATAATAATAATTACAATGACTGCGTTTTAGTAGAATAATGAAACAAATGTTATAAAAGTTTTTTTAAAATAATGTTGAACACATTTTATTTACAAAAAACGGAGAATGTAACAAACAAATGAGTTGTAGAACAGGTTTTTAATAAAGTTAAAGAATTTTTACAAAAATATGTATAGAGAACATAATCTTTAAAAAGGTGACACAATCACTTATGCTGTCAAAATGATGACATGAGCTCTGTTTCACTAAGACGCATGAAAAACTTTAGCGGCAAAACTGCGCATATGGCAACGGCTGTTGTAGGTAGGAAAGTACTGAGTAGATAGATGTGCGCGAACCCCTCATTTGTCAGATATAGAAATTTTTTCAATGCTGCGTCATTTTGACAAGGTATAAGTGATCTAGGGTTAAAATATAGCTACAAAGTATCTAGTTGGACTAGATTTATATGTCAATTTGTGTTCTTAAGATATGTTCCTTATGTAAATGACTGAAAAAATTAAATGAACTTTGGCAAACATAAGTTAACTAATTATCATTCTGAGTGGCAAAAAGTGAATTTTTGTATACATTTTTGCATCACCGCAAGGAATAAGAAACCAGAGTTTCACGCAAAGCATGAATTTACAATACAATTAAGTAGTAGACCTAGACCTTTAGCACGGAATTAGTTTGTAAAAATAATTTTAAGTGATATAATTTAATTAGTACTTTAACTTTTAAGTTTATAGTCCCAAACAAATGCCTCAAAAATTTACAATTTGAAAAAAAATCACAAACATAACCCTATACGAAAGCTCATTACATACCACAGTTCTGTCTTCAATTTTACTTATGTATTGTTGCAAAATATCTTTAAAGACATGTTGCAAACAACAACAAAGACACTTTACGAGCTAACAACACAGAAACATGCATTATTACAATGGAATTTTACATCTTCAACGTATGTCTACAAACTTTGAAGTTAGCAGCGAAAGAAGAACAAGGTCTTGTTACATTCTGAAGAGATAGTTCTATGCCATAATGATTACCACGATCCCATTGAACTGATTTCAAGCACTTGTGGGATATACTAAACAACCATGACAAATATTGTAAAGGTCATGTGTTAAAAAACAGCCTAACAATATCAAATTACTTTTCATATAATTTGTTATTGTAAATAAAATGTGGATAATTGTGTAAATAAAATATGTAAAAATATTTTTTCTTAATGCACCCAGTGCAGTTAATAAATGTTAATTTAGGTATTAATGTGGCAAATGTAGATAGCCCATAGTTTTTAGTGAATAGCAAATAATGTTGAAACCACCTCCACTCTGTCATTTGTCCAATTTGAGATTAATGCAATAAAATTTTAAGTTAAATACTTGTGTTATAGTACTCGAAATATCATATTATAGCATGTTTTGGTGTAACCTAATCAAAATTTTTTTAAATTTTCCAAAGAAAAGTTTATTCTTTTTTGAAAATTTGCTCAAACGGTATTGTTACTTTGCCTAATTATTTATATTCATAGTAAGAACAGCTAGCTATTTTACCTTTGGTGAGCTGTTGATATGATTGTATTTTTTTAATTATATAAATAAAATTTTTGAAATATAAACAGGTGTAGTTTATTCTGTTTACCTTAAAACCTCTATGATAGTATTATCAACTAAAATAATCGAACGATCTCTAACATAACATAATACAATAAAACTTGTTCAAAGCGGGAACATGGATAAGGTGGAATCTTGTACAGTGGGGAAGTCTTTGCTGCTCCCAAGACTTACAATATACTGTACGAAATAAAATTGTTACAACACTTAAGACTTGAAAATGTCATTTGTATAATGCGGGAACTTCTCCACTTCTGAAAATATTTTCAATCCCTTGTCATTCCGCTTTCAACAAGTTATACCGTATATAGTTATAAAACCATACAATGGATTATACCAAAATGGTCCGGGTTAAGAGTACAGATAAAAATTAAATAATAATAAACATCTATTCACAATAAATCCTTAATTCTTGAAATGTGTTTCTGGCGGCATCATTATTAATAAGTATAACTGATACTATAACTACAGTTACTTACATTTGAGGATTAAATGATTGATTATGAGGAGTGTCCGTTATCATTTAATGATTACAATGGGCTATACAAGACATTTGTCCTTAAACTTCCATTAACCCTTTATTTTTTGCATGTTTATTATTAATTTTTGTAAGGTTTAGCTTCATTTCTAGAATGAGGTGATTGTATTTATTTGAGGTATTTTTACATAAGTAGTAAATTTAATTGTTTTATTTACTGTAATAAAATATTTTAATGCTTCAATATTTTAATAGTTTCTAAACTGAAAAATTGTAGTAGCTATAATAATAATAGTGCTAAATATTAAATGTCTAAGGCAGGGGTCAGCAACTACGGGCCGAGTGTGGCCAGGGAAATTATTTTGTGCTGCCCTCTCCACTTGTGGTTCTTCAAATTCTGAGCAGTTCGGATAGCTTACGCCTAAGGCTTAGAATACAAATAGGTTGTTCAATAGCTAGAACCATTACACTAGCTACAACAATAAACGCCTTATAATAAAATACAGGCGCGATATAAGTAGACAGTAGTACCTTCGTTTTGCATGCAAGCAATTGTTTTATTTTAGTAGAACTTTGGTAATTTTTAAATATTACTATTTTATTTCATTAATGCAACACTTCAAAACATTAATAAAGAAATTTGTCTCAGTTAAGTAAAAAAATTGTCAAATTTGTTATCAGGAAGAAAGTAGCCTATTCTATAAAAATTGCTTATAAAATCCATTATTAGCTGTTCGTTTTAAAATCATGTTCTGTCCTGTATTACTATCAATTACATTATTGATCTAAAATTGGGAAATATAATAAAATTCATGGTTATTTTATATTTGCGTTCTTACAGGCATTTTAGACTGAACATGAGGTCCTCAAGTACACAAAGGTTGCCAACCGCTGGTCTAGGGTATTTTAGAGTAGATTTTTTTGCCATTATAATCATAAACACTTTAAAGTTATTAATAAAGTAAGTAATGACTTACCCAATTTATATTCTAAATGTTTGAAAAACTTAGTGAGGCACTAAAGAAGATCGCATAATTTGATCGAAAACATTCAAAATAGTTTCACATATATTATAAGTTTACAAAGTAGTTAATAGTATATTTATAAGGTGCTGTATGAATCTTTGTTTTGTCAATGCCTACAAAAATATTCCTGTTTTATCCCAATTAATGTCCTTGTACTGATAACCTCTATCAACCAAATAATTTTTCCAGCCCACTGTGGTGAAAATTCCTCTTTAACACCTGCTGAATCTCCAAAAACAATAAAATGTCCCTTATGTTAACATTCAAATCAACCATTAAAAATAATGAAATTCTTTTTTCTTAAATTTTTCAACTACCTATCAAGTTTCTCTTCTTTACAAAACATTCCTACACAATTTTGCTCATGTTTTTTTTATTGTTCCTATCAATTTTTTTCATAGGGCCATTTCCATTCAACTATTAGTGTTAAGTGCCTGATTTTGTTTTTAATATCCAATAATCTTTAATTTTACCGATTTAAAATTTTTCTGTTATTTGCTTAATCCCTATCTTTTTGATTTGCTTCTATGAGATTCAGATTATTGTTGGGATCCAGAATAGAATGTTTCCTTGAAGCCATTTTCAACACCATCTGGATCCAGAGAGCCCCATAAAGGAAGGTCCAGTACATTCTGCATCTACAGTATACTGTATAGCCTTAAATCCTTGGAGAAAACAACACTCGCTATTAATATCTGTCCTTGTTTGTTGGTTGTAGAGGGTACAAAAAATCCAACTGTATCTTTTTGGCAGTGTAAGATAACATGACAGTTCTAAGTGAGGTTTATTATTTTGTTACTATGAAGAACTAAGACCCAAATTAGTTTGTTGTCCTAGCAAGAGTAAGTACAGTTAGTGGATGTTTATATGGCAGTCCATACAGTGCCTTCTTTAATTTAATATTTAGAAGTTCAGTAATTTTGGTCATTTTTACATTTCTGGCTGTTACATAAGAATTTTTTATAACATACAGGTAGCATGATTTTCCGGTTTCGTGTTCAATAGGATAACAGGTAGAAATCCATATTAATTTTTATAACGTATCATGAGATTGAAGAATTTTTCCTTAAATACAGGTTCCATGCCACTAACAAACATTTTTAAAAACATTTATGTATCACCCTATAAAATTGTTGACATATGAACAATAATTAATTACATATGCCAATTTTATTTCAAAAGTGAAAAATGCAATGTTTATACGTTATCTTACACAGAAATTATTGGAAAAGAATTATTGTCAATTCACCTAGAATATTTTTTTCATTCCTATAATGAAATTTAACTCAAATAGTATTTGCACTCAAGTTAGTTTTTTTTCACTCAATTTGTTTTCATCTATCAGTAGGCTCTATTTACACTAAATATTTGGATTCATGCACAAAATATTAGTAGTATAGTCATAGATTGACTTTTTATTTCTTAGTTCTCAAATATCTTTCCATTGCGTGATGACAGACCCAAACCTGATTTATTTAGAGCATTTACTCAACTACTTGTAGTATTTGGATCAATCTTTTATAAGAAAGTATTACTGAAAGAATTAATATTTTACTTGGCTTAGAATAATTTTTAAAAATGAATTGTTGTACTTTAGAATGAAGGAAATATATTTTGAATCATTTCCAATGCAGACAAGCCAACAGGCCATATCATATTTTATGCATACTGTAACAATTCCTAATTAATATCATCCAGATCAATAAGTACAATAAAATCTAGAGTAAAATCTGACTTGTAATATTATACTGAAAGAAATCTTATTTCTGGCAGATCGGTAGGTGTGGAAGAATTTAAAGTTGTTACAGTTACTGAACTCATACTATCACTTACTGAAATGTTTAGTTATGAGCATATTTTCTGAAATAAAAATGTTTGGATATATTATTTTTTTAGTCATCGGAATTGTATTATATTCAACAAATCTCGACATAAGTTTTGTTTCTAGCTCCTTATCCATCGCTTACACTTTTACTGTGTTAAGTGGCACTCATTTGGCTTCTACATCAAAGTAAGAATTTAAGATATGCCTTCTGGTTCTTATATTCAGCTTTATTTCCTTTAAATCAAACAGGGCCTCTTTAAAATTAAAATTAACTTTTTTTTAATTCAAGAAAAGTAATCTTGTTGTAATTAAGTTAGGAATAAACACATAGTAAATCTCACTTTGTCTTAGCAATTTAAAAATTAAGTGGTGCAGTACAACTTAACCGATAAAAAGATTTCACATCCCGAAACAGAGGTTTTCAACAAAATCACAGTTAATTAAGCTACCTTCATTTAAATCCTCTTTGAATTCTAGGTTTTTTTTGTCTAATAGCCACTAGTTTTTAAACATTTTCAACAAATTTATTAGTTTTTATGGATGGGTTTCATTACTCTTCTGCTCCAAGGTACAGAATTTTTTTTTATAAAATATCTTGTTCCATATACTTAACGTATTGTATCAATATCCACTTAATCACCTTACAAATAAATCATCAAAGTTCAATAGGTAATACACAGCAATGGATATAGAAACCCAATAACTGATAAACTATTACACAAAAAAAATTTATATATATATTTATATATATATATATATATATATATATATATATATACATACATACACATATATGATGAATAGTTGATATCCGAAGTACTCTGTTCATTTTGCAGTGCATATAATCACAGTTCTGATGTTTCGCTAGACTCTCATCTAGCATTGACGAAGTAAACTCAACAACAGTTGAAGTGCGAATGAAGAGCGCAGATAACTCCGGTCTTGTATATTGAGGATAGAAGCTCCGCTCATTGATATCAATCCATACACACGCCTGACCCAAACAATTACATTCCTTTTCTTTTGTTCACCTTTCTGCCGATAAAATCTATCAATGACATATTTCCACATTGCGGGCAAATTCAAAATATCATTAAATTCAAAGTTTGTGCTCCTCAAGCCTAGCTGAGATACGTCTGGCCAATGTACAATTAATTACAAGCTTCACAAGAAACACTGTAAATGCCATGGTTTTCCAAGATCTTATCTTTGGCGTTACCAAGAACCTTTTCGAAGGTGATGTTAGCTTTGTAGATAGAATGTATACCTTGCCTCATAAAGAGTCTCCCAATACTACCAGTAGTTACTCTAACAAAAGGCAGGGAAACAGTACCAGTTTTCTCAGTTTCTTTCTTGTCAACGTCAACTGGAAGGACACTTTGGCGGTGTAACGCTTTATTAATGGTATATTCCTTATAGCCATTGCTTTTAAACATCTCTCTCATTAAAATTTGTCACTTTCTTCAACTTGAATGCTTTGCAACACTTGGACAAAATGTTAAAGAGTTCTATATATAGGAATCGGCCTTCTGAATCAATGGTTGCATAACTTTAGCCCATTATTTCTCCAGGCTTTTAAGTGGTGAATTAATAGCACTCACTATAGGTCTCATAGGAGTGCCAGGTTTATGGATGTAGGGGCTTTTTTCTCTATATATAGGAGTGGAGTTCTTTGCCCTCTTCATTCACACTTCAACTGTTGTTGGGTTCACCTCGTCAATGGTAGATGAGACTAGCACAAACGTCTGAATTGCGATTTTATGCATTGCAAAATAAACAGATCTATTCCAGATATTACCTATTTATCATATTTTTCCATCGGTAAAGGAATACATACCAGCATATATATGTATGTATATAAATATAAAATATGTTTTCTTGTTTAGTAATCTAAAACAACATAACGTTATTCAAATACAAGAATATTTATTAATTTATATTCATTTAAATTGTGAAAAAGTAATTCGATATTCATGTTCCACACAAAATGAGGAATGAAAAAAACAACTTCACTAAGATTATATTTTACCTAATATAAATCTCTCTTTTTTTTACCACATTATAGAGAAACCCACGTTATATTTGGTATGTCAATAGTACTGAGTTTTATAAATTTTAGGAATAAAGAAATATTTTATCTACTGATTTTTTGAGGGAATAGTATTTTGAAACTGGTACCACGGAATTTGTAACATATTGAGAACAAATTTTACCCATGACAAACTATTTTGATCCACTGCAGTGTTACACTGTTGTCATATCTATTGCGATGTTGCCACATCGCTGGATCCATATAGTACATTATGTTTTGATTGTCCTTATTTACCAATTATATATTTTTTCTTAGAAAATTATGTTATCCATTATTAGAGCAAGTTGAAAATATGATTTATATGTTGAGGAGAATGTGGAATTTCCATAAAATCCGTTTTAGTAAATGTAGACATTCACTAGATAATGTCAGCAGACCCCAGCGTTGCGTAAAAGAGAATCAATGTTTCATTTTTGTTTAATTTAATTTGGCCATTTTGTCGATAACTTTTAAAAATAGTTATTTTGATATTTTTCCTATTAGAATTCAGTTTTTTATTTTGAAAATAAATTTATTTCATTAACTATATTATATACGGCTGTGCTAGAGATTATAGATAGTAAATAAAAGTAAATTATTAGATGAGTTGCAGGATGTAATAATCTTGAATTCGCTGACACGATTAAAAACATTCGTTCCTTTTACGAAGCTCCGTAAAAGGAACGAATAATAAGGTTAAATAATTACTGTTTTTACGTGTCAATATTTACAAAAATATGAATGTTAACACATTCAAATAATTTTTCGACAATTTTCATGAAATATTTGCTGTTATTTTAAAACCTGCCTAAAGTAGAACTTATTTATATTTGTACTATATAGTACTTATAGGTACTTATAGGAAAACAATAACATAGCAGCCACTTGTTTTTATATAGTAAGTGCTATTATAGACAAGTTGTAAAATATTTACTAATGTTTTAGTGGAAACTAGTAGCTTACGTGAAGATGGAATCAAATATAAAATATTTAGTAGCAATAGAACAGGTGATCAATGGAAATTAAATTTTTCATCTAGCATATCTTGGCTAAACATAAACATATATTAATATCTATGCACGTGTAAACTACTAGCTCGAGTTAAAGATGAAATGAATAGTATTAGAAATATAATTTTAAACTATATAAAAACATGCCCGTATTATATATGATTAGTATTATGTAATTCTATTAATTAACAAAATAAGATATTTACGGTGGCTTGTAGTATATAGTATGACATCTTTACCATACGTTTGAAAATACTTCTGTGGTTACTCTGAAAGACATGTGGATAGTTCATTCATTAAAAAAAAAAACAGAAAATTGCCAAATAACCTGTTACCGGTACAGATATCTTAATGCAAACACTTGGTTTTAGTGTAATTTTAAAAATACACCTTCAGTTATACAAATGTGTAGAATTAAAATAATTCTAGATTGTGAATGCTAAAAATATATTACAAGTGTACACTCTTAATATTAGCTTTCATCACATTTAATATTTTGAGGTTATTATGTTTATCCCACGTCATGTAGTGTTTTTTATTATATTTTCTTTAGCTTATGAAAATAATGCTGAAAATATGTTGGAAGGACTATACTGTGGACGAGAAAATTGTTATGATGGTTAGTTTTGTTTGATAACAATATTGTGAGATGATTAATTAATTTAGTGCTCTGGTATTCAGTATTTCTACTGGATTGAGGATATCTTCTTTTGATTGTTGTTTATATTCTCCTTTGGTATTCCAATGTTTGTCATTAACAGGAATAAAATTGCTTGTGATTTATTAACCTGACAAGCAATATTAACAAGTTTATTTATTTATCGATAAAATAACCTTAAGGGATAAAAATATAGTCTTAATGACGTTGATGTTAAATTTTTTTTTTCGTATTAAATTACTGGTTTTAATCTGTAGAAGACGAATATCAACTTTTTTCCGTGGAAAGTGCAGAAAGTTACTTGTTTCACATTTTAAATGTTAAGTTGTAAATGCATGTAGGCCTATAGCGTCAACCAGGTGCGCAGTAGCTACAGTGCATTGCACTACGTCTAGATTTGTAATTTTATACATTACTAAATACCTATATTAAAATATACCTACAAAGTATCCAGTCAGGATAGATTTGGTTATAATTTTATCCAATATTGCTATCTACCTATATTAAAATATACCTATGAAAAATATACCTGTTTTAACAAAAGTTAAATTTTTAGATTTTAAGTTTAGTATTAAAATAAACTGACTTTGACGTAGTGCAGTGAGCTGTAGCTACTGCGAGGCCGGTTCACGCTATACATGCTGTTACAGACTAACGGAAAAACATTTATATTAGTGCTCTACACATTGAAATGAGTAAAAATTTTTAACAATATCAATAAGACTCGTTTACGCTATACATGCCATTATAGCCTAACATTTAAAATGTGAAAAAAGCAACTTTCCCTATTTTTCACGGAAAGAAAAGTCGATATTTGTGTTCTACAGATTAAAACGAGTAATTTATAACGAAAAAAAATGTTTAACACTAACGTCATTAATACTATATTTTTACCCTTAAAGGTATTTATTAGTAATATTTTACAGCAGCTGTGTTAACTCTAGCGATTTTTTTTATATATGCTACTAAAACATAGATTCTAAACAATAAACTAGTGGTTTCAAGTGTCAAATACCATAAATATTTGTTAACATTTGAACAACAAAAAGTGAAACCTTACATTATTTGAACACTCAAATTTGTACATACTAAATGTTTTACTATAAAACAAAGCACTTTTTTGATATATAAAATACTGTTTCTGTCTAACATATGTACATAGTGTCTGGTTTTGATCTAAAAATTAATTTATAAGTAATTATTTCATAACCGAGTGAATATTTTAGAACTTATGTGCTGACGCGTTTCAAAACAATTGTTTCATTTACGAAGATAACCTTCTACACTTTGGTAGTAATCTTTAAAACGTTTCAACAATTATTGAAACTGTTAATACTTTTTTTAATATAGTAAGTGTACAGTTCATATTTTAAATCCAAATATAAATTAATCTCTTAAACAATAGTTTATGACTGTCCGAACATTATATTTAGTAAATTTGTTAAACTAGTGTTTAAGTGATTAGTAAGATTCACAGAACGTAATGGACTACAAAATTCAAGAAACCAAATATAAAGTTGTTTAGATTGCTGACCGGTTTATATTTTCCTTTTTTAATGTGAAGTTGGAATTAAAGTCTTAAATAAAACTGGATGGTAAAAATATAGTCTTAAAGACGTTGGTTTTTTTATAATTATTTTTTTTAGTTACTGGTTTTAATGTGTATAACACGAATATCAACTTTTTTTCCGCAGAAAGTACGGAAAGTTACTTTTTTTTGCACATTTTTAATGTTAGTCTGTAATAGCATATATAGCGTTAACCGGCCATGCAGTAACTACAGCACACTGCACTATGTCAAAGTAAATTTATTTCAACACTAAACTTATAATCTAAATATTTAACTTTTGGTTATAATTTTATACAATATTGCTATATAGCTACATTAAAATATACCTATGAAGTATCAAGTCAGGATAGATTTGGTTATAATATTATTCAACATTACTATCGACCTATATTAAAGTATAATACAAACAAGTGTAATTCTTATAAACATTTATAGCCTCCTTGAATAAAGTAAATATTTGGTAATAAAAATCCAAATATTTGGCTCTGAACATAAAATAAATATTTTGTGTTAAGTTCTATCTTCCCGCATTAAATGGTCCCATTCAGGTAAAGTCAGACTCTGCCAACAATAACTAGTGAAAGTGAAAATATACTAAAACGTGCTTAGAAAATGTGTTGTAGTGTATATAGTAATTTACATAGAAAGATACACAAATAATATATTTTATAATATCTTAATAAAATTTAAAGTCATTTAAAAATGTTTATTAAAGTATAATTAACTGCAAACAATTCTCTGGTTTCTACCAGGTATGTATAGATTATTATCTATCAGCCATAATGTTTTTGGAGTTTGTAAAATAAACATAAAGATTAGTAAATTACAAAACAAATATTGAATTAAAATATGTGTCTACATCATTACAAAATCGGTATAGAATCAGAAAACAGGTGTTAACATCAACAATGGCAAATAGTGTTCAGGATATTAACTATGGATATATTGATATAGATTATATAAACAATGCAATTGGAGTTATAATTACAATATGAAATTAATAATTGCAAATTGTGGTACTAATTTATAAGTATAATGCATCTAACATAATATAGGTATAGTGCAAAATCTACATATAATATAATAACAAACTATAAATAAATTAATGTCAAACTTTTTAAAAATTAAAATAAAACTATGAAGTATTAGAATGTCTTGTGTAACAGTGAACTTCATTTCTCTTTGAAATTCTTGATATATTCATCTTCATTTCTGTTAAGAATATTTCTGTATATTTAAGTACAGTTTTCTGTCATACACCACAAGAAATGAAATATGTATTGAAAATTTTACATTATGTTAATAAAAGGAAGACGTTTAAATATCTTAGAAAATTTTTAAAGCAAAGTTGAGAAAAAGAAAATGTAATAAACGAACAAATAAATACACAGTCGAACGTTATATTTAAAAGTTTAAAATTAATAAGTATTTGGACGCAAGGAGCAAAAGTAGACATACACCAATAGGAAGCAAGGTCTGGAAGTGGCAGGGCATGGCTAATAGTAAATAAAGACGAACCAAAAGTTTGAGCGAACAGTACGATTTGAGTTTTGAAATTGGAGTAACTCCGAAACATGTCAATAGGAGAAAATATTGTAATGTTAGAAAAGGCAGAAAGCTGTACTCAAATATATATCATTTCACTTTATTTAGGTAATCTCAAATTTCAAATATTTCAAGGTTGATAAAGCCTATTTTGCCACTAGTGTTATAAAGAAATTGTGAAATGTTTCTCAAGGGATTTCACATAGTACATATGGTTTTTACTATAGATATTATTTTAAAAATATCCTAATGCTATTTATATAAATCTTTCTCCACAATTACTTTATATTAGTTAAATTGTTAACCTCATGTTTCATTGTGCATTTGTGTAAACACAGTGCTGGCTATATAATTAGTTCTTATTTAATTTCTATTTCCCATCTTTTATGCATCTCTATATTGTTTTGAGTAATCATACTTAGTGTTACAGGCTTAGAAAATTTTATTTAAACTTAGGCATAGAAAAGTTTGTAAAACAGACCTAGCCCTTATACTTATGTTCTTAAAAGTCTAGGCTTGATAACAAGAGTTGATTTATATTCTCCAAACATTATATATTTTTTTACTAGAAAAACAAAATTAAAAAGCTGAAATAGTAGAATGATAAGCTTTATTGGTAGGTTCCTTGATGATATAGAATCCACCAATAAAAGAACTTAAAGTGGTTAAGGGCTTGAGCCCGGCTATTGAGAGTTAAATATTTTGATGTGGTCATAACTGTTCCTTCACCACTCTCAACACATGGACTGGTTCTACAGTATCACATTTGAAAAGATGTCCTCTTTGAATCTTAGAAATACACCTGAGAAAGCCATCAAATTTATATTTTCCTAAACCCATTTCCTTGCAAAAGTTTTAGAAAATCTCTCATCCCTAATGTGATCACCATAGAAGTTACACCTAAACCCATGCTATTGGATTGCAGCTCTGAGAGGTTTATACTTGTTTTGCTTGTAGAAATGCTTGTTTTTTTGCCGGCCATTGGACAAGTGTCACAAGAACTGTCAAGTGAACATTTGAAAAGTAGGCAACAAGGGCAGGACAGAGACAAGCCAAAACTGAGGGAAACTCATAATTTTTATTATCTACATTATGAATGGCCAACCTCTTTACCCTAAAGAGCCACTTCAATATTTTCAGTGAAGACGAGGGCTGTACAACTAATTTTACATGTACATCAATAACCCAAATGTAGGCAATAATTGTATCGTATAGTATCAATTGTATTTTAAATAATATGGATCAATAAACATTACGCAAAAGTTTTCTTATACATTTAATATCAAGCTCAATGTACAAAGGATCAAAATAAGTGTAATATAAGATTTTTAGTTGTTATTTTTTAATCATGTTGTTTACACTTATCAGAACACAGTATTGGAAAAAAACTCTAATTTATTTAAATTTAAAAACATCCTAAAACTATGCAGGCCTACCTATTTCACTTAATGAGAACACTGTAAGGGGCACCTTCAAAATTTCAACAAAATCAATCTGAATTGAAGTTGTTGCAACCTTTAGCAGATCTTGAAGATGGTTGTCTGTTACGGTGAATTGATACTTTATAAATTTCATTGTTGAAAAGGCGCACTCACAACGGTAAGTGATTCCAAACATTGAAACTATTTTCCTACTGAAAAAATGTAGTTTTGGGATATTTCTTCTCAGGCATTTGATTCCAAAACTTGGATACCAATTTAAGTTAGTCTGAAAAAATGGGTCACTTTGCAAGTCACAGAAACTGTGGGTAGGAGCCGTGTTCAACCTATATCCTATAACCTATACCAATCTATTTTTTTATTTTTTACATTTATGAATAAATCAATATTGTAATGTATTTAACATTTGTCTGGGACCGTACAAAACTAGGTCGTGGGCCGCTAGTTGATCATACCTGATCTACATCAATACAAATAATCTATAATCATAAGTGCAGCTGTTCCAAATGAGGGAATTTCTTTCAATGTTTTATTTTTTTGTCCAGGTTTTAAAAACAATATAGGCTGCTCTGTTTGAGAGCTTAGATTCGTCTAGGCTCTTGCAATTAAAAGACTCAAGACCTTCTTTAAAGTGACAAAGACCTTGTTTTGCCACCAAGTATACATCCCTTGAGCATTAAAACAACCAACTAAGCCAAAAGCGGTTTGATCAGCAGAGCAGAGATTATATTGTCAGAAGGATACATTATCTTGCTAGGTTGTATGGATCTTTGAGAGATTACTGTATGGCATCTAAATAGGTTACCAACATTGCTGGTAATCATTTGTACTTAAATGATCTCTATTTTAATTAAAGAGGAATATCAAATTCCTTAATAAATATCCATTCATGCTGAGTTGCAAGCCCCTGCTATATAACAAGTAGGTTCTACTCATTCAATTGCCAACAAATGATGGCAAACATCTGAGATGTACCACACAAATTAAATTTGAAAATTGTTTTGTTTAGTTGGATTTATTTTTTATTTGACTTTTTCCAGTTTTGGGAGTTACAAGAGATTCTTTAAGAAGTGAAATTGCCAAGAGCTATAGACAACTTGCAAAAAAATACCATCCGGATTTACACAGAGATGCTGAAGGAAAGAAACTTGCAGAAGAGAATTTTAAACGAATAGCAAATGCGTAAGAGTTTTGTTATTTTATGCCCAACTTCTTAATAGTACTGTCACACAATGAAAAGACATAATATTGTTTACTATCAATAAAATATAAATTTATATGATGTCTAATAGACTATGGTGTTTAGATAACTAAAGTAATTTTCATTAGTTGCATATAAAATATTATTTTAACTAAATAACATAATTCTTTAAAAAAAAAGAATGGCCATGTTTAAAAAATGGCCAATTTAAAAAGAATGGCCAAAGAATGGCCATGGTCAAATATTATTCAAGTATTATTAAAAACACAAAAATAATAGTTATATTGTCACCAACAGGATGTTTGATATTTAGTTTAGGTTCTTAATGGAAATTAATAACATAGTCTCACTAACCAAACCAAACCTATTTTAAATTTATCTTATTAATAAATAATGAGGAACTTTGTTCTACAGAAGGAAAAGAATTTATTTCAGAGAATAGTAGATTAAAAATTGATTTACAACAAAAGTTAACCATTTAACACGTTGAGTGCGGTAATGTTTTATAGTTGCGCATCAAAATTACTGAAAAAATATAATTGATGATTTGCATTGAAAATGTTGTTGATAGACTCAATATATTATCTGAAGTTGGATAGGTATTTATTTTTGTCAGTTTTGGTGACGTCATTTCGGGTACGTTCATGTACGTACTTCGCAGGTGGTGCCGGTTCTCGTATCTCAGATGATGGTTGTCGACTGTCTAACTGTTGGGTTTCTCTCTCAGTTGTTGCTGGATACCGACAAACCTTTTTTCCAGTCACAATACTTAGTTATAGTTATAGAAAAAGTACCACAAACAAATTTAAGTACCTACAACCCTTCCTGCCACCATTTACAATGTTTTTCAATGATAAAAATAAGCTTATACACAACGTCAATAAGTAATTCATATCTTAATAGTTCTAACACAGTGTTTATAATAATTTCTAAAAAATACCAAAATAAATACTATATACAACCCTGCCCATACCATTTTAATACTCATCTTAGATAAACTCATCCTTACTAAAAAGTAAATTACAACATAAACTCCTTAAAAAGTAAATTACTAAGTTTAAAACTTTTGCTTGCTATGAAATCTTGTGTAGTATTTATCTGATCTGAAGCATTACTTATCAGACAGAGAAAATGTTTACACTTCCGTTAAATATACAAAATATTTATAAACCCACAAATGACACGTTTACGTCTCTTCGTGATAAGCGCCAAAACACTTTACTCGCCAGTCAGCTTATTATGTGGCTAAACGGAATATGAAAATGTGGTTTTGTTGTTTATTGTTTACACACAAAACAAAAAAAAGATTAAGTGTTTTGCAGAGATAAGAAAATATAAATACCTCAAAAACAATGTCAGGCCAATTGGCTTGAAATATCTTGGTGATTCTCCGGGAAAACACAGATATTGTGGCCATGTTGGATTCCCCTCGTCGTCATAGTCGGAACGGTTAGACCTATCCTCGGAGCCATTTTCGTTGTCAGAGTAGACATTCTCCAATAATTCAACCTCATTATCCATATTCATTGTACAAAATATATTAAACACACTTCAAGTGACTCTAATATGATAACGCAGTCCCCAATCTGACAGCAACGGTGGAACAAAAAACGAAACACACCGAAATGTTCACAAAGATTATCACAAAATCCGATAAGCGATATAATGTTTCCCTGCAATGGCTAACCTCACACTGAACCAATGAATTGAGAATGGACGTGGGGCGTACATGAACGTCTAACGTCACGGGCGCCAGTTCGACAAAAGCGTTCGTGCACACCCACCACACTCAATGTGTTAACTATAAATTTTGTAAATTATATCAAATCTAACATAAAATTTGTCCATTTTGTTCCTAGTTAATTTTTGTGATATTATCTATTGTTATGGTATTTAAGCTTTTTACTTGATCACTTGATGCCTTTACAGTAAACCCAGCTTATCGAAAATATAGGAGAAGAACCTTGTTTTGGATAAATAAAATTTTTGATGAAACGCAGAGTTAATTTTTATGGTTAAACACGGGAGAAGTGTATATACAGTATTTTTTTAATGACTGTTTAGTAAACAGTAATGCCCTGTTTAACACTAAACAAAACAGCACTGTGCATCGTCAAGTTATTACCTCATCAGCCAGGTGATACTGTACATTTGATAAATACATTCTGTAATGAAATGTATTTCCCATTTTTTTTTATATATATTTTTTAATATTTATTATTAAATTATTAATTGTCATAAACCCATAGGCCATTTAATAACTATAAGAAACGGCATCTGGGAGAGTAGCAAAATGCTGACTGTCATTTTCCTGTTACTTAGAAAGCGATAAGCTCTTTTTTCTCCAGTTTTATGGGAACTTCCCCCCCCCCCGCATCTATACTAATCACCGGTGACCTTGAAAGCAAATCATAAAAGGTCAAGACGAGCGAGATATAACTTTATGTGTATAAATAGAAAACTAACAATTTTAATGCAACAAAAAACCCTATTTTAATTACAGTACAGTATAGTATTTACACTCTTTTACAAAGTTTTAACATTTTATTTTAAAATGTATTTTGTTTCAATATCATGTCATAATTTTATTAATAATGTAAGATTTATGCCAATGAATGCCATAATACATCCAATGAGGGTGTTTCCTGACTGTTTAACAAAATGTAAGACAAGCTAAACAAAAATTTAAAAGAGTCACTCCAGAAACTTACCAAGGGCGGAGTTTAGTGAAGTTATTTCTGCATGGGCATACTATATGATAAAAAAATATTTTTACCTCTAGTTTTCACACATACATGCATAGGCGGAGTTAGGGGGGAGGGCATTGCCCTCCCAACTTTCTGGACATATGTATTTTTTTTTATAATCAAAAGCTGATAATGACCTTATTAAAATAACACAAAAATTATAATAGTGCTGACAAGAAATTTATTTGCCAGTAACAGTTGTTATTGTGATCATATATGAATTATTTTGTAAGTACGACTGTAACTAGTTACTAAAGAAAAATATAACTTTATTTTAATCTTATAAGTCTTGATGTTCAAATAAAGTTTTAGGAATTGTTTCAAATGAAGTTTGGTATTCAACGTAATGTTTCTCATGGAAACAAAATCGATCTTATTTTTGGACTTATGACTGCAAAATTTGACTAATTTTGACTGCAAAATGGCTACCCTAATTCCTCATTATCAGTGGATACACATTCATTCAAATAATTTTTTTATGGTTCTGGTTTCACTTTCATGATTTGTTTGTTGCAATGAATCTGTTGAATCCAGCAAATTATTTTTAATGAATAGAATCAAACTTCTTATTAAAAATAGCTGTATTTAGTTTGTTCATTTTGGATTTATATTTAAAATGTTTCTTATATTTTTCTTGTTTATGTTTTACAGTATTTAAAAGTATATTAGAAAAGTTGTAATTTGTGGGTAGCTTTTTTGCTTAATTTCAAATAAAGATTTCTATTTATTGTAATTACATAGTAGTCTCTCACAAAATCGATTCCCAGGAAGAGTTTCCATCAGTAAAAATAATTGTTAATTTCTTAGAAGTATATTGTGTATTAATACTTCTAAGGTCCATCGTATTAAGCAAAATCATGTTATCTCTTGTGCTTTGGACATTGAGATTGACAGTAAAAATAGAGTTACAAGGCACACATAAATACTTTGTAAGTAAATTATTGTACTTCTAGTTAAATTATATTTTTTCATTAAAATTTCTTCTATATGTTTAAATTTGTTTGCAGTTATGAAACCCTAAAAGATGATGAGTCACGAAATGATTATGATTATATGTTGGATCATCCTGATGAAGTTTATAGCCATTACTACAGATACTATCGCCGAAGAGTTACTCCCAAAGTAGATGTTCGCATCGTCATTGCTGTGGCTATTTCTATCATTTCTGTTATCCAGTATTTTGGTTCATGGCAAAGGTATATAATCTCACTTTTCTCTAAAAACATGTTCATACTTTAAAATGATATTATCTCCTTAATTTAAATGATTTTTTTATAACTATTACCTTTGTTTTTAATTACGTTATATTTTTAAGAAGTTTCGGACTTTTTTTTAAAATCTTGCTCTATATTGATTAGCCAGTTCACTAGTGGTCTACAAAGTTACAATAAATTACAAACTTCATCTACATATGAAAATTTATCTTTCATTTATTTAAACTTGGATCTTCATTTATTATAATTTTATGATTTTTAACAATTATTTTATTTATTTTAAAATACCATTTCTCTTTTATTTCTTTATAATAATATTTTACACTGCTAACATCCATATTGAGAAAAACACCTGTTTGTGCATAACAACAGGTACACAGTCATCACCTGATCTCAGTGACAATCATCACAAAGTGTAATTTTAATTTCAAAATTCCTGTTGATGAGAACAGGTCTTGGAAATTCAGAAACAGACTGGACAAGTTTCATCTAACATCTTGATAACCTTTGTGAATATTCAAATTCTTCCTCAAACACATTTGAGGAGTTTTTGAGAAATTTCATATTAATATAAACATCACTGCTAGGGCGCTTATTCCTAGAGGAAAGAGAAAACAAAACTGGATTCCTATTTGGAAGGATCAGAACATAAACTCTTTAATGGAGGAGAGAGGGAGCTATTAAATGATCAACTGGAGGCAAATAGTATGAAGGAAAACTGGTGTCAAATGCATTGGAAAGAGTGCAAGAAAAAATAGCTGCACATAAACAACAAAAAATGGGTGAGCTCTGTAAATTTTTTGTTTTTTGGAAAAATGTAAATATTGGGAAATTGCTAAATCATTGAAGTTTTTCTTTATTCCTACTGAAGACCAGTCCTTATATATCCTTGACAGAATCTGAGCAATTGAGGATACAAATGGAAAAATGGCAAGTAAATTTACATTGTATTACTCTAGTGTTAGTAAAATCAATTATCAGGGAGAGGATAAGAATATAAAAAAAGTCAGAAGTGCTTCTTACAGTAAGAGAAGACAACCATGAAGACCTGTTTCGCAAGGATATAATAAAAAAATAACTTGGTATTACAATCAAAACCAGTAAATGAAATAAATCACAGAAATTACTTCATCTTTAGACAAGAGATAAATCTTCAGGTGAAAAAGCAAGACAGTACTTGTTGGTAGTCTTTATATCATGAAAATCGGAGAGGTCACCAGGAGCATGGAATATCTCTATATTTGTACCTATTCTTAAACCTAATAAATAAGCTACATATTGCAAGTCTGATGGCCCTCATCGGCATTCCTTGAAAGCTGATGATGCTAATTATTCAGTCCAGAATCGTTTAATTTCTTACAAAAAACAAAGTGATATATTGTTATGAATCACCCTTTAGAAAAAAAACACTCCACTGTGACAAGAGGATCAACTTTATCTGTTAGTATATCACTGATGGTTTCCAACTACTACCATAAAAGACATCTTACCGTATTCCTCGTTCTGTCTTTGATACAGTATGGAAACAGAAACTGATAACGTTTGTACGTCATAATAGTATTAGAGGAATTGTGGTCATCTGGATAAATGACTTCTTGAAAGACAGAAAATTTATGTGATACAATAGAGGTTTATTCAAAAACAAGGTCTTTGCTGATTTTCCACAGAGTTCTATTTTGAGCTCTTTTTCCTCTTTCTGTTATATGTAAATGATATACATCCTAACCTTATAGAAGATACCAAAGTGACCTGTTATACAGATAATAATACGGTTTGGCACTCCAGCAGGGATAATTACAAATCTGAAAGTATGCTTCAGATCTTATATCTCAATGAACAGAAACCTTATAAATCCATAATTGTATTTGGATGACCAGCATTAGTAAAAATATCAAATGCAAGGTACTCGAGCGTCACTATGGATGTAAAACTGAGATTCTCTGACCACGTCAAGATCTGTGCTGATAGAGCCTTAAAGAAACTAAGGATCATTGTAAGCCTTTGCGGTACAGACTGGGTAGTTTTTTTCGTGGTATTTAAAGCAACGTGCAGTAATACTGTTGCCAAAACTTCTCCATTTAGCGCTGATTTGTTATTGTGTTTCTACAATTCGTTCTCAATGAATTTTTCTAATATTTTTTTCTAGTGCATTTCCAAAAAGTGATTGCTATGGAAACAAAATTTTTGGAACAAATTCATTGTAAACATTGCAAGAATCTAACAAAATGCAATAACTTTATTTTTATCTAAATACGTTACGATGTACGTGAAGCATTTGAACTTGTGAGAGATGAAGAATTACTGCCCTTAATCGACCACTTTGAAAAGAATTATGTTGTAGGGATACCGGTACATGGAAGGCTGTACCTCCTCGATAACCGAATACATTATGGAATCAATATAATGCTACTCTCAGAGCTTTTGCAGCGTACAAACAGTTTTAGTTAGGGGTGGCACAGTAGATTAAATTTGATAGTTGGAAAAAACCATCCAGACATATATACATTCCACTTGAACTTCAAAAAGAACAGGAGGACTATGGAACTTTAATAAGGGAGTTAGCTTTGAGACGTACAGTTGAAGCTAAACAAAAGAAGTGGAAAACTATTAATGCAAGACTTATGTCTATTGTATCCGAATATGGAATTTATAAGGAGGAAAATTGAACTGTAGAATATTTAACCGTACTTGCTAATTCCATTGCTTTGGATTAATTGTATATTATAAATAAAGATTTTTATTTCATTAGAAATTTTAAATTAGACATCCTTTTTTTATTAAAAATTGTATTAGAAAATAATATTGTTAGTAAAATTGCCTTAGTAATATTGATAGGCAACCCTACAATTTTCTCTGAAAATCACCAGTAAGTTGTATAAATAAGTAATACTCATCAACAAACTGGAGACGTGCTTAGGTGCCCAGTAAGGGACAGTCAGCATTTTGCTACATTCCCAGAAACTGTCCCGTATAAATAAACCTCATGTCTATGATTTTTATTATGATAACTATGTAGGCTTCATACCCGACTGTGTTTATGTTACTTTATCACCCATAACTATGTTGACAAGTCATTAAGTTTCAGTCTTGTTGAGCAAGTAACTGTGAGAAGATTGACAGTTGAGTTAAAATTTTTTTCCAAGTTTAGTAAATGTCAGTTTCAAAAAAATTTCAACAGAATCAGTTTGGGTGTAAAATTACATATTCTAAGGCCATTAAATGTGGGAAAGCATCAAGTTAACATGGACAGTTTTAAAATTTGATATTGTCTACCACCAAGGCAACTCGAAAACAACTCTGAAAAGAATAAACTATTTACAAGGACAATAACAAATCTGACGACTACCAAAGTTACTTGTTCCACATCTTGAATATCTAATGTTCAATAATAAACCTTTAAACCTAATTACAAAAACAAAAAAAAAAACAGCTAAGAAACACATTATTGTATGTACTTATTGCACATCGTGATGACTTAATCTTATATAGTGCTGGTTTGTTCAGTGCTGCAAGGCCGAGGACTTCTCTAGTTCTAAACGGGGTAGTACTGTATTTCCCTTATGTAGTATGCATCTCCTATTTGGGCTCGTGTCTCAAAGATCGCTTTTGAGTGATTAGACACCATCAAGCAAGAGCTGCATAAATCACCTTTGGTACAGCATCTTCCATCAATAACTGCAAAGTAAACCAAGAGTGTGGTCTTGAAAACCCTTTTAAAAAAAAAAAAGACATGAAGTTGGCAAAGAAGCAAGAAATTGTTTAACTGAATACATCACAAAGAGAACGTTTGGAGACTCAATAGTAATTAAATATTGCAAAGTTCATTCTCTGTGCAGTTTAACAAAATTACTAGAGAACTCTTGGGCTTCAGCACAACAAATTCCATATCTACCAAGAGCCAATATTTACTATTAGGATCCCTGTGAACCCTAAAATTAAGATTCCCTGACGAACCTCCAATAACATGTAGTTAGGAGTCAACTGACGCCATTAAAACAAAATAGCTCTCAGCCATTGAACACTATCCAAGAGATGGCATTATGCAATTTTATATACAGATAGTTCTTATGAAGAAACAATTACTAGTGTCCCCGACTACTCTGGCAGGCACAGAATATCAGTGGAAGATTTATTCTTAAGCTACAGTGTAACAGAAGCACTTGATACATACGAATCTCTCCCCACTATAGATAGAGGTTAGTTTTCTGTAATTCAAATAAAATCTGCACTCTTATTGGACTCCCATTAGGGTGCCAGGACATGTTAACTTGACTGACATTGGGTGTACAGACAAAATATCAAATAAGTCTAGAAGTCTTGACAATGAAATTATTTCCAATAAGGCTTTGTCGGATGCAAATCCCAAAGCCAAATTCGAACTAAAAAAGAATTCAATTTCAATGAAATAACAGCCCTGAGAATTGGTCATAACAAAAAAGATAGTCAGACTAAGTACTGTGTGGGTCCAAGCTCCCCATGGTTGCGGGATAAGGTGCGGGGGAAGGGGGCTACGGCCTTGTAACTGTTATGTGCATGTATTCCTTTTCAAATAACATTCGGCCAGTTAAGCTAGTGGAAGTGTGTGTGTTAATTAATAGAATTGTGCGTGTTTCTTCTATCGTCTAGCCTAGTGTTTTTGTTTAGTGTTGATAATTCTGATTATAGTTAGTCATTTCGCAAAGTTCGTCAAGTGGAAGTAGCCATAAAAGAAGTTTTGTTGTACATAGTGAAGCTCGAACATTAATTAGTAAAATAATTGAAAAATGTGACGAAGAAGCAAAAGCTAATTCATTGCGTTTCCCATTAAAGCAGGCCACAAAAAGAGCAGCAGATTATTGTGGAAATTCAGATAATTTTATTCTGAAAGTCCGTAAAGAGGCAAGGCACTTGAAAGAACAAGGTTCAAACAGTAAGCTCTCTGGTAAAAATAGAAAAACCAGGTTCAATGATAGAAAAGTTTCTGTTGATGACTTCGATAAGTGTGTCATTAGAAATATAATTCAAGACTTTTACAAAAGTGAAAAAGTTGTACCGACAGCAAGGAAACTGCTACCCATAGTAAAAAAAAGAATTCACTTTCCATGGGGAAAGAAATCTTTGATAAGAATTATAAGGGGAATGGCTTTCAATTGGAGAAAGTTTAGTAGTAGGAGAAAAATTCTTATAGAAAAATCGGAAATTCGGGAATGGCGACACAGATATTTAGTGCAAATAAAAGCCTTACATCAATCTGGAAGGGATATTTTTTACGTGGATGAGACATGGCTAGACAGTAATATATCTGTTAAAAAATGTTGGCAGTCAGATGATGTTTTCGGTGTATCAGAAAACTATAGAGTAGAATGCCGCCTTATACTTCTACATGCTGGTGGCAAAAATGGATTTGTGAAAGGAACCAAGCTTCTTTATAAGGCAAGAACCACTTCCCGTGACTATCACGGTCAAGTGAACCAAAATCATTTTGAGAAGTGGCTCAAAGAGATGCACCCGCCTCTGTAATTATAATGGACAATGCACCATATCAGAAAAGTTTCCAACCAAATATTCAGTAAAAATGGAAGTAATAAATTTTTTGAGGAAACGTTGTATTAACTGTAACAAAACAATGCAAAAAGAAGAGCTCATTCCTTTAATTAACATTCACCGACCGAAAGAAAAAGTTTTTAAAATAGACCAGTTTCTCTGTAGTTTATGCCATACTGTCGTTAGAACTCCACCTTACACGTGTAACCTAAACCCAATCGAACTAGCTTGTGCTAAAATAAAGAACTTTGTGAGAGAACACAACCCTGATGGCAACTTAAGTTTAAAAAGGTTACAGGAATTAACCAAACTGGGAATAAAAGTGACAGAAAATGACTGGATCGGCTACTGCAACAAAGTCGAAGATCTTGAGAAATATTACTGGGAAACTGATGGCATAGTAACAGGTGTAATAGACGAACTAATAATTAATATTAATGCTCAAGACGACAGCAGTACAGACGATTCTACCAGTGACAGCGATTCCAGCATCAGTGACGCAGATAGCACACTTGCTAGGCCACTGTAATACTTAAGTACATGTTATCAATATTTGATATTCCGGGAGGTTGGACCCGCACAGTACTGGCCATAACATTCCGAGGATTGAACATTGACAGAGAGGGTAAGAAAACCTACCGAAACTGTCACAGCTGCCAGACACAATACTAATGCTACAATACATTTTTCAACTGTCTGGCATCATTCTTGATATTCAGAAGTGAACCTTTATCATGACAACGTAGCACTAATTGTTACAATTATTAGCCATGCCCACAAAAGTATATAAAGATCTGTCGTCATCTGTCGCATCATCACATTATTTTTTACAAACACTCATATCTTAACAATTTACTTTTGTTTTCATTTTGTTAAGCTATTATTATTTATTTTTCTAAATTTCTCTAAATTATTTTTTTATTATTTTAACTAATAGGCTTATAATTTGCCATATTTGGAACATTAATAGTTCTTATGATATTTGCCCTTAACTTGAATTCTCATTTCGTTTGAATAATTGCGTGTTAAATTATTTTTCTGAGTTTTGTAAGTTACATGAAGCATTTAGTGGATACATTTGACACTTAAAATGCATTTTTGCATGAAACTTTGCAATTCTCCCATAATTATTATAAATTTTATCAAAATTCTGTCTTTCATCACTTGCTAGGAAATGTTTCCATTGTAGATCAATGTTTTTTTGAATAAATATTATAATCTGTTACCTTGATAGCTAGTGTACATCTTTCTACAAAATCACACTGTTTTTTAGGAACCTGTATTAACATAGTTAATTCTTTTTTAATGTATTGTATATAGTCATTAAGACCAAATCTATGCTATAAATGTTCTGTTATTTATTACCATGTCACGACTGTGAGTGAAAAACTGCTTAGCCTTAAATATTGATTTTTAAAATTTTGTTCATAAAATTGTGTAATCTTATCACTTGGCTTTACTATTTGGACACTCCCGTCTACAGCATCCAAAAACTCATGCTCATATTGCTACCCTTTAAATTGTGTTATTACTGTGAATATATATGTGCATTAATGCCCCAATCATTATTGCATATTCTCAATGAGGTATTTATTTTTTCAAAACTAAAGAAAATATTTAGTGCAATTGATTTTTTTATTTTACTTAATTTAGGCCAAGCAAAATTTAATCATATTTTCAAAAAAATATTTTAAAAAATTATCTCAAATTTAAGCAATTTTTTCTTAAAATGTTTAAAAATTATCGAAAGTTATAAAATTTTAATTGAATGAATTCAGAAACTTAAAATTATTTTTCAAAGTCTTATTAGTTATTAAACTCAAAATTTATTTAGAAGTCATTTAAATTTTTTTCAATATACATTTATTTAAAGAATTATTATTTTCATTAATTTTATTTATTAGTAAAAGAATTTATTTATATTTAAAGAAATAATTTTAAAATCAATTAATTATTATTAATAAACATAACATAATTGCTCATGCTATCATTATTTATTTAAACTTCATTAAAAAAACTCCAAATGTATGGAGTTTATAAACAACTTGAAGTCTAGAAAATGAAAGTTAGAAATAATTTCTATCTTTTGTTAGGGTCATTTAATTAGTTAATATTCAGACATTTATATTTATCAAAAAATGTGTGTAATTTATTTCAATAATTATTATTATTTTATCACCTACTTTCATTACAGTAACATTCTTATAATTGAGGAAGCCATTTAACCTAATTTATAACAAATTATTACTTAAGTTAAGGCAATATTTCATTTTGTTTACTTACTTCATCACTTCTGTTCTACTAATATGTCATTTCATTTAACTGACAGTCAACGTTCCTCTAAAATCAGCCAGGCACTGAATCAGTGCTTGATCAGCTACGTTCTAAGTCACTGCATGCTGTTGTAAAATAGCTCAAGTTCCAAATCAGTTCTAGTTCAAATAAAAGTTTCAGTTCAAAGTAGCAGTTCATTATTGCAACATTATGTCTATGCAAAAGTTTTACTCATACACCATACACCAAATTTGCTATACTTTAGATTGGATTGGATGCATGGAAAGGCAATTTACTGGGATTTTTTTGGTAGGTCAACATGTTTAAACTGGTGAGTTTGTTATGAAAGTGTGCAGAGACATCATTAACACAAGTATAGTACAATGAAAATATTGGAAACAACCCAATACTATAAAAAAAATACAAAATAACGAATAATACAAGTTATTTAAGATTAAACCCTAATTAAAAGTTGTTTAAGATTAAACCCTAATACAAGTTATTTAATATTAAACCCTATAACAGTTTACCTAAGATTAAACCCTCATTACAAGTTACTTAAGATTAAACCCTATTTATTTGTAATTTTTGTGGTATTGGGGCTGTTTCCAATATGGTCCCAAGGTTGTCACAGAATATACAGAATATTTAACTACAATGTTGATGGTTGAACTAATTTATTTAATGTATATGCTTACCTGACAAATCTGACTAGACTACACAGACTACACTGCTAGTAAATTGTATATTAGAGTGGGTATATCAATAACTTCATGAAAAATCTCATTTTTTAACGAGTTATTACCTGCTCTTGATGTCTACACATTATTAGCAGCATATCTGGCTCTTATCTTGAGCAAGTTTCTTGACCTCAACACATTCAGTAACCATTCTTGTAATTTTAAAATTTGTAATCTTACCCATAATTTTCTCTCTATCACCTATTTAATTCACTTAATATCTTTGGAGCTATTTATCATTACAATTCTTAGAATATTATAAACATTTGAATTCAATAATATTTAAACTAAATAAATAAAACCCACTAACCACAATACAAACATCTTTATTTTGTTTAAATTACTTTATGTACATTTCGATTACAAAAATGAATTTTTGTCATTTCTTAAATTTCAAAGATCCCAACCCCTCCTCCTACTAACAATCTCGACCAATCACGTATCATCATGTACACCAAGCTCTAAAAGACTTAAGCTATTCCTTACAAATACAACCTCGATATTTAACAAACAAAAACAATTTTCTCAAAATATATACAAAATTCTAAAATCTTATACATATAATATATTTTAATGAGTTAAACTATACAAAGCTGAATTAGGGATAGGCCTTTTAGCTTTGTATAGTTTAATTGATTAAAATATAGTATATTTTTATATTTATAAAATTTTAAGTAAAACTAGTATATTTTTTGATAAAATTGTTTTCGTTTGTTATAATAAGGTTGTATTTGTAAGGAATAGCTACAAATACTTCATAATTCATGAATAGAAGGAATAAACACCCGCTTCATAATTTAGAGCTTGACGTTGACGTACTTATGAGGATATGTGATTAGTAGAGATTGCTAGTAGAAGAAGAAGGGTGGGGACCTCTGCTATTTAAGCAAGTATATGAATTAATTTTAAATAGTTCTTCTGAAGATGATTACCATGTAATCGAAACATACATAAAATAATTTTAATAAAATAAATATTTTTGTGTTGTGGTTAGTAGGTTTTATTTATTTAGTTAAAATTAGTCCACACTGCTCAACAAATGTATTAATCAATAATATTTGTTGATAGGTATAATGATGCTATGAAGTATTTAATGACAGTACCAAAATACAGGAACAAAGCTGTAGATGTCGCCAAGAAACGAGGACTAATTCACAAGAAGAAAAAACAGAAAGACAAAACCAAAACAGAAGTTAAAGAAGAAACTGATGCGATAATAAGACAAGTACTTGAGGACAATATGGATATCAGGTAGTCTGTGTTATCTTGTAATAAGGCATTTTTTTATCAACAAGTAGGTGATGAAGCTTTGTTTTACATTATAATTTGAGAACTCTAAATTGTGCTTTTTAACTCATTTACTACCATAGACGGAATTTTCCTGTTATCATTGTTTGGGCATCATAAATACCAAGGACCCCTGCAGTGCCGGACCTGTAGTTTTAAAAAAGGTTTTCTTGTATTATAACAGATAGCGTTGGTGTCTAATTAGGCACAGCTATTTTCTATACTTTTTGTTAGGTGTTCCCATAAATAAAACCTCTATTTAAGTTCTGTTAATGTTTCTATTTAGAAGCGTTTGCATGCACATTCTTAGGTTATGTTCGTTGTTCAGTTTACATTTTATAATGGCTAATCGTGTACAGGTATTTTCCGATTCAGAAGAATTTTCAGAGTTCATAAATACGGTATTATTTGACAGTGATGAAGAAGTAATGGAAAATATTGACTGTAGGGTTAGTGAAAGTGATAATTCTTCTGAAAGTAGTAATGACGCCGTAAATATTCTAAAAAGTGTGTAAATATGTTTTTTCAGTAGTGTAACAAATCAAATTGAAGAAATAGCTCAGGTTAGTGTTAATAATTAATTTTTGGTATACTAATCAATTCAAACTATAAGAATCGAAAATATATTTGGTACTAATGGTAACATTTTTGGTTAATCTGGTAGTGAATGGGTTGAAAATGTTCTCTCAGTTGACAGAATAACAAGTACATCCATTGAATGAAAATTGGTTAAAAAGAGGTATTTTACTGTTCAGGGTAAAAAGGTTTTATTTTCAGTTGTAATTTAAAAATTTAGGACAACATCCTCGAATCAAAATAAACATCAGGTTATTTTTATATTGTCCTAATTGATATATGTAGCATTTTACACAACCTTATTAAATCATATTTAGTTTAGCCAAGGTATTATCTTAACACTTTCAAGCCTACGCCTGAGTATAGATCGGGCCATTTAGTTAACGCTAGTTGCCTAAGCCCATGTATATCTCGGGTTCCTGTATTTATTTCCTTATCAACGTAATTCCAGTGTATTCTCATTTTTGTCAATATAGTTCTTTATATTATGTATTCTACTTTACATGTCTTTACTGTTAGGCCATTCAGAGTTTATTTTATGAACAAAAACATATTTGGTTAAGTGTGGTGACCGGGAGCTATCAGACATTTTTTTGATAGATGTTGGTTAGGTCAGATAATGAATGTTTTATTAGTGCGTGTTGTTTACGTTCAAGTTTGTTGTTTATTCTAAATCTTATCTATCTGTCATTTCGTTTATTAAATTTGTAGTTTGTGTAATTTTTGTTTAGGTTTCTGAGTGTGTTGTTTTTCACTTTAAATTTATCTTTCAGTTATTTATTATATTTAATTTTTATTGTTACAGATATTACGTTATAGTTATAATGGCTAAAGCCACTTTGCGAAGCGATTCAATATAAGATATATTGATTTTAGACAGTAACAGTGACAATGAAACCAATCTTGGCCGAGGTTCAATCGACATGCTTTTCATTGATGAACTGAATGGAATTGTAAATGACCCAATTTAAGAAAGTGTTCTAAATTTTAATGGAAATATTTCTAAATTACATTTTCTTTTAGCTTTAAAATGATACATAACATGTAATATTTATCTTCATTCCAATGTAAAATATGTGTATTGAAGTGCAGTAATGTACAGTACAGTGTTGCTATTTTATTTTTTTTGACAATTTTATATATTTTTCAAACGAGCATAACACCATCTATATAAGTAATCACTTTATATGTATATATGTCCTTCATTCCCTTATACCAATGTATAATTGATTGTAAATATGTTATTTATTATGAGTCAGAGGAATTTTTTATATTTTACCAAAAGACCTCCAAGCAGATAGAGACGCGCACCTAATAAGGGGTTAGGCTTGAAAGTGTTAATAAACCATAAAATGAAACACCAGTATCTCTATGGTCTTGAACATTTATTAATATCCCCAGCTCCATTGTTTGACAACTTTATTCAATTTAGGTTATTACTGAAGTAAATATTTAAAATTATAAAATTTGTAGTAACACTTTTGAAATAGACCACTTATGTGGATACAGAAGATCTGCTTTCGAAAGACATGAAAATGCCTGCATTTTAGGTTTGACCGTGTTGAAAACATTTTTCCAAATTTTATTTACTTTATAGTTCATGTGAGTTATTTAATTTATTAATTTAAAGCTTCAATTTTGAAGATTTACCAAATTTCAACAATAACAAAATACACAAATTCAGTTGAGGAATATATTAATAAACATTTTCCCTTTTAAAAAGGTATTAGTAATATAGGTATAAAACATATTCGATTTATAAATGTAGTATAATAGTACAGTATATGTAGCTATCTTCATATCCTCAGATAGCAGGTTTCCTGTGTCTATCTAGATGGCCTTTTCAAACGTGATAATATAACTTAAAACTACAAATATTTACTTCAATAATAACCTAAATAAAATTAAGTTCTCAAACAAAGGGATTAATGGATATTTTCTTAACAAATGATTGTAAGTATAATTACCAATAAATTAATTTTATGATTTAATGAGATAATACTTTGGTATGGGGTAAAGTAAATGATTTTCTGTTGATCACATGAAGTTAGATTCTCCCGCTGATCACATAAATAGGTATAATGATGTGATAACAGGATAGTTGTTTAAAATTGGTTGAATTAAATATTTGTTCATCGGCTAGACAACGTTAATACCAAAGCTATACAGAAAAAATCTTTATTGGTAATTGAAAACTGCCCTCTCCATTCTAGAAATTTGTTAACTTCAAATGTTATGAGAATTAAATTTTTTGTGCTATTGGATATAATTTCAAAAGGATTCATGTCTTTATATATTATATTTAATAACTTTAGACATAAAATATCTTTAAATTTCCATCTATTAGAATTGGACTTTACAGAAGTGTTAAAAGGAATGGCTGAAAAATTGGTCTTGTTCAGAGTGACATCTTGGCTGAAGCTTGGCTGAGCTTCTGGTATAGGTCCCTGCATTCAAAATTCTTGAAAGAAATCCACTTCCAGTTCATGAAAAAAGCAAATTTATGAAAAAAGAAGTCAAGTTTAAAATCTGAATAGATTTCATATATTTACCACTTGAATCAACTGAAGGACATTCTAAGCAAGCCTCAACTTGCACAAAAGCATCTAGAAGAAGAATGGATTGACATCGGAAACACTGGGGATGCATTTACGGAAAACTAATGAAGATGAGATAAATGAGGAAAATGGCATGAGAATGGCAAAGAAAAAACTTGCAAGGCTAAAATGTCAAATATATACAAAGTTAAACTTCTACAGTTAGTTTCTATTAAAAGTATGATAATAAAATGATAGTTGATGACTTTAAAAACTAAAATTAACTCTAACTTTTCAAGTGTTATGACCTTAGTTTTTTTATTGGCAGATTTTTATTGATGAAATTTTCATATTTTCTTGTGTACAATATTGCAGAATAGTTTTTTCCTTTGAAAATTTTAAAACAATTCAGTAGTTTCCTTTAAAAATAAAAACAAGTTATTGTATTTCAACAAAAAGTATAAAAAAGTTATAACTGCTGGATGCTCTTGGTTACAACATTGTGACAAATCTTCTCTTCATTCCATCAAGACTGTTAAACCAAAAGGTGAAAATAATTTATATTTGCATTTATTATATTTACAAACAAAATGCTGGGAATTTAATTTACAGAGTATCATTTTAAAATTAATTTACAGAAAAATATCACTGATCATCTGCCAACTACAAGGAGCTGTCTTGAGAGATATTCGCTGTCTTGAGAGATATTCGCTGTAATGATTGCAGAATTTTGATTTGTTACTAGATCTAAAAAATCCTTTTGGGAGTGCTAGACATAACCTTTTGCAGGCTGTTTTGAATAGTTTCCAATTTTATACTAAAAGAAGGCTAGTTCTTAGTTATTATAATCAGCTTGTTTTTCTATTTTGGGGGTGAACTGAAGGACTAATACGACTTTTGAGATTAGTTTTTTCAATAGGTGCTGTCTTTCACAAGCTCTATTCAAATTAGTATTTGGTTTGCTGGAAAAGAAGGCTCTGAGGTCTTGTGAGAGAGAATACAAAATCAAAACTGGCAGAATAACCCCTGGCTATATTTACTTTAGTTGATGTTATTCTATTATCTTCTAGGTAAAGATCTTGTGATGGTTGTTACAACAGACTGAGAATACCGGTATGTGTCTGCAGATGAAGCCTTAGACGCCTTTGGGAAGGATTGATACAATAAAAAAGCGTTTGCCTCTGATTATATCATAAGGAAAGGTGTTTCATTTAAATTTCTGGAAAGGCATTTGATTTCAAGAAGAGAGATGTAGATACAAATTCATGACTGGCTCTCTTTATTTTTAAGCAGAGTGCCATCCCTAAATTATGTAATGCTTAAATGGATGATTTTTAACTGCTCTTGTAACGATATCGGTAACGGTAATACCAACCTCCCTATAACAACGTAATGTAGTCTTATCTTTATTACATAACGTATTCTTTATTGAGTTAATGGTTTGGAATGCCTAATTTGTAGGCCAATAAAGATATACATCAAATGTGCCAATAAATATTATGGTATTAATATAATGAAAGATAAAAAGAGTTTTGTTAAATAAATAAAACAGGAACAAGAAACAATTTTTTTAAATATATTACCTCACGTGTATTTGAAAACAAACAGAAATAATAAAATCAAAACAAACTTTAGATTATGTATAAAGACAAGACAATATGAATTTAAACATAAATTGAATATTGTTTTATAAAAATGTGACTTAAATAAATTTAAACACAGAGTGATCAACCCATTTGTAACATTGTCTAAAGTCTACTTGTCTTCCCACGGAGTAGTCATGAACACTGGTACTGTGAGGGGCTCCATTATTCTGCACAGCAACATATCAATAGAATTGATTTCAGCATCAGCTTAATCTACCCATTCAACTGGTGTTTGTTAAATAACAACTGGGGCTTTAGCTGATACGTGAAGACTGTGATACAGGCAGACGCCGCTTGATTGTTGTATTGTGTACTGTGGTGATACAACGTTCAAGATTACGATTCCTCACATTTTTACTTTAATAATGCTCATAATTAAAAGGTTTAATAGAGTAATTGTTTTTGTAAATTGATTTTATTTGAGTTCATTGTTAGTATTCAGTACATTTTACTTACTCAAAAGTTAAAATAGGGCCGACTTAATTGTTATTTAAAAAGAGATTTTAATGTAGCCAAAACTGAAATTTCTAGTTACATAACGCTCTGCAAACCCCCTCTCCTCCCTCTGTAATAATAGATGTAACTTCTCCCTCCTTGTGGTGTTACGTAATTTACGGATGGTCCCTTACCAGCATGCTTCTTTATTATATAACTTGGGCTCTTGTATGATTTTCCTACTTGGGCAATAATAAAATTTGAAGTAGAAAGTAAAAATACTTTTACTACTACTTTCATAGGATAAAATTTCGGTAATTCAACCTCTTCAACTTAAGGAATGGTTCTTGCCTTTATATTAAACATTAAACATGAAATACCTTTAAATTTTTTTTATGGGTGTTGGAATTAACAGAAGTGGTTGTATATTCAGTGAAGTAGGAGTGTGTTTAAAAATTTAAAATCATATAAATTAAAAAATGCAGAATATATTCATAAGATAGGAAAAGGAAGGGAACTGCATATTTGACAAACTTCTTGATAGTCTATAAATGAATCAAGCACCTATTTATATGTATAAGCGGTGAGTATAAATATATTTTAAAATTTAGTAAAATACTCTTTATGTTCAACTGGGTTTTTGAAGAATAACTGTAATTTTTACATGATTTATAAAACAATGTTCATTATTTCACAATGTGCTCTCTGAGTATGAACAAATTTCACCATGAACAATATTGAAAATTATCAAAAAACATTCTGGAATTTATGTTTGAGACACGTTTCAACTTTAAGTGAATTTGGCGATAGCATTTTTCCACTAACTATGTGACTGAATTCAGTTTGACTAAAAATGTCTAGTTTTGTTTTTCTTACATCAATCCCCTGACTCCTAGTTGTTCCTAGCTCATCATATTAATTTCTACTTTACTATATACCATATTTAGTCTAATGTAAAGTTTTTCTTGTACTGTGTAGGATGTACATTACTATGAAAAGCCATTTCTGTTATTCAGCTCTATTTAATGTGCGTTATACTGCCATACACTAAGCATGTTGGTTATCATATACATTATAAACAAAAATTCTATTAAGCTGTCTATTTTTCAAAGCAAGAGAAACATTTTTAACTAACATTAAGTAAACAGACAGAATATAATAGACAAGAAGAAATAGATATTGAAGGTTTTTACCCTTACTGATTGATTTTAATAATGATAGATATAAATTGTACTTTTACATTGGAATAACTGCTTATTCTAGAAAGCTATAAACTTAATAACTGCAAAACTATAACGAAATCTAGCCGAATGGTTCTGCATATTATTGTGGCATGTTTCAGTTACAGAGTAAAATATATATTTTTTTTGGGGAGAAATGAGATTATATTTCATTCTTTCTAGGGAGACAAGATTTCACCTAGATTATAACTAAACTTGTGTGTTATGACATTGTTGATCACGTATTTGATTAGGGTCTTCGAAACAAGTTTTGTGGGTCAATAATTAATGTAGCTATTAAATATACGTTAATAATTTTTAGTAATTGATTTACATTATTTTTCATGTTTTATATTTTGATTTAAGTGGTTTCAACTCAAATCTTTTACTAACAAAAGATTATTTTGCAGAGGAGGCTATGCTAAACCAAAAATAACTGACATACTTTGGCTTCAAATAATTATATTTCCATACAAAGCTGTGGCATATATAGCTTGGTTTATAAGATGGCACTGGAAATTTACAATTTTTAATGAGCCTTATGGAGAAGAAGAGAAATATTATCTAATAAAAAAGTTTATGCAAATCGGAGAGGATCAGTTTGATGTAAGTATGGTTAGAATACAAATAAAGATTATAGTGTTAATCATGTTTACACTCGCAGAGATTATTCTTAAATAAAAGCAGTTGACTGGCGAGTCATATACAACTTATTTACACAGGCGACGTTTCAATAACTGGTGCGTTTTCATCTTCAGACCTTATTATAACACTGTGACATAACCTTAATATATATGAAAACAGCGCATAGACGCTCTTGTTAACTCACAGCACCTTTGTCCATATGTACTAGCGATAAACTCAAGAAAGCTTGAATGTACATCTTGATAAATAGATATAAATAATATATATAAATACATCTATTTCTCATGACACACATTCAAGCTATCTTGAATTTACCGCTAGTACACATGGACAAAGGTGCTGTGAGTTAATGAAAGCGTATATGCACTGTTTTCATAAATATAATAAGGTTGATATATTTTAATAGAGTGCATAATTATAATAATTTTTATTTTGAATCGAAAATCATATTCTCAAATATAAAGTTACCTTGTATTGTTTAGCCTAAACAGGACGTTTCCAAAATAATTGTCTAGAAATTAAAAGTTGTAATTTTTAATATTTAATGAGAAATAAGGCCTGAAGACGGTAATGTACCCATTATTGAAACTGTGCCTCTGTAAATAAATAGTTGTACCTGACTCGCAAGTCACCTTTTATTTAACAAAGGTTATAGTGCTTTGTTTTTACGTAAGAACTAATGAAACATGCCCTACTAATAATAATAGAAAAGCATAATTAAGAAAGAAAGAATCCATACATTTCAAGTGAAAGAATGTTTGTGGTAAACGATAGCAATGCAAAGCACATGCACAACTAAACAAGGATAGAAAACTCCTGACTAGTAAAGGGCCCAATGTATGAAGATACTCATTTCTTATTTTACATATTTTTAGTATGTGTTTTTAATATAAACCACAAATGGGCCAATTTTATCAGGACATTTAGCCACTATTAAATATTATATTAGTCATTCATTCATTATATGTGAAAACTTGTGTTTTGAAATACTTTATTTTTGTGTGAGTTGTGTAATGAAATAGTATTTAATAATATAGAAGTAATCTTGTTGAATGTCTTAATTATTATTTTAACCACCACATTTGTCAGATAATTTAATAAAAACTCAATTTTGTAATTTAAAATTTAAGAACAAATTAATAGACGGTTAGGCCCAAATCAAATGTCAACAAAATTTTTTGTTTCAAATAGAAGTTAAGAGAAAACAATTTTTTTGCAGTAGTTGATTGACTAAAAAGTCTTGACTGTTAGTGTGGAAAAAGAACACTTGTTTTGGTTTTATAGTTTAATGTTTGATAGTGAGGGTGATCATATGAGGATAAAGATTTAAGTGAAACAGTTTTTAAATAAATGAAGATTGTGCCTCTCATTTGGAAAGTGTTGCAAAAATTTAGGAACAATATTGCAACACAAATTGATTCTGCTATTAGAATTTTAGTCTAAAAACGAACAGATACAAAAAAACAGACTCATTCTTGATAGGGTAATAGATTATTTTAAGTTTGGTGGTATTTATGAACATTCTTTAAAGGGTCATACCGAGATCGAACCTTTACTAAATCATGGTAACTTCGTTGATTTGTTGTAAGTGATAGGCAATCTGGTTAGTGTACTGGAAGATCGCCTGATGAGTTTCTCAACATTCTATTCATATCTCATGTAATTTAAAGTGAACTTTTAGTTTGTATGAATAAAATATAAATGGTTAATGTAAAAAATGACATAATGTAAAAATGTAAATAATACAGATTCTGTATCCGTTCAAAATGACAAAGCAACTGATATATTCTGTGTGAGCCAATTCATAATTATTTTGTGTTTTATCATAGATTGTAAACCAGTAGAAATATTTGTTACCTCGTAAAAATCCACAGCTATCAGACTTATTAAAATTGGTAATTGTGAAAATTTGGAACCACTTGAGATTTAAATAGACAATTGTTCAAAAACACGTTCTAAAACGATATGTACAAGAATTTTTTTAAAATTTTACATGTAGAGTTATTTTTTATGAATTTAAAGTTGGGTAAAAAATTCAGTGTGGGGTAGTAAATTATGCAACGTCCGCGGAGTGATACAGTGACGTCATGCTATCTCTATTCATAACTTATACGTAAATATTTGAGAAACAACGTTTTGGCTTAATTTTTACGTATATTTAAACATACTTATAGTCTCCAGGTAGGATAGATTTGGTTGTAATTTTATACATTACTATATAGCTATATTAAAATATACCTATAAAGTGTCCTGTCAGGTTTGGTTGTAATTTTATATATTAGTTAAATGAGTAAAATTACAACCAAATCTATCCTGACTGTATACTTCATAGGTATATTTCAATATAGATATATCAAATAAACCTTCCCTGGCAATAACAAAAATAATAGTTATTAATATAGCTTCAGGACAAGTTTTTGATTCATGTTATAGCATTCCATTGGGAGTGGAAAATCTGCCATTTACCAAAATTAAGATTCCTAAAATACCAACTACAGTTGTATCACTCTGCGGACAATGCACAAGTTATTACTACGCACTGAATTTTTTACTTAAATTTAAATTGATAAAAAAATAACTTTCTGTGTAAAATAAAGGAAAAAATTGTGTGCATATTGTCCTAGGACGTGTTTTTGAACAATTCTTTATTTTAATCTCAAGTGGTCCCAAAATCTTACAATTACCTTGAGATTATAAAACCTTTTTTGGGCTTCTAAACTCGATGATAAACTTATTGCTTTGGCATACGATAATGCAGTTATAATTAGTGGTCATTAGGAAAGTGTTATGATCAACAATAAAATTTAATTATTAACCCTTTGATTAGCATTCACGTACCAGTGAGTGAGATCTCGCAACAACCGGCGGGAGGATTCCTTTGTATGTACGTTCCACCATTTCTCTCAGATTAGCATTCACGTACCAGTGAGTGAGATCTCGCAACAACCGGCGGGAGGATTCCTTTGTATGTACGTTCCACCATTTCTCTCAGATTAGCATTCACGTACCAGTGAGTGAGATCTCGCAACAACCGGCGGGAGGATTCCTTTGTATGTACGTTCCACCATTTCTCTCAGATTAGCATTCACGTACCAGTGAGTGAGATCTCGCAACAACCGGCGGGAGGATTCCTTTGTATGTACGTTCCACCATTTCTCTCAGATTAGCATTCACGTACCAGTGAGTGAGATCTCGCAACAACCGGCGGGAGGATTCCTTTGTATGTACGTTCCACCATTTCTCTCAGATTAGCATTGTCGTACGTTTACGATTTGTTTTCCTGTGTATTGTGCTGTATTCTAGGTTAAATATTTGTAACTATCTGGACAATAAATACTACACAGAATACTACACATTGAATAATAAAGAAGTTTTTGTGTATCCAAAGTCTATGGTTTTTGCCACTTGTTTAACAGATCTTTTCAAAGTTTGTGCGGTATTTTACAATAAATAAGTATTTTACGAAAAAGATTTAACAGGTAATTTTTAGCAAAGAAATTGTTAGAAAACATAAGGTAAGGTTTGATTAACATGAAAAAACGTAAAGTTTTAATAAATATTAACAAATATTATTATAATTTAAAAAATTAGAAAAAAACTAAAAATCTATAAAAATATGTTGCTCTTAGTGACCATATCAGGGTAGGCACATATTGCTAATTAAAAGGTTAAAAATGCTTGCTCATAAAACAAAATCCATTACAAAAGTTTGGAAATTAAAATTTAGCGGCTCATAAAATCTAAGCTATGCTAAAATTTTTATTAAATAAAAACCAAAAAATTCGCCATTCTCTTCTGCATGGATTGGTATTATTTTTAAAAAATTTCAGTTTTATTTTTATTTTTACATCTTAGCATAACCAAAAAAATCAGTGTTTTTTAGTCTTTTAAAAAAAACCCTTTCACTTTAAAAATTCAAAACTAATTAATCTGTGATCCGAGTTGTCTAAAATTTTAATATGATATTCGAGAAGGTCTTGTAAACATAATTTTTTAGTTTCAGAATTTGTATCTTATTTGAAACTTTTTTATAGCACTTTTTGTTAAACAACTTTTTTAGAACCATTCATTGGATAGGATCAACCAATATACCGTTGGAATTGTTTAATTTTGCTTATACCGTTACATATGTTATTATTAAATTATAGTTTGGTGTTAATTTTATAGCGAATTTTATTTGGTAGCACACTTATGTGCTCGCAGGCGTGAACGGCATTGACGTTGTGTGCCCCGCTCGGCAGCGGTGTTGTCAAATCATACAGAAAGCTTTGTAAACATGCATGACTTGAAGCAGCGATTGATGTTGACTCCATTAACACAGACTTTTTGGTTAATTTTTTAAATCAGAAACCAAGTTTTCTCACTATTTGGTGTAAAGTTATCTTAGACATTGTTGGGAAATCCGACATGTTCTCGTTCAGCTGATTTAATGACGCATGAAGAGTTTCTATATTTTAAAAACTTTTCTTTGATGTAATTGTTTCATTAACAAGTTGATAATTTGTATAACACTATTTAAATACAGAATGCTAACAGTTTATTGGTCTCAGATGCATTCAAACACTTAATCAGCTATCAATAAAATATGATCAAACAACAGAAAAATATCACACTACTACGGCTAGTCAAAATATGTGTTCCCCTCCCCCTAAACAAGAGTTGTGGCAAATTTTTTGCTTCTGCAAAAGAAGTGGTTGTTATTATTGTAAATTAACTAAAAGATTAATTTCTAAATTTCAAAATATTTCATATATTTTCAATTTTTTACCTAAAACGTTTTTTTCTCATTGAGAAGTATTTCCAGTTGCTCAGGGCAGCATATTTTCTTCTTATTACAATGCATTTATTGCTAAAGAAAAGTTGATCAATGAGCTAATTGTACCCTACTTTGTCAACATTAGACATTTAAGAATATGGTTTCTTTTTACTGAAGATTCCTTTAAAAGTTGGTTTTATAAAATATATAAAGTCTTACAAATTGCTATAACTACACTGGTTGCAACAGCAGAGGCTAAAATAAAACAGCAAAGGCAAAGGTTTTATTACTATTCATGAAGATTTGAAATCAGAAGTAACAAACTTAAAGAAGAAAGTTATAGATTTATTTGCTAATTAAATGAACAGGCAAATTAAAATAATTCACAGATAAAACAATAAATTACCATATGATGTATGGTATCCTGATATGTGTTTTGATTAAATCAAATGGCTTCAAGAAAGCTATGAACCGAATTGCACGCTCTACGAGTGAAAATGGTCTAGAGCCGCCATTGCTTATAACTTCAGTGCACTTGTAGTTGGTGAAGTAAATTTATATTCATTGCATTTGTTTGTATTAGTTATAAAGATATACCATCAACTTTCGATAATTCAATATTGATAATTTGCTTTGCGGTTAATTCACAGTATATTGTAGTAACATGTAAAACACACACAAAGGAATATAAAAACCATATAATTTTTTTTGTATGGCATTTAATAGTTTTAAAATGTTTTTAATATCTGTAAGCCTGTTGTATTTGCTGATATGTTTCAAAACTGTTATTTCATTGACAAAGCCTAACCTGCTACCTGAGTATTAATTAAGTTAACAGTTTTCATTTAGTTCTTTAAATAATTTCATATGATTTAATCATTGAAACCAAGGTGTTTATAACAACCAACTTTATTTGTTTATTATTTATTATAATGTACATGGAGTAATAATTAAAATTGTATGAAAAATCTGCTAATCACATTAATCTAAAATTTTAAAGTAATAAATTTAAATATTAAAAAATGTGTATATATATATATATATATATATATATATATATATCTTATAATATTCAAATGTTTATTTATAGGCAAAATCTGAATCAGATAAGAAACTTTATTTAAAGCTGGAACTTTGGAAGCGACAAAATTTTGATGTAAGTAAATATATTTTTCTCTTCTCGTCTTTTTATTCTTATCATACAAAACTATATTAATCATAATTTTAATATATATTCATTTTTATGGGCTTGAATTTACTATCCTTTATTGGAATTTCAGATAAATATAACAATAAAACTATGAAGTAAATCATATCCAAATGAATAAAAATGAAGGTTAATTTTATTTTATTTTCATGAAATGTATGCAACTGAAAGTCAGCTTATGTGTAAACTAAAATCAATATTCTTGTTGTTCCTAAACAACCCAGTCCATTTACAATAAATAGTTCCTTACAATATATAACTGTTACATAACATAACTGATACTATATATATATATATATATATATATAGATTTTTTGGACTAGGAGACTGACAGACTTACCTTGGTAAGAGTCCACACTGTAGTCTTGAAATAGAAACACATAAAAGCACTTAAACAATGATATATTTCAACCACACAGTGGTCTTTATCAATTGAAGAGAAAACACAAACAAAAACAAAATATATATATATATATATATATATATATATATATATATATATATATATATATATATATATATTCATATGTATTAAAATTCTGATGAAAATAGTCATTTAAAATAGCTTTTATTCACAATAAACTCTAACACAATTTTGTTATACACTGGTTGAATACTACGAAGATGAATTTTTACCAGTCTGTCAACATATTTATCTTCTTGACTTTGCCAGTAGATTCAAAATCTTTATAATGCAGGTGCTTTGAAAATATGTATTCAGGAGAAATTTTAAGAAATGATGGTGCCATCTACTGAACATTTATTATTGTGGTAATACATTGGTCAGTGACTACTCATAAAATGTGGTTAATTGAATAAAGCCATTTTAACTCAGGTATAGTTGATTTTACTGATATTTAACCAGTGATTATCAACCTTTTTTTATCAATTCTGGTTCTCCAATGCTTTCTGGAACCCACTCTTCTAATATTTCACTTAGGCATTAAACACAAATTGACAAATTTATCTTGAGAAAGTGTTTCTATATATCACTTTGGCACAGTTACTTTTACTTATAGCACTACAGTTTTTTTTTGTTATCGTTCCATCTTGTAGTAATAAATATTATTCGTATGTAATGTCTTTTAAGTTTTTAGTTTTAAATTGGACTTGTATTAACTTTCTGCAAAACATGTGATCACAGATTTCTTTGTGTTTCTTCTGAGGTGTGAAAACCATAGTTTTCAAATTGGTACACTTATGTTCAAGTGTCTGTTGTAACTGTATAAAACAAGTGTGGCGTAAGGTTTAATTTAAATAAATAAAACCTATATACCAAAAATAATTTTTTCCTTTATTTAAAACCTTATGTACATTTCAATTACATAGCAAATCATACTCAGAGGTAATTTACAATAAAAATACCTTTGTTGGTCGTCTCAATTTTTTATTTTTTGCCTTGATGACAAAAGTGGTCCAGGGCTTTCACTGCCTTCTTCATTTGTCATTGAGGTTGTTAAAAAGAAGAAGAAACAGTTCTATTATTCATTATCCAGAGTAACACATTACATATTCATCAAATGTCTTGCTGTGTTAGTAGAAAGGATTAATAACAAGGAAAGAACCTTGTCAAGATATGTTATGAAAAACTCTAATTAGTATCTCAATTTGTTTTGCAAAAAATCAAACCCTGGAAGAAGGCTAAAGATTTTTTTTTAAATGGCATTTGCTATGAAAAATGTAAGTTTTTTATTAAAAGTTTTTAAGCTAAAGAAAGGATATTATGAAGATATGGAAAACATACAATTTTAAAATTAAGTGAAATATATGGTATGAAACTCAAAGTATCTCAGCAACATTTTAGTAATACGCATGTAAATATATAGATTTATTTATGTTTGACACTATGACCATATATTTAAAAATTGAAGCAATATGGTGACTGATATTCTGTCTATTAGTCTTGTAATCAAGATTATCAATGTGATTCATTATCCATATGTCATTATCATGTTTGACTTTACTGAAACACGTCTTGTAGGTTTTATAAAATGTACAGTAAGTTACAATGAAAATATTGGAATCAACTCCAACACCACAAAATTAATAAAAAATAACAGATAATACAAGTTACTTAAGAATAAACTGTTGTGTAGATTTCGATGACCGTGTCATCATCATCAGAGGGTCTTATTACAAATTCCTTCTCACCAACATTGCATAATAGTTCAAAAAGATTTGGTTCTATTACTAACAGCTATGTTTCGATAGGTTGTATTACACTGATTAATAAATTTAATATTACTGAGCCATTTGTAATCATTACTTTCTGTGAGTTTAGTTATAGTAGAGTCTCACTTACCCAACACCCGCAAAAATAAAATAGCTCTTCTCGTTAGAAATATCTAGTTTTAGTCATCACTAAAAGTACCGCTACCCCAGAGGATGAACAACATACTGTACCTTAGTGTTCGGCCGCCCACGAAACACATCCTAGCTTTTTTCTTAAGTTTTATAACTCAGTCGCTCTGCTCAGTTCAGTATAGTGCGAACTGAGAATCAGTTTACTACTGTGTTATTTCTGTAGTGTTACTTTTATGTTTTGAATCGTTATCAATTATAGCAACAACAAAAAGATGATTGTTGTATTAATACAAAAAAAAATTGAAGCAATGAAAAGACTCTTGAAAGGAGAGACAATGCAGAAGATTGCTGATGATTATGGTGTCGAATGGGTTACTGTAGGAGTTTTAGAAAAAGAGACGATTGGAAATAGAAAAATGGTGTTTTTCAAGAGTGAATGAAAGTTCATAAAGAAGAGAGAAACAATTAAAGATTGTGAATATGAGGCTTTGTACTTATGGTTTTCCTAGTTCAGATACAAAGGTGTTCATACTTTCTACAGGAAAAAGTTTTCCATTTTTGAAAAGAAGTTAATGAAGATTACTCAGATTTCACAGCAAGTGTTGGGTGGTTAATTAAGTTATAGAATCCGCCAGTAAAATATTTGTGGGGAGAAACTATCTAACTTTGAATAAATTATTGAATTTCATAAGAGATTACAATTCTTTATTAAAAAAATGGAAGCTCAACTGTCAATCAAATTTTCAACTGTGATGAGTCAGGGCTTAAATTTAAATCGTTGCCTAGGAAGAGCCGTGCAGCTCGAACAGAAAAATCAGCCCCTGGCTATGAAAGTAGTGAAGGATGCATCAGTGAACCATAAAATGAATCTCGTAATGATCGGAAAATCTAAGAACTCACGAGCATTCAAAGCAATTTCAAATAATATTCTGTCAGAAAAGTTCATGGATGAGCAGCACAATTTTCAAAGATTGGGTTTTTAAAGAATTTGTCATTTCCATAGAAAAATGCTTTAAAAAACAATCTTCCAAATTAAAGCCATGTTATTCTTAGACAACATACCAACGCACCTGAGTGATAAGGAGCTTCAAGATGGTAACATTGATGTGATATTTCTACCACTAAATGTAACGACCATCGAATGAACCAGGGAGTTCAAAAAGGTTATTGAAGAAAGATACTATGAACACTTTTAAGCCTATGTCCAAATATAGAACGGGCCTTTTAGTTAACGCTAGTTGCCTACGCCCCTGTATAGCTCAGGTTCTCGTATTATTTCCACAGCAACGTAATTCCTGTATATTCTCTGTTTTGTCAATATCGTTCTTTATATTTGTAATTCTATATTACATGTCTTTACGTTTAGGCCTTTCAGAGTTTATTTTACAAACAAAAACTTATTTGTTAAAGTGTGGCGACCGAGAGCTTTAGACATTTGTTTGACAGATGTTGTTTCAGTCAATTAATGAGTGTTTTACTAGTGTGTGTTGTTTACATATCCAGTTTGTTGTTGTTTATTCTAAATTATATCTATCTGTCATTTCGTTTATTTAATTTGTAGTTTGTGTAATTTTTGTTTAGGTTTTCGAGTTTGTTGTTTATCGCTTTAAATTTATCTTTCAGTTATTTAGTTTATTAAATTTTTATTGTTAGAGATATTACGTTATAGATATAATGGCTAAAGACACTTTGGAAAGCGATTTAGTATGAGATATGTTGATTTTAGACAGTAACACTGACAGTGAAATCGACCTAGGCCAAGGTATAATCGACATATCTTTCATTATGATCTGAATGGAAATGTAAATAACTCGACTTTATAGAGTTGTCTAGGTTTTAAAAGAAATATTTCTTATTTACGTTTTTGTTTAGCTTTAAAATGATATATAACCATGTAATATTTATTTTTATTTCAATGTGTAGTGAAGTGCAGTGATGTTTAGTGTTGTTATTTTATTTTTTTGACTTAATACATTTTTCATACTGGCATTACACCACCTATAACTCAGTAATCAATTCAAATGTATATATTTCCTGAAAGCTTGTTTCATTCCCTTTATAACAATGTATAATTTGTTGTAAATATGGTATTTATTATATGTCAGGAATATTTTATATTTTACCTAAAGACCTCAAGGCAGATGAGACGGGCACCTATTAAGGGACAATGCTTCACAGTGTTAAGTTGTTTGGAAAAAATGCAACTGAAGATGAGAGGATCCAAAAATTAATGCAGAGCGTGTTCCTCTTTTAGTCCAGCACATCCCAGGATAAGAGAGCATCTGTAGAAGACGTTGAGGCTTGGTTGTAGAAAGAGACTGATTATGCCATTACAGATGAAGAAATTGCTGAACTTGTAAAAAATTATGACTAGGGATGGGCCGATTCCTAAAATTTTCGATTCTGATTCCGATTCTAAAATTTTCCTTTCGATTCTCGATTCTTTAGTCGATTCTCGATTCTTTCAAGTTAAATGGCAAAACCTTTTAAAAGTTCTGTTTTAATGTAATAGGCTACACAAAACCTTCAACCGTGAGAGTGATATCTGTCTATAATATAATTTATTAAGGTTAAGTTTCGGAGGAATAATACAGTGTTTCTGTTATCCATCTATTCGCTCAACCGTCATGGCCACGGTTCCGACGGTGACGGTTAATCGAGTTTTTACTGTACTTTTTTGTGTTTTGTTCTGACATTTAGTGAGAGAGAGAGAGAGAGAGAGAGAGAGACGAGCGATGTCAAACGACCAGAAATGGTTACGATCTTGATTGCTGTTGCTTCATAAATAATAATATTTTCGTTTACTATAATCATTTAATTCATTCAAATCAACTGATACATAAATAAGACATAGTTGGTAATTAATTATTTTTCCACACAAATATAATAAATTTTGGTAATAAATTTTGTTTGGTAATAAATTGCTCCACACGCATATTATAATAGTTAACAAAATAGGAATCGGAATCGACACTTTTATGATGAAGAATCGAGTATCGACGATTCCTCGATACTACCTAGAATCGACGATTCCTGGAATTGAGAATCGGAATCAGCCCATCCCTATTTATGACCATATTGTTGACAGAGAACCTGCTGCTAATCATGCAATGAAGGCCTTAGATGTTGCCATTGCATATGTTGAAGATCAAGAAATTATGAAGATCAACGTAATGATGCTTCACAGGTGCCAAGACTTGATAGCAAGACAACAGCAAATATCATCAAAACAGATGAAGATGACAACATTTTTTACATCTTTATAAAGTATTTAGATTCAGAACTTTTAATATGTACTGTACCCGTCTAAAACCTCCAGCAAAGTTTTTATAATCCTGTACATTATCAACTTACGCATACAAAATTTGTAAAACTTTCTTTGTTTTATCCGATTTTTCAACTTTTCCCTATTATCCAAAATTTTTGCTCATCTAACGTCATGGCAGCTCATTTACGACGGATTAGCGAGACTCTACTGTATATATAAAAGTGGAATAAAAATTTTAAATATAAATCTCATAGGGGATCAAAATTTAATAATAAAATAAATATGCATATTAATAGTTTATGGATCTAATATTATTTTCTCGTAACATTGTATTTACTGTTTTAGGCTTGGCAGAAAAACCAAGAAGAAAATATGAGAAAGCACATGGCAGAAAGCTCACGATATAAAGCATATCGACGATATGTAAAAAATCATGGGGTTGGTCGAATAACTTTTGATGATTCCTAAGTAGCAAATTCTATTATTTTATCAATTTTGTTATCTTCAACTTGGATTTGTTCCTAATCACTGTTGGTCATAATGTTTTTATTTTTGATTAAATGTATTTCATTTTTATTATTTACTGAGCTTTGTCTAACTTCTACGTTGGGTCTATGACACTGATGGTCATGATATAACATTATAATTTCTTGGAGGTATTGTTATTTTGCAATGAAACTTTAAAATGTGTCTTTTTGGTAATTTTAACTGTACTCAGGTAACTTTTAATTTTATTTTGCTTTAAATAATAACATTACTAATAATAAAATGATTCCTGCCAAATATAATGATGTCAAAATAGAATATTAGTGCCTCTATCCTTGTTTGTTTATAATGTGATTGTTAGTCAGGTACGCTCAATTCATTAAATATTTTACAGTTCTTTGTTCTAAATAAAATGAAATGTGTACTAATTAGATATAATAAAATAACCAAAATTATTTCAAACTATTAAATATAAAGAAAATAGAGAATAAAGTACAATGAATTGAAACTGAGAATATTTAACACAATGCTCGTACGATGAATAATAATTATTATTAATAAGATTTTCTATTCATTTTTCTCTATGTTGTAAAAATAAGACAAGAGTGTGAAGAGAGAACTGATGTGTCGCAAAAGTAGATACAGTAGAGTCTCGAAATTCTGAGTCTCGATATTTCGAGCTTCCGTTAAACTCGAGGCTATTTTTATTTGAGCCTATATTATCTATTTGTAAGAAAATGATGAGTCTGGCTTTTAAGAAATGTTTATATCGGTACGTTATGCAGAGGAAATGAGTCTAGCTTCCTAAAAATGTTCATATAAAGTTCTATAAACTTATTTAGTGCATTTTTAATTATAGTATTAGGGTTCATTAAAACTTCTATTTTTTCTAATGCACAGGAACGTATTTCCATGTAATCCGAGTTTTCGGTATTCCGAGGGGTCTCGATCACACCTACCTTGAATTATTGAAACTCTACTGTACTTCCAAAAATTTCAAAACATTTGCAGATGTAATTCAACTTTGCACAGATGTTGAGTTTGTTTGTGTGTGTGTGTGTGTGTGTGTGTGTGCGTGCACACACACTAGCACCCCCTGTCATAGCTTTGCCACTGAGCGTTTAAGCAGAAAATGAAAGCTGCTGTGCAGAGTGCTAGGTCTTAATCAAATATCAAACATAATCAAATGTTTATGTTTTCGAGATATTTAAGTATACAGTTTTTTTATAATGATGTTTATAAGTTAACAATTTCTCAGATTGATATAACACTTTTTACAGATATACATTTTTCAGATTTAACATTTTACAAAAGGTATCAGAATCTTCATTAAATATTATAGCCATTGATTAGATTAATGACATCCCACCTTATTAATATTTTTAAGAGTATTAGGAGTGATTAGACAGCTTAATAACTGTCTACACTTTGCAACATCTATATATACTAAACAATTTCTAAAAAAGTGTTTCTTGGCAATATACATCCTTATACCTAACATACACTATTTATAAAATCATACATCTATCTCAGTATGTAGCATATTTATATTTGTAAAATTACTATTTATCAAGCATTACTATAAGACACATTTTTATGTATTAATCATTCCCAGACTATGAAATTATTTATATTCAAAATACCTTTTATATTTAATGTGCATAATTTATTAATACAAAAATGCTTTGTACAATGAAACCATCATATAATTTTAATTATTCAATTACTTTTATTAAATTTAATCTCCCTATTGTTGGTAGGTTGCGATTTTACTTTTCTTCTTGTTGAAGAGTTTGTTTTGCTATAAAATTGTATAACAATTTAATATTTTCCAATATTATTTACTATAATGTTTACTTTATTATATTTGCTATTTTGTTAAAGACAATGATATAATCCAAACCTAAAATTGTAAAACTTAATCTATTTTAATAACATATATAATTGCCCTTACTAATATTCTTGCGCATATAAAACAATATATATTAATTTAATAATAAATGCTCAAAAACCTCTTAACCATAATACTTTTTTATTTTACTCTTATGCACATTTCAGTTACCAAGTAAACATCCTCAGAGGAATAACGTACAAAGACTCTCATATGTTATCCTCTGAGGATGATTACTTGGTAACTGAAATGTACATAAGGGTAAAATAAAAAAGTGTTGTGGTTAAGAGGTTCTTGAGTATTTATTATTAATATTCAACCACAATGTATTTATAATAAATCGCAATATATTAATTTCCTCAATTTGTTTGACTGGACATATTTCATACTGGTTCGTTCAAATACATTCTGCCAGTATGAATATAAATATTTTTAGGTCCTATTACAAATTTATTCATCAAATTTATTCTAAATTTGCTGTCTGTAACTTGAGTTTGCTATGAAACATAAGTTTATCCATTTCATTTTGTGTGTGCGCGTGCACTGCGATGATTAAAATTTCACCCACCATCACAAAGATTAAAATTTTGAACAAGCATCGCTGACGGAACTCAGCCCTGTGCTAACGCTTGCCAAAATCTGCCAGAGAACCAGTCACTGGACTTTATTGTAAAAAACCTAACTCTCTGAGATTTAACCTTTTGGGTACTGTTTCCCGGGGAATGAATTCTTTTTAGGCATCTTAGCTTAATGACCAGGGTGTAGGAGTGTGTAAGAAAATTGTTTATTAAATAAATTTCAACTCAATTTGCAAGTTAGTAAAAACTGTTTTTTATTTTATTTCAATTTTCGCTTTAGCACAGATTTATCACTTTTATAACATTTAACTTTTTACAAAACTTCTTCATACGTTTTACAAAATTTCTTAAAGACAAAAAAACTTTTATAAATGAACTTAGTATTTATTTCTTAAATGATTTAGCCCTAGCTTAGTTATTTGAATATTTTAATATCTTTTAATCCTTTGAACCATTTGGTTTCAAATGTAACCCTTTGGAAAATGTACTAATTCTAGCATACATTTATATCTGAAAACTTATGCTTTACTGTTAAATTTAATTTATAGAAAAATATACTAACTTCCCTAAAAGAGAAACATATTATAGTTTATAATTTCATAAGAAAATTCACCTATGCAATTATATCACATTTTATCAGAATGTTTTATGTATTCAAAAAATAAAGAAATTGTGCATTAAAACAATTTATGAAAAACCAACCCTAAAATATTAACATATAACATTTTATAAATACAATTCACATATTTAAAATCATTTGGTAAACCTCAGCCATATTTTGATGAACAAATCTTATTTAGAATTTAACCCACATTGATAACTAATGTCATCAGTACATTTACCTAATTTTAAACATCATATTTAGATCCTAATATTAACACACTATTTGTAAAATCAGCATTTTTATATTTATATAGAAATCATACTTATTTAAATTTATCAATTAATATTTAAAATATGCTTTTTGACTGTTGTTTGTTTTCGAACAATATTTATTTACTTTCTTTAAATCTGAGAGTGACTTCAACATAAATTATTTCTCTTCTGACATTTGTTTTCTATACTAATTTTGATTTGTTAATTCCTAACCCGTAAAATATCGGTAAAATTTGCATACTAGTACCTTAAAAAAAAATATGGTCTAGCATGCTGTGGTGTATTTTTTTTTTTTTGTGTTTTTTTAACATCCACACTTCTGATTTTACCTTGTCCGAAATCTCTTTGAAAATATATGAATTTCATTTCTTTTTGGGATTTTCTTTTTCACAATCACAAGAAAATAATTTAGGAGATTCACATACACATCCCTCAGCAAGGAGTTTTTGACAGCTGCAGGAGTATGTCATTTTGCTCTTACATGCGGCCATGTCAAACAGCAACAGTGCATTTGTCTTAAATGTTCTAACTTTTTTCTTTTTATCACATTTAAACGATTTCATCCACTTACCATAACTTTCATGGGTCATAGTAAGAAGTTATTAGTTGGGCGATTCTGTAGGTTGTCACAGTTGGCATAGTACCTTTACATTATTGATAATTATGTATTAGAAGGAGGTTACCAGATGTTGAATTTTATGGATGTTGAGGATCTAATCATTTGTATGGGTTGTGGGGAAGATCTATTGGACATTGTTAATTATAACAGCACCAAAGAACGTCCTCCTATGTCGGAATTTTATTTACAGACAAGTCTTTCTTAGGACCAAGTAGCGGACACTCAAACTCACTTCAAGTTAACTTTTTAGAAACAGCTATAACGCAATGCAATATATTTAGTTAAGTATGTTAAAAAACGCTGATACTCAGTACTCACTCAGGGCAATCAAAACAACACAACTACTGTAAAGGCACATCAAATCAACAATGCCACTATACATCTGAACACTAACTGACAGCGTGTTCCTACACCCGCAATGTGTAGTATACCACCCGCAGCGCAATGTGGGAAGTGTGTTGGAGGGAGGTGTGAGTGGGGGGGAGTATGTTGAACTAAAGGCCGTCACTGTTGCCACACGTAAGACTGCGCCAACATGACTGACTAGAATGTTCACAGTTATAAAAAATCGATAATTTATTGATATTTTATTCTTTTGTGCTTCCACAAATTAAGCGATATTGTGTGTTTTACATTTATTTGCTATTTAACGAACTCAAAAAGGTGTCAACTGCTTCATAATAAGTCAGGATTAATACCGCACAACTGATATTTTCGATCACAATACTATAGTGGAAAAAAATTTATACATATCTCATTTCTCATAATTTGTAACGTGAAATATGAAAAGAATTATCTTATGTTAAGGAGTTGTCATAGCAATGATAAAAAAAGAACATTAGATAATTTTATTCACCTTCTTTATAACAGACGTGTAATTGCATTTTTTTAAGATTCTCAAACTGTAACACATCAGTCCACTCTTCATGCTCTTATTCATTGGACAATGAAGGCAGTGCTTTCATGTAATAGGTTGCTTTTTTGTTATAGAATTACTTTAATGTATTTATTGTATATAGCAGATAATATAATACTTATATTTGTGATCACCTTTTTAGATTACATAATAATATATACTATAAGTTTGTTTTGTAACAGTTATTGTTCTTTTTCTTCCTTTGAGTCTCATTGGAAATTTGTCTATGTATATAGGTACATCATTGGAACCTTAATGACTGGCAGTAGGTAGAAGGGCTTTGAGGTATTAAGGCTTTACAGAATATAAAGGGTAAGGATAATAAATCAGCTTTAATGAGATTGTTTTCTCTTTATTCCGTTTTAATGAAGAGCATGTTAGCTAATTATGTAATTAGTAGTTAATTTCCGTGCTTGCAGTTTAAAGCTCTTTATTGATATTATTATAAATATTTTCTGAAAAATTAGAAATAATCCTTTTCTACTCTTTGTACCTAATATCAATTTATACAATAATATTGATGAGCATTCTCATCACATTTTATAGACATTTTATATCACTATATTCAATATGTGTGAAGTATATAAAGTGTGATTTAAAATTATTATATTAGATGTTTTACTCAGGATAGATTATTTAATAATATTAAAATGAGGTTTATTTAAAATATAATGGAACTGTCCAAATATATAAATACAGTAGTTGGATAATTCGAAATTGCCGATAATTTGATGTTTTGGGCTGGTTCCTTGAACTTTATGCTAATATTGAAAAATTATAGATAATTTGAAGCTCATCTTCTTTTATTTTGAAGTTATTAGTTTGGATATGGGCTCAAATTCCAATAGCACTGATTGCCTTTTAAGAATTCTCTGTGTTCAGATCGAGATCACGGGATTTGGTGCGTAGCGGTATCGGTAGAATCCGTTATCGAACAACGATCTGCTGTCATTAGCTTGTTTTTATTGATAAGAGAGTTTATTTTCTGATTTGACATACCTTTATAAGGGAGTTTATCAAATCTCGATACTTACAGGATAAACAAAGAAAGATATTTATGGCTCATTGACCTTCTGTCATACGTCTAAACATAGTAGATCGCTTCAGCAGTTTTTATATCAACTGGAGTGAAAAGCTCAGTGTAGATTATAATCGGTATTGGTCGGTAGTGTAAATATTTTTATAATTAGTTTATTCTTGTGTACATTCGAAATGAACAATAATAGGAGCCTAGAATCTAAAGCAAACTTCAAACCCCAAATAACTTTTAATTTGTTTTTACTAATTATGATTACACATAATAATCAATTAACAACTAATAAACTAACCAAGTTACAAAATAATGAATAAAAAAATTGCATCCTTATAAAAAATATAATACAGTAAACTCCCGATTATCCGTGGAATAGGGTGGCCCGGCAACACCGGATAATGAATTCCCCGGATAATCCGCTATGAACAAAGAATATGCAAAGCTATCGATAATCGATTATTATACCATAAGTTACACAAATAATGACCCCGGTTAATGCAATTCACAAATAATCTTCAGAGGACAAAATAAATACAAAAAATAGTTTTAAAATGTCGATGTATTTGACGGATTATAACATGTACATTTATATGTCTAACTATTTACAATACGTACATAAGTATATGTCAAAAGTAAGTATGTATGTACATATGTAATTTCCTTTACACATAATACTTTCACTTTTTAACAAAAAAATCTGTCACTTTCGTCTGTTTTTTTTGTAAGCATTGATTTAGCTTTAATGTGCGATCTAAGTTTCTTGAGAACCATTTTGTCGCACAGTGTCTACTTGTGTCACGTGTGTCACAAAGTCATTAAGATCGATAATGTATATGACAGACATGGATAATGCATATGTCACGTCCTAGACTATTTATAGCCAAGATTAGCTGACATTTGTTTACAATCTTATGATACATATTTGGTTTTTGGGCGTCCAAGCATTTTGTCATTGTCTCTTATATACAGTAGTGTGGTCGCCCTTTTTATTTCGCTGGCCCTTTGGGATGCTTCCCTTTCAATGTAAAAATTAGTACGTACATATTTACATATCGATTCCCTTCATCTTAACTTCTATTAAGCCATATATGTATTTACGTCGTAATTCACCGTTTGGAAATTTAAACACATGAATCTGATTGGAATAAAAATTGGATATTTGTAAAACAATGGCAGACCCCGGATAATCCGCAAACCGGTTAATCCGCCCACGGATAATCGGGAGTTTACTGTATTTAGAGCTTTATAAGTGAGAATATTTTTGTATTGAAATAGAACTAAATTGACGCTAGGAATTAATTCACACCCTGTATTGGTCACTGTGCGGATGTAATTAGATGAGAAATGGGTTAACTGGTCATAATTATAAGTTTTATAATTCTACTATGCCTAAGTTTATTGCTTATTCAAATTATAGTGTTCAACATAGACCAGTGACACAATACCTGAAAATGGCAAAAACTGTTGTCGTAAGACACAAAAAAAGTTCTACTGTTTTGACTAAAAAGGTATTCTCCAACTCTCATAATTGGAATTTCTTGGTTAATTTGAATGTTTTCGTTGGTGCTTTCAGCTTTGAATTATTCACATTCTACTGTATTATATTGTTGTATTATAATATTATTTATATGTTTTAATAATTTAAATTATTATTTTTATTATTTATAAATGTTTTATAGACAAGAATTATAACTTAGAGTAACTTTGAAGTTTTTGCCAACTAGATTTGTTGGCATTATCCAAAACCTTTCACTGATACAGATTTAGTTATGACAACTTGATTTCGACTGCAAATCAAGCACTTAATTTGATTATGGAAGTTTATTTGTAATAATATATATAGAGAGAGTTATTATATGTTAATTGTAAACAATTATTCCACTACGAGGTGCAATTAATTTTCACCTTATGATAAGATACCTTTCGGTCACTTGACCATTGTCGAATCACTCCATAGATTCGACAATGGTCAAGTGATCGAAAGATACCCTACATCCTAAGGTAAAATTTAATTGCACTTAATTGTGGAATAACTCTTTACAATTAACATATAATAACTTTATTAAGTCAGTGCAACAGAATGATAATAATAGATATAATAATAAGACAGATAGATATGAAATAAAAAAATATGATGAAACCTCTTACATATTTCGGAAGCAATGCTCCTTTGCCTATCACATGCAGAATGAGCTGAAGCTGTAAACAATCCAGTCTGCCTTCATAATGTATACATATAGTAAAAACGCACTAAAATTAGATTAAATAGGAGACTGACAGACATAACTCAGTTAAAAGGTAATAATCTAGTTTGTCTTCATAATAGAAATCAATCAAGTTTTTTCTTTGTGGTCATGTTCTTGATTGATTTAGGGGATATTAATTCCAACATGTAACAAATATTTTAATGTGTTTTTTCTATATTTATACATTATGAAGACAGACTGGATTATTTACAGCTTCAGCTCATTCTGCATGTGATAGGCAAAGGGGCATTGCTTCCGAAATATGTAAGATGTTTCATCATGTTTTTTATTGCATATCTTTTTTAGTAGGATTATTACCAAACTAACATATTTAGGTTAGTTTTATGAATGAAGGATAGCTAGAGAACCTTAAGCCTTTAATGTACTCTCTCTACTTCTAAATCCGTATACCACTCTATAAGAATTTTCCTCTTCAAAGTAGTAAGCCTACTGCAGATAATTTGTAATAAATCTCTTTGAAGATATCTTGGTTTTACTTTTATTGCTCTAGCGAATTCATTTCATTTTTTTCAGAGTAATTTTGACTGGCAAAAAAACAAAATTACAGACAATTCTATAAAAATTACAATTCTAATTGGTAGATCTAGTGGTTCAAAACAGGTGTTGATTGTTTGAAAAGTTATTGATGAACAAAAAGTTATGAGCTAGTGATTGACCCAGTTAAGAATTTATGTCAGTTTTCCATAAATTGATCAGGATCTCCATATTTGTATAGAGTAGTCAGGCTGCTAATGTAGAAATCTTGATTTACTGTTTGTCCATTCCGTATCGAATCATCATGCACAGTCCCTCTGGTGTACAAATCAGGTCTTAAAATTTGTCATCTATGCTTTTTCAATGCAGTGAGGACTTTTCATGCACCAATTAAAAATACATTTCTTTCAATATTAAACAAATTTTAGGTTTAAATATTCCAAGTGTAAAACAAAAAAAATAGGTTATGTATTCTTTCTGAATAGTCAAACATTTGTAATGCAACTTCAAAATATGAACTGCTCACAAATAGCACTACAGGTAGTGTGGTAGTTGAAGATATTTAATAAAGAGGTTGTAGGGTTTTTTTTGTGTATGTGTGTAACCACTCAATTTTCGAGCTTGTCATTTTGTTTTCTTACTGTAGCAGTACCTGTTTAGTTACTTTTTAGCTACATTTTGTGAGTGTGTGTGTGTGTGTGTGTGTGTGTGTGTGTGTGTGTGTGTGTGTGTGTGTGTGTGTGTGTGTGTGTGTGACTGGTACACAGTTATAATGTTGTCTATCATAAATAAACAAGTTTGTTCATGCAAGTTCAATATAAAAAAATAAAACCCTGCTTTACTGATTATAGATAGATTATTGGTTTTGTTGTTAAATTATCAGGAGAATTTCAACTTTCCATACATTTCTATTATGACAAAATTGTTCAAGCTTAATATAATATTTTCTACTCTGAAATAAAACAAAATCACCAAATATTTACTTTTCACTTTTGCTTTTATTTAGGTTTTATAAAGTTTACAAGTTTGCCCCCACATATAGCATGACATATATTAACACACTACTACAAACAAATTATGAACCTAAAAAGGGTTAATAGAACATTTTACTAATTTCTTATTCCAAATAACCTTTTATGACATAATAAATTTAAAAAAGTGGAAAATGACGATAAAAGGTCATACTCAGAAAAAAGTTATAAAATAGACTCTAAAATGAAAAATAAAATTACTAAATTATATTTATAAACCTATAATAGTAAACACACATTAACGAAATCATTCACTTAATAAATTTAATCACATCTTAAAATTACTTTACCTACAATAACATTTTCTACACCCAAAAAGAAAATCTACCTATGGCATCTCTCATACCTAGCATCTTGGCGGAAATATTCATACACCACATTGAACAAAACCACATTTTACATAATAAAAAATTCTCAGACAACGTCATTTACTAGTATAGGTGCGTCGAGGACGTTTTAACATTATACAAAAGGAATATTTTTAAAACATCTTAATACCATACACCCAAAACTAACATATCCGATCGAAACAGAATAAAACAACTCTTTTAATTTTATGGACCTTAAAAATACACGTACAGATAAACACATAAATTCAACATATAGTGAATACCCACCAACACTAATACTACCATTCACAACTCTTCGAACCACTCACACCAACATAAACTAGTTGCTTACAACACCATTATATATTGCCTGTTGACAAAGAAGAACACTACCAAGAATTAAACACCATAACAGATATAGCACAAACCAATGGATACAACACAACGATAATTGACAAATTATACAACCGCCTAAAATTATCTTACCTTATCTTCCGAAATGGACGTCCTCAAAAATTATAGAAGTAAGTGCACTGTAGGCAAGTGTTTTTGGGTGTAAAAACTAGTAGCTCACATGAAGATGGAATGATCAAATACGACCTATAATAGTATTTATGACCTAAAAATTGTCAAACTCTGATCGCAACTAATATAGGCCTATTCTGTGAAACATATTATGTTGAAAACCCTACTGGATTCTCAGTAATCTTGGAGCATGTTGAGTCAAATACCATCAGAATATTACAGTCATATTCATGGATAGAAGTCATAAAGTTAAAGAAACACATAAAATAATGGTATAATATCGCTACTATTTTGTCTATACACATGTATACAGATAATGCCCAGTTTCCAAAACCAGAATCTAAGTATAACTGAATATTTGTTTCCAATATACTTTATATCCTTATGTTGCAATACTGTATTAGTTTTGTAGTGTAGAATTTTAGACTGTGACTTTTACTTGAAAGGGTGACCAATAAAATTTTTTAATCATAACTAGGTGACAATTTACAAAAAATAATTTATCATAATTCAAATTCAAAAATTGTTTTTTATTATAAAGAAATATGTATTTATAATTTTTAAAATTTATACCCAGTAAAATCTTTTAAACCAGATTTTAGTGTTAAATTTATACAGAAAGAAACTTGACAGTTATGGGACTGCCAACAGAAGTGTAAAGTCAAATAAATTTATTTATGAAATTAAGTCATGTAATCCATTAAGAAGTTGCTACAACAGAAACATGACCTTATAAATGTATTAGTGAACCAGTTTTTTTTAGTAATTTATGTATATTCTAATTTTTAATCGTAAAGTTATAAACTCATACAATCCAGAGCATAACATAAACTTATTTATTATGGTCATTTTTAAAAGACAATTAATAACTTGACATTTAAAATTTTTTACAGTTTTTTAATTTTATTAAATAGGCAAGAGTAGATGAATCAAATATACTTAAGTCATAACAAGTTAGTATATTAGATAAATATATAAAGTATCAGGAAATATATTAATTTCTTAGATATACATTTTAACTTATAACTAATGCACATTTCAGAGAGTAATATAAACTACCAAAATAAAAACAGCTGTTGTATGAAGACATACAACAATATAATTAAATTTACTGTAAGTCACGCCCCCACCAATTGCAGACGTCGATTCCTATTGGTGCATGCCTACTCTTGCTCCTCGCGTCCAACTACTTGATAATTTTAAACTTTTAAAAATAACATTTTACTGTGTATTAATTTGTTTGTTCATTACATTTTCCTTTATTAACATACCGTAAAATTTTCATTGTATTTTTTATTTCTTGTGGCGTATGGCCCTCTTTTTACTAATTTGTAACAAATTTAATTCTATATTCCCCTCTTCGTTTTAATTTTAAATCTAGGAAATTTGAACTAAAATTACTCTCTCTTTACATCATGAATTTTATATTATTATATATTTTGTTGATTTCTTTTAATGTAGAATGTCCTTAATTTTCTTCTGGGTCTTTAACCATTAATAGCGAATCATTCACATACCTCATATATTCTACACAATCTAATTTCTCTAATATATTTTGTTGTTCTTATTTCTTCTGTAGTTTCTCAGTACGGAAGATTAAATGTTTTTCTCCATTCAAAATTTCTGTAGATGTGACCATAAAAGTTTTCACTGCTGTCGGCACTCCCTCGAATGCCACAACCTATTTTGGTGCAGAATTTGTTAATAGACTGCACCATGAGAAATTTTACTTAAAAAAAAACATTACTGTAATTCAAAAGTGATTACATCTTATTATTAAAGTTGCTTGTTGTAATTATCTTGAATTCACTGAATAAATCAAAAGTAATTATTGAGTAACTGAGTGAAAACTTTTAACACTCTTGCTGATGTGTTATCAGCAAGTATGTTAGAAGTTTTCTCTCAGTTACTCAATAATTACTTATGGTTTTGTTATTGTCATCAATAAATGGCATTTCTTTTGTAATTAATAATTGATTACACCAATTATATATACAGTAAAACCTTTCATATCTGGATCAATCTGGCGACAGCCTAATCCGGATAACGAAAAATCCTGATATGGGAGGAATTATGTAATGTATGTTAGTACTACATAATCACAACCATTCCAATTGGAAGTAGATGTATAATAGTTTCAAGTAAAAAAGTTATACCTATTGATAATTGTAATTATATTTCAATAGCAAAATAGAACTGTATGTACAAATTAATTACATGCCTGTGTGCACAGTACCTTAATACTGTACTGTACATACATATGTACATTAATTAACAGTTTTGGTAAAAAATACATGTAATGGTAATTTGCTTGTTTTATTGAGCATGTTTCTTTGATGAAATACGTCTAAAGAATAGACGATCGGCTACTGTGGCTTTGTCTTGTTGTTTGACGTATTCGATCAACTAGTCAAATGCCTGGTAAGCTTCGCTATATACCATGGTTGTTTTATTTCGTCATCTTCGGCAGGCGCTAGCTATGTGCTTACTAAGTCTATAATATCACTAGTAGTAAACTCATGAACTTCATCCTCTTTAATCTATTTATTCACTCCGACACTGTTCATATTCTTACAACAAGGAATATTTTGGGGGAGATCGACAAATTCTTAATATGTTTCACTAGCAAGGTTTTCTGTTTGTAATACATTTTCAATCTCTCCATTGTGTGTTTTATAATACAATAGTTTTTGTCATGATTTAAAAGGCAATCTGATTGCATTCCATGCTGTAGCAATCCACCAAGCATCATCTAGCAATTTGAGGTTTTTTAGGCACTTAAAAACACTTCTTCCTACGTCCATACCCGCAATTATAACTGTCAGTAACTTTGGTGATATGGCCGTTTGAGATTTTCCAGTTTCTACGACCATCTCATTTGCAATTTTTTTCATGTCCCTCCCTGCATCTAATAGTTTTATTGCACATTTCTTATATTTTATTACAAACATCCCCATTCCAGAAACCATCGACATCCTCAAAAACATGCTAATAGACACAAATACACCACATACGCCCATTGACGAAATCATCCACCTCACAAGATTAATCACATCTCAAAATTACTTCACCTACAATAACACATTCTACAAACAGAAAGATGGACTACATATGGGCTAAGATGCTTAGCAGAAATATTCATACACCATATTGAACAAAACCACACTTTACACAACAACAAATACTCAGATAACATAATTTACTGGTACAGATACGTCGACGACATCATAACATTATATAAAGGCAACACACGCAGAACACACATATTTCTAAAACACCTAAATTCTATACACCCTAAACTAACATACAATCTAACCAACACATCACGAAAATACAACTACAAAATAGCTTACTCCACACACAACACCCTCAACAAACAATTTAAACCCAACAACGACATTTACAACACCACTGGCATTTACAAACTAACTTGCATTTCATGCCCCAGTTTTTACATAGGCCAGACAGGGAGGTCCTTCTACACATGTTACCAAGAACATATAAAAACACTAAAAATCAATAACTACCAATTAAACTTTGCCGATCATCTCAACTCCACAAAACATAACTACATAGACATAACATCTAACCTACAAATTCTTCATAAACAACACAGAAATAACCAACGCTATACACCCGAACAATACGAAATATATAGGCACTTCAAACTACACTCTACACACATACTCAATACACAATTACATTACAACTCACACACACTTTTTGACATCATAACTCCTAATACACACAAAATACACCCACACCACCAAAATATCCCACCCCCACCCTAACCTACGTAAACCTTGAGATCAGTTACGGTCTGAGTTGACAAAGGGACACATCTCCCGAAACGGCCGTCCTCAACAAGCAAAGTAAGTGCTACTATAGGCAAGTTTAAAACATTTAAAAGTGTTTAGTGATAACTGATTAAGTGGGTAGTATACCGGTCTGTAGAACACTAGTGATCTGAACGATACAGAGATTCGTACATAACTGGCTGAGTCGGGAAAGAACAGAGCCGACTGCTGACACCAGAGAAATGGCCTACAGAGTGAAGATGCTTACTTTATTTTCATATTACTTCCAGATATTGGAGGTTCTGGATATGAGAGGTTTTATTTTATATATTTTAACAAAATTCACAAAAAAAAAATTTAAGTGACATATTCACATGGAAAAAATTCATTTTATTTTAGTTTAACATTATTTTATCTTCTTATTGCTCATTTCTTGGTTTACAGAAAATAAAGGCTGATTCCCTGATGTTCCATTTAGACCTTATCTGCCAGTTCCTGAAAAAATGGATGTACAGAGAAAACCTTCCTGTTTCATATTCCTTTATTAACCTGTGAAGATAATAACCTCTCCAGAATTGTTGAATCTCTTCAAACTGTCTTCTTTCAATTATGAAAGTTATAAAGTTTCAATGGAAACAGTTTCAAAGTGTTTTTTATTTATTTTCATGGAAAATGTTGTGTTCCATGTGTTTTTAATAGTGTTTGTTAAATTATAACAAAAATGTTGTTATAAAGATTTCAGATAGTAAGAATCTTCATATAAGGTTTTTACTTTTATCTAAAAAATGTTATTTCTAAGTTAAATTGTTAAAACAATATTTTTTTATCTTATTGTCGTTATAATTTTTAATTTGTTCCTTGACAAATTTATGGTTTTACAACATGAAACCAGTTAACTATTTGTTGTACTTTAAACGATTCTCCAAGATAATAAGTCATGAGTTATAGGTTGTATAATTCAGTATTAACATCATCATACGAGTATAACACTGAAAATAAACTGTCAAAATTTTAAAAATAGTAACCAAAATTTACATAAGAATATTTGACTTTAATTGTAGTTTTTGGCTAATTCACTTTATTCGTGGAAATCTCAAAATCGTTTTCACTTTCAAATGGTTGTGCATTAATGGTTTTTTAAAAACTTAAAATTAAAGGAATAGCTTTTTAAAATTGAAATAAGAAGCAGCTAATCCCAATTTTTTATATTTTTGCTATGAGTTGAACAAACACTGATATTTTGCCACAAGTGAAACATGTTTTTTAGTACAAAGTGTATGAAAGACAAATACGAGAAAAATACTGATTAAATAACCTATAATTAAATTCTGATGTTTAAATACAAGAAACAGCAATACTAAAAGAGACTAAATAATAATTTCTCGAATATGTTACTCACTAAGATGAGAAGTGGGTGTTTTATATTTGTTGTGAATAAATGTCAGTATTATAGTATTTATAATTTTTGAAGTTTAAATGTTGTTAAGAAATAGTTTTAAAAAACTGTGTCAATATTTTTACAATAAGAACTGTGTGATAACATAGACTTCCTGTATGACATTATGTTACCCTTTCTTTGGTTAACAATTTGAAGTTAGTTCTTACTTGGTGATCACCTTATCATTTGTGATTTACCACTATAAATAACTTATAAACGTTTTGTTTTATAAATTCAAAAATTTATAATTTTTGAAGTTTAAATGTTGTTAAGAAATAGTTTTAAAAAATACTTTGTGTCAATATTTTTACAATAAGAACTGTGTGATAACATAGACTTCCTGTATGACATTATGTTACCCTTTCGTTGGTTAACAATTTGAAGTTTGTTCTTACTTGGTGATCACCTTATCATTTGTGATTTACCACTATAAATAATTTATAAACGTTTTGTTAACACTTGCTCAACAAGTTTAAAGTTCTGAAGTTAGTTTTATGTTTTTTGTTATTAATTTTAAAGTAATTCCTTAGACAGTTTTGTTTTTTTGTTTTTAATGTAGTTTTGTTATTAACAAGTTCATTGCCAACCAATAATCTCAAAGTGTTTAAAATAAATTCTACATTTAAATTTATAACTTATAATTAAACATTATTACAATACAAAAAAAAAATTATATGTGAAAGAACCTCTAATAAAGTTAATTAACTTGAAAATAATAATACTTTGTATTTATATCACATGTTTAGTCTAATTAAGTTAATGCAATTACATATATAATTAGACAAACAATTTTAATGATAAAAGGTACATCTATTGACACATGTTTACAGATTACACATTTTTGAGTTGGAATATTAATCTGGATAACATATTTTGGTCATTTTCTTAAAACCATAGTGATTCTAGAAATAAGTATGTAATGGGTTTAATTTAGTTCGTTAGCATTCACCCCAGCTGCAAAGTGTTGCAATTTTTTGAAACTTTAAAAACAAGCATTTTAACATCTTTCTTGAGTATTAAATAGGCATTTATTTTCTTACATGGTACTTAGATGTTTGTTTTTAATATATCTTCTTTAAAATTTGTTGCATATTTAAATTTATGTTCTGGCTTTGTCTTGAATTAAAATGTCACATTTAACTACTTCTTAAACATGTGTAAAAATTTCAAAATTTCATCCCTCGATTCATCTCTCATAGGACGGGAATTTTTCTGTCCTACAAAATTGGAAATAATATTATTAAAAGACTGTAGTTTTTATTAGTCTGCTCAATTTCAGTTGTATTGTTAAACTACGTTGAACATTGATTAATAATTCTGATGACATAATTATCTGTGTCTTGGAATTTGAATTCTTCATGCTTTTATGAAACTTCTCTTTCCCACTTAATAAATTAGAAGTTGTTTTAATCTAGTCTTTTAACTCTCCACATAAAACAAAAACTGTTTTACTGTTGCTACGATTGTTGTTTTCGATTAGAACAACTCTGTGGGCATACATGTTCATCATACACTTTCCAAAACATTTCACTAATTTATGCTAAAAATAAAACCTTAATACTATATATAGGTTGGACCTATATACTATTGAAACTAAGGACCCTAGAAATATAAATAGGATCATCTGCGCGAACCTGTGCCAATTAGTCCTGATTTTTAATCTTATGTGTTAACTCAATGCAAAGTAGGCAGTGAACATGTTGAGAACAGAAATTAATGTATTTTAATATATATCTTTAAAATGTGGAAGTTATTTATGTAATAATATGTAATGGAAGAATAGGTTTACAAACTGTTATAAAATTTAGTGTATTAATTGTTTCCGAATTAGCAAAAAATTGTTAATTTAATGTTTCATAAAATAAATTCTGTTTCTTTTAAAGGTTAACTTTTGTTTTAAAATTTTTATTCAGATGATTATGTCATTTATTTAATAAATAGATCTGTCTATCATAAAAAATTTATAAATATAACTTTTCAAAAATATGTTGAAATACAGTCAATAAATACCGTTGAAATTGTGTTCTTCAAATTACCTTAATTCTACAAGAATGTATAACAAGATTAGTCATGAAATATTTTATATAGAATTACATGAAGTTAAAACATTTCTTAAAAAATGCTTGTTCATATGAGGCCCAGAAATTTTGAAGATATTGAGTTGAAAGCATAAATAGGTGAGACAACTTTGACTTTTTACTGTCAGAGTGGTCTAATTGCAGTTATGCTACTTTTTCATAGATAGCATCACTGAAACTTATCAAACTATACGTATTAATCTCTTCACAACGATAGCGATGTGAATTTAGACGATATCCCTGCGTTAATGCCAGCCCCTGGAAGTCCTGCACGCAGAGAGCTGAGGAGAGTGTTAAACTACAGACTGGCTGACTGGGAACACAAAAGCCATCATCCAAGCTTTAGCGTAAATGATTTGATTTGAAATGTAAAGGCAGTTATCCTTTTTTAATTCTTATAAAGACTCATCGATTTTTGTAATAATACACCATTAGAGTTTTCATATTATAACTGATGAAATTACCTCCAGGAAGAATCATAACACAATCTTTTGCTGCATTAAACCATGGGATTTATTTTCTATTTTGACAAATATAACCTCTTTCTGGTCATTTTTGCAAATCAGCTTGGTTTCATTGACTTTAAAAATTTGTTCTGGTAAACTAACATTTTCTTGTATTAAATTTTGTAAAGCTCTGGTAAATTTTTTAGCAGCTTCATTATCTGTACTTGCTTACTCGAAACAGTTTCACAATTTAGAAACCACTCTTTTTTTTAAATGTCCAACCATCCATAACTAGTTTAAATTAAAATAATTTTCAATACTCTTTTCCATCCAAACAGTTTTTCCATTTCTGAAATAAGGCTCCTTTCTAGCCTAGATTCTTGTTTAAGTACGTATAGTAAAAGTGATCAAAAAAAGACAAATTATTCAACCTAATAGACAAAATTAACCCCAAGACAAACTTGAAATACTCCCACAGTGCAGTGAATCCGAAAATAGAACAATAACAGTACACCAAGTGACAACGGAAATTTCACACCTGGCAGTCTACTACAACCCCCGGTCAGTGATGCTCGATAATGGAGATTCTATCCATCTTTGAAAGTAAGATTCTTGTTTAGGTACATATAGTGAAAGTGATATATATATATATATATATATATATATATATATATATATATATAGATTTTTTGGACTAGGAGACTGACAGACTTACCTTGGTAAGAGTCCACTCTGTAGTCTTGAAATAGAAACACATAAAAGCACTTAAACAATGATATATTTCAACCACACAGTGGTCTTTGTCAATCGAAGAGAAAACACAAAAAGAAATATGAGAGAATGAAATAAAATAATTCTTAATAATAACTTACCAAGGTAAGTCTGTCAGTCTTCTAGTCCAAAAAATCTAAATAATCTTTACCAATCAAAACTAACCTAAATATATATATATATATATATATATATATATATATATATATATATAGATTTTTTGGACTAGGAGACTGACAGACTTACCTTGGTAAGAGTCCACTCTGTAGTCTTGAAATAGAAACACATAAAGGCACTTAAACAGTGATATATTTCAACCACACAGTGGTCTTTATCAATCGAAGAGAAAACACAAAAAGAAATATGAGAGAATGAAATAAAATAATTGTAATCACAGATTGTGTAGAGTAGAAATCAGATGTCACAGATTAAAGATATATATATTGTTTCCATGAACATATGAGTGATTATAGTTTATATAAGTCTGTCAGGGGAAAAGAGATAAGGCTAGTTGGAAGGAATAAAAAAAAAAAAAAAATTTTATGGACTTATCTGATGTTGAGGTTAGGGGATTCTCTGGACTTGGTATACCACTGGTATGATAGTTCCCACCTTCTCAGTTCTGAGGGATTGCAGAACTGAGAAGGTGGGAACTATCATAACAGTGGTATACCAAGTCCAGAGAATCCCCTAACCTCAACATCAGATAAATCCATTAATTTTTTTTTTTTTTTTTTTTTTTTTTCTTTCCAACTAGCCTTATCTCTTTTCCCCTGACAGACTTATATAAACTATAATCACTCATATGTTCATGGAAACAATATATATATATCTTTAATGTGTGACATCTGATTTCTACTCTACATAATCTGTGATTACAATTATTTTATTTCATTCTCTCATATTTCTTTTTGTGTTTTCTCTTCGATTGATAAAGACCACTGTGTGGTTGAAATATATCATTGTTTAAGTGCCTTTATGTGTTTCTATTTCAAGACTACAGAGTGGACTCTTACCAAGGTAAGTCTGTCAGTCTCCTAGTCCAAAAAATCTAAATAATCTTTACCAACCAAAACTAACCTATAAATATATATATATATATATATATATATATATATATAGATTTTTTGGACTAGGAGACTGACAGACTTACCTTGGTAAGAGTCCACTCTGTAGTCTTGAAATAGAAACACATAAAAGCACTTAAACAATGATATATTTCAACCACAAGTGGTCTTTGTAAATCGAAGAGAAAACACAAAAAAAGAAATATGAGAGAAATCTTTTCTAATTTTTTAAGGTTAGGTTTAGTCTTCAGATGTTTAGTGAAATTTATATCGGTGATGATTTGCATGATAAAGTTGATGTAAAGTTCAATGGGGTGATCAGGTGGTAGTGGTGGTGGATCCCAGTTGGAGGGTGGTTTGAATTTTGCAAGACATACGTCTATGTTTGTATCCGTTTTGAAAGTTGGTGTCTGAGCTATATAATTTTTTATCCTAAGTTTTCTGGCAAAGCTGAAAACATCTTTTCCTAACTTGAATTGGTCTATTTCCTTAGCTGGTGTGAATGACAGGCCTTTAGAAATTACTTGTAGTTCATGTTCCGAGAGTGTGTGGTTGGAAATATTGTGCACGGCAACTGTTTTTGGTGAAGGGTTATTTCTTATATCGGGACTGTTATTATTATTATTTTTGTTATTTAGCAATAATGATTGGGTTGGCAGTTTAGGGAGTTGTCCACAGGGTACTGCTATCTTGAAGAGAGAACTTAGGCTAGGTTTGTCACAAACAAGAGGTGGTTTGTCGGCAGGTAAAACTGGATTATCATATTTTTTGATTTGGCCACAAAGATTTATTTCTTGAATGCAGAGTTTTGAAAGTTTATGTATTTTATTCTTTGCAAGATTGTCTTGCAGTATGTATGCTTTATTGAGAGTATCTTCCATTTGTTGTATTAGATATGGAAAATTGGAGGTAATTAATTTGGCAGTTGAGGTTAGTAATTCAGATAATTTGACTTGTTCTTGTTTGTGACACTGTAAGACCAAACGTGTAATTTGGAAAGAGTTGTTTTTGTAAATTGGAGAAATAACAGTTTTGATATACTGGGGCATACCTGACAGTGGTGATTTCATATTTAAACCCTTTGGTGTAATGCCTAGATTTAGACATGCTTCTAAAAACAGTATATGCATGTTTATTTTTGAGATTTTAAAAGCCTTTCTTTTTTTGTTTTCTCTTCGATTGACAAAGACCACTGTGTGGTTGAAATATATCATTGTTTAAGTGCTTTTATGTGTTTCTATTTCAAGACTACAGAGTGGACTCTTACCAAGGTAAGTCTGTCAGTCTCCTAGTCCAAAAAATCTAAATAATCTTTACCAACCAAAACTAACCTATAAATATATATATATATATATATATATATATATATATATATATATATATATATATTGTTTACAACCATAATAACTATATAAAGTCTGTGCAATGGAAAAATAATGGACAACGTGAAATAAATTTATATATATGGCCCAACAGAAGTAGGGAAACTTTCAGGGCTTTTCCCTCTGATGAAATAATTTAAAAAATTCATATTAACATGGATTCCCTTTATTAACCTACGACATCTGGGGAAATACAGCTGTATTTTGCCTGCATTTTAGTTTCTCCATTGCTAGACCAAAATTTGTCGGAAGTCAATTGAGGTATAAAATTTTATGTAACTGGATTTTATGTAAAATTTAATTAATCACTTAAACTATAGTTTATGACAATCCGTACTTTAAAGTTCGGATAGTCATAAATTATTGTTAAAGTGATTAATAAGATTCACCAAACGTAATGGATTACAAAATTCAAGAATAAAATTTAATGATAAATTGAATAAAACACATCTCAAACCTGTAACTACAGTAAAGTTTAAGATATCTAATGACGGCAGACAATATCAAATTACAGTCTCAAACCTTTATGTTTAGGTTTTAAGTACATCAGATCGGGTTTGGATATAGGGTTTTTAAATACCATACAGATCATCCAAAACCCACAATCTAACCAACACACTACGAAAATACCACCACATAATAGCTTACTCCACACACAACACTCTTAACAAACAATTTAAACCCAACAACAAAATCAACGACATTTACAACACCACTGGAGTTTACAAACTATCTTGCAGTTCATGCGCCAGTTTTTACATAGGCCAGACAGGGAGGTCCTTCTACACACGTTACCAAGAACATATAAAAGCACTAAAAAACAATAACTACCAATCAAACTTCGCCAATCATCTTAACTCCACAAAACATGACTACATAGACATAACATCTAACCTACAAATTCTTCATAAACAACACAGAAATAACCAACACAAAATAGCCTACTCCACACACAACACTCTCAATAAACAATTTAAACCCAACGACATTTACAACACCGCTGGAGATTACAAACTATCTTGCAGTTCATGCGCCAGTTTTTACATAGGCCAGACAGGGAGGTCCTTCTACACACGTTACCAAGAACATATAAAAGCACTAAAAAACAATAACTACCAATCAAACTTCGCCAATCATCTTAACTCCACAAAACATGACTACATAGACATAACATCTAACCTACAAATTCTTCATAAACAACACAGAAATAACCAACACAAAATAGCCTACTCCACACACAACACTCTCAATAAACAATTTAAACCCAACGACATTTACAACACCGCTGGAGTTTACAAACTAACTTGCAGTTCGAGCCTGTTTTTACATAGACCAGACAAGGATATATTTCTACACACGCTATCAAGAATATATAAACACACTAACAAACTATAACTACCAATCAAACTTCGCCGATCATCCACAACTCCGAACTCCACAAAACATGACTACATAGACATAACATCTAACCTACAAATTCTTCATAAACAACACAGAAATAACCAACGTAACTGAACAATACGAAATATACAGGCACTTCAAACTACACCCTACACACATACTCAATACACAATTACATTACAACTCACAGCACTTTTTGACATCATAACGCCTAATACACACAAAATACACCCACACCACCAATATCCCACCCCCACCCTAACCTACGTAAACCTTGAGATCAGTTACGGTCTGAGTTGACAATGGGAAACATTTACCGAAACGGTCGTCCTCAACAAACAAAGTAAGTGCTACTATAGGCAAGTTTAAAACATTTAAAAGTGTTTAGTGATTACTAGTAGCTTACGTGAAGATGGAAACAACAAATGTGAAAATAAAAGTTATTATAATAAATGTATCATCCAAGTTTTTTTGACTTCTTACATTTAAAATTTGTTTAAAAAATTGATTTTCATAACTATTCAATCTTAAATATTAATTTATTCTAAAAAAGACGTTTACTAATATAACTGTTAGATCTATTGAAAACTAATGTTTTTATAACCTTTGAAAGTAATATCAACAAAAAAATAGAAAATTTATCTCAAGATCTTAACCCCAAAGTTTGACATTTTGTCTTCTTTGTATAAAAGGTGATAAATAACACTAAAGTATTTGAACCAGTAAATGATGTCCGAGCATTTGTTGTAATGTTAGGTCTGGTAGAAAAATATTTTTGTCAAGATAATAGTTATAGAGGTTTCATAATGAGGCAATCTTTCTTGATGAATAATTTGTCTTTGTATGTGAAATAATTTTATATAGTTTTGTTGGGCTGATAAATTTGTTGATGAGTGTTTATAGGATAGTAATAACAATTTTTGGGATCATGGTAATTCCTTGAATAGGATTAAGTTTTTGATATCTAAGGTCACTAGTGTGGTTGTGTGTAATTTTTAAGCTTATTTTCTCAATTAAATCTATGCTATTTTTTAATGAGCAATAAGTTGTAATTTTTTCAACTCATTTCATTCCTTTTAAATATCATTATTCTTGGATTAACTAGTATCTTATCTTTTGTGTTGAATCAGTTATAATGTTTCTTTTATATTTTACATTATAGCCTATACAACAAAATATGCAACATTTTTTAAAAATTTTATTTTAGTTTTCACATGAGATGTAAAAATGGTCAAGTTTATAACAAGTTTTATTATGATAATTTTAAAAAATATTATTTTTAATATTGTTATGATTATGATATTTGATTTCACAATTATTTTGTATTAAATACGTATATAATTTCTTGTGTGTGCAGATGGCTTTTCTAAAATCTTATAGAATTTTATTTTTTTAAGATCGTCTTGCATATTATTTGAATAGCTTACTAAAAAATCTTTTGTAATGAAAAACAGAACTTATTATTTTGCCGTTTATTTTAAGACCATTATATATTGACATTATAAAATCTGCATATAAATTTTTGTATTTCTAATTTGTTTTTATTTATATGTCAAATTTATAAGGAGGGTTTTAATTTAAAAAATCGTTGTAGCAATAGTTTCATTTCAAAATAATACACCGTATTGATTATTACAGGAATCTAAACTTTTAGCGATTATTATTAATCAAAAAATAAAGTAGTCAAAACAAATCAAAAGTAACAAATAGTTATTTTGGCAAAGGGCACCAAATCTTTCTGTACTGTAAACTTAGACAGAAAGGAATGTAAGAATTTGATGAGTTAGTTACCTGACAACAAGCAACAGGTAGCGCTTACCTGGTAGGTATATTCTGTTACTAGTAGAAAGTTGGCCAGCATTCATTCAGGAATGAGGAGCAACGATAACGCAATACACAAGTAATGAATACGTGGGCCTGTCAACAAAACCACCTGTTTGAGAAATAGTAATGTAAAATTTACAGATTATGTTATTGTGCTAAGGATTCAATGTAAATGTAGGTAAATAATAGTTTTAAAAATAATTTAGACGCGTAAAAGTTTGTTTATAAAATTACTAAAAAAAAATAGGACTATTAAACTTTGTTCAGTGTGTTTTATATTTTACCAACGAAATAACTCATTTGGTATTATGGAACTTTCAAAAGAAGTAAGTATCATTAGTTTCAAAATATTTTCTCTTTATTATGTATGCTTTATTATTTAAGTGATTTCCTGTCATGGTGTTTCTAATAGTCGTCTGCTAAAATCTAAAATTGCATGAATAAATCCAGTTACTTAAAAACTCCAAATAACGTTAAATCATTAAAACTGTAGTTTATATGGAGTTATATAATAACACATATTTATAATAACCTATTTTCTTTACTACGTAGGTATGCGTTTTATATATAGTTTTTCATACTGATTCTATTAAAAGCTTTGATTAGTTTGACATTCCTACGTACACCTCTTGGCTCATGGTCATGCTGGAGTTGGGCGCGGCGAACCATATTGGGTGTGCATTCCTACACATCATCATTGACATTACCATTATTTTAATAACTACACAAACCCACATATCCTTCAATTGTTGTACGTAAAATAAAATAGAGAAAATCTTAATTTAAGTGACTAAGTAATGATTTGTTAATGATAATTTACATTATAAACGTAACTAGCTTAAACCATTTAACCTACAAATACAACAAAATTTAACTAAACGCAAAAAATAAATACAGTGCTTATGAGTTAGCATTTTTTATGTTGAAATGAAATGAAATTAATAATTCAAGAAACAAATAGGGCGTGTTGACAATGTGAGATTTCAACACAGTAAAGAAATTATTTGACAAATTAAAATATCTATAAAAATTTATGATTAATTGATATTTACCTGTTATTTATTTGCTTACACCGCCAATATATTATTTAAAAAAAACAACATATTATTATTAAAAACAAAAAGGCAACTTTTAAAGTTCTAATAATTCATATTAAAGACATCCATTGTAAAATTGTGATAAATATTATTTTCTTATATACACAACAATTTGTCTAGTTTTAAATCATTTTTTTAAAGTTGAATTGAATTTATATTTTTATAGAATTGCTAACATTGTGTGTATATATATATATATATGCACTTATAAAAGTTAAAAAATACATGGTTTAATTTTTAAAAATCATTTGAATGACGTAAGTAAATAAAAAAAAAGGATTTTTGTACAGGTATTCACAGTTCAAAGATAATTCTACCTCAAAATAAATAAAGTATCACTAAAACACTTGTAAATATTTTACTACTTGCCTATAGTGGCATTGACTTTATTGTTGAGGATGACCATTTCGGGAGATATGTTCCATTGTCAACTCGGATCGTAAAGTAAGTGCCACTATAGGCAAGTTGTAAAATATTTACAAGTGTCTTAGTGAAAACTATTAGCTCACGTGAAGATGGATCCAACTATTATGAATAAAGTATGTTTTCCACCTCAAGTCAGATATATATTCTTGAAACTTTATCATGACAACATAAACCTGTACTTAAAATGAGTGTTTTATTCTTGGATAACTGAATAACTAAGATACACTGAATGTCATGATAAAAAATCCAAGAGAATATGCATGGTTTATCTTTAAAAAATGTTTTTTTCTAGAAATCTTTTTTTCATTATTTTATAAAAAATTGTATATGCTGTACTGAACTATAAGGTAGGTCGTTTTCTAAGGCTAATGTCAATGTATGAAGCCTTAATTTATGAATTTTATGAAGCGAATTAAAATACCAGTTATAGTAACCAGTAGGAATTTTAATTTTTGATGTGTGTATTTTGTTTTGTTTTCATGAAATTCTTTTTTTTACATATCTATATTACAAATGATCATAAAGTATCTGGTAGTAATAGTCAACATAAGCTAACTTACTACTGTTGGTAGTAACAGTAGTGATTTACCAATCAACAGTTAATTTAAAGTCTGTAATTTATCAACAAGTTGTACAACAGAAGAACTGGAAGTCATAAACTAATTTGTTCCATTTGATATCATTAACAAAGTTTTGGTAAATATCATAAATAAATAGTATGGAATAGCCCTCTGATTTATAGAGAAAAATTCAGTTTACAAGTTTGATGAGTATACCTTGAGGTTATGTTTGTACGTAAAAATTTGTATTTAAAAAAAATAAAGACTGTAGTTTACTCTAATTAAAATTACTTTCTTCTTGTATTGAGTCTACTTTTAAATAATATTTGAAACAAATGGAGTTTAGATCAATCTTTGTCATCGTAACCTTTTTAATGTTAGATCATAACTAACCGGTTGCAGAACTTAACAGTGTTTAGTATTTTATGTGATAAGATTATTACAAAGTATATTTTGAAAATTAGGTGTATCTCTAATTACCATTACAAAAATCTACGAGAGTATTCTTAACAGGTAATTGTAAGTTATCCAGACACCATTGATATTGCATCTAGATAAACCTTTGATATGTCACATCACAGTTTACCTCAGTACCACCACTTTTTCAATTACAAATCTCTTTTCACTAGAGCTTGGTGTCTGTGCTTTGACCTATTTAACGAGACCCTTTCTTGGAAATACAAAGACCCACATGCACACAATTCATCTGTGATTTCTGTGAAGGACTGTATGTTACTTCCGTATGTGACTTTTCATATTACGTTTATACTTTGAGCTAACTTCTAAGTGTGAGTGTACATTTTTAGATAGTTTTTGTTTTATTGATCCACCTGTAAAAATTTTAATTTTTTTTTACTTGAATTAATTAACAGAAATAATGAATGAAATGAGCACGAGCTTATCAGATTGCTATTTTATTAGCTAGTATAGAATGAGAAAACCATCATAATTGTCCAAATGGTGCATTTGTTAGAAAACTCTTTGACAGCAACAGTGATAGTAATATTTTTAAATAAATAAAACCTCTAAACCACAAATAACATTTTATTTAAACCTTAGATTTAAATAAAATGTTATTTGTGGTTTAGAGGTTTTATTTATTTAAAAATAAACATTACGCCACAGTTGCTTCATATAGTTATAGTGATAGTAATGATGAACCTGATGAGGAGGATCCTGAGCCTGATGAGGATGCAATGGTTATAAATGACTTACAACACAATCTAGGTGATGAAGTGGAAACATGTAATGAAGACTTCAGGGATTTAGAAAACCTATCTCTTGAAGAAAGGCATATAGTTACAAGCTTTGATTTATTTCGTATAACGATTGGCGTTTTAAGGAGAGTCATAAATGTTAAAATACAATTTTGCAATACATTTTTCTAAATTTTTGTAAATGTATTTTTTAAAATACATACTATAAAATTATGTTATTTAAAGTTTTGAAAATATATAAAAATGTTTTATTCCAAAGCTATTTGAAACAAAATTATAGTTATTTCGATTTAAATAGATGTTTTTTTTTATTGGGAAGCATCCTCTGTGTGTAACTTCTCAGGATATTCCAAACCATTCATCCTCTCAAAGGTTAAAAAAAGCAACAAACTCAACATAGTAGAAAACTACAAGATATATAAACACCATAAATACTGCCCACAACACATTCTAAATGACAAAACACTCAGAATCAGATAGTATATTTGAGCACATAATTAACAACTACTCTATGAGCAATAACACACCACAGAACACCAATACACCTCAAACTCACACCAACACAACACAAATGAGCAACAGTCTTGTCAGTGATTCACAGCATTGAATAATGCGCTGACCTAGTGTGAAACACGTTTGCTGAATAAATCAGTAAGTAGTGGTTTTTTGCCAAGTTAATACAAAAGATGTATGAAAAAATTATATTTGGTGATGCAAATAGTTTACAGGAACACAGAATAAAATAATAAAACCTGGCTCTGATATCCCTTGCATTAAAAATATTAAATAGAAAAAAAGCCTTATTTATAACACTTTTGAATTGGGTCCCTATAATTAATTGCTGGAGTACAAACAAATGCTCGAGTTTGTATGAGGATACACCAAGAGCAGCAATCAGCTAGTTATTAATCTGTTTCAAAGTAAAATGTTGTGATGTATAGTTACCTCAAGATGAAGAGTTTGAGAGAGGAGACTGTTGTTGCAACAGTGAATCATTTTGTGCAAGTCTAGCAAGAGTGGTACCCTAGAGCTGGCTCTCAGCGAGCCAGTGTGTAGACTTCAGCATACTAAGCCTTTGGACCTTGGGCTAAAGCAATATTAACTGCACATCATCAGCCTTACTAAAAATCAAGTCATCTTAACCAACGGAAGAAAGGTGTTATATAGGAGAAGAACACAAACAGAACACCAACTCAACATTTTACAACCACATTTTAAAAGATACAGGACACAAATACACAGGCATTTACTATAACCTAGAAATCCTACACATCAACAAAAAGGACCACATCACAACACTCTAGAACAATATGAAATTTACAGACCCACAAAGTACAAACATATTAAACGAACAAACACAATACAAATCACACATATTCTTTGATACTTTCGAAAAACTTACCTTTAAAACTGTCACCGCTTGACCGGACATCTCCAAGCAAAAACGTTCTGTCTCAGTAAGTTTTAACAAATTTATTACAAAATTTAAAGTTCGGATAGTCATAAACTATTGTTTAAGTGATTAATAAGATTTGCCGAACGTAATGGACTACAAAATTCAAGAACATCCTGTATATTTCACCTTGAAACCTGAATTCTTTGTTATCACGGATTTCTAGAAAATGAAAAAAAATAAGAGTGTAAGTAGAACATCAAGAACTTTAAAAAAATGTGCGTTTATATACAGGTTGTTTACTCAAAGTTTTATTGGGTATGTTTTACCCAATTGTTGAGTCACTCTTCAAAAAGCTACATAAATCAATAGTGAATAAAAATTATTTGGTTATAATTAGAACGTATATGTTATCAATATTTTAGAAGTACCTTTGTCAATTCTGGCCCGCATTGAATGTGAAGCAGTTTTACAGTACCTGTAATTTCCTAAACTCTAGTTTTCAAATTTAATAAATGTGGAGTGTAATAATTATATCTAATAAATTCGACTAATATTCACTAAAAATAGAAATAGATAAGGTAATAATAATCTAGTTTTTATGACGCCGTAACTCTCATGGAACATAAGGGTTCTAACGGGTTGCTTTGGTTTGGATCAACTTATATTAAATGATAGACCGGTTAATCTGAGGACCAAAATATTTAGACAAATACACAGCGTGGCCAGGAACACCATTAACGAATATATTAGATCAGATATTCCATCAAGTAATTAATAGGAAGGTTTTGAATATTACTCAGACATTTGGCCCACATGGTTCTAGTTCCAAATGTTGATAATGTTATATAAATTTTTCAAAAAAAAACCACAGAAAACATAAACAAAAAACTAGACACCATTAAATATTTTAATAAGTTTCAACCAATTTACAAAATTTAAAGTTGGGATAATCATAAACTATTGTTTAAGTGATTAATTAAATATTTAGCATGCACAAATGGATACAAAACCACAATAATAGATAAACTATGACACAATATTTTTAAAAAAATACTAAAATTAACACTACAGAGAGGGAAAACAAATTCATCACAATACCATACATAAAAACAGAACATCAAATAAAATAGCCCACAAATTTCAAAAAACAGAATACAAAATAAGATACAAAACTAGTAACAATTTATAATACAAAATACAACAAAACATCAACAATAAATATGAACTACAAGCACCAGGCATATACAAATTAAACTACACATACTGTAACAAATTCTACTTTGGGAGCACAGGTCGCAGCTTCAAACAAAGAGTTGAGGAACGCAAACAGAACACCAACTCAGTATTCTACAATCACATAAAAGAAACAGGACATAAGTACACAGACATACCATAACCTAGAAATCTTACTGATCAACAAAAAAGGACCACATCTCAACACATTAGAACAATATGAAATTTACAAACACACAAAAACAAAATAGAAACATATTAAACGAACAAACCCAATACAAATCACACATACTCTTTGATACTATCGAAAACCTGCCTATAAAACCGCCACTGCTTAACCTAACAACAACAGGCAGAAGACACTGATAAAGATCGCCACTGAGGGATCGAAAACGTTCAGTCTCAGTAAGTTTTTACAAATTTACAAAATATATAACCGGATAGTCATAAACTAATGTTAAAGTAATTAATTTTAAAAAAAGGAGTTAACATGAACAATGTTCAAAATTGTATGAATGAAATACCCATTAAACTTTATAATGGAAAAATAAAGACAATAAATTATTTAGAGTTCACCATCATAAGAAATATTAAAATCAGTAACAAAATATATAAAAATCCAACCCAAACTAAACTATATTTTAATGTAAAAAATACTAAGGCTGAAGGAACTTGGTGCCAAGAGTCTTGTACAGCATACCAAAAACTTTCAAAAATTAGTGTGGAAAAGTAATGGCAGAGGAAGTAATGTATTCTGTTATATTTGTTTTTGTAAATTGGTAGTACTGGCAGATATAAGTTGTCCGTTGTTGAAAAAAATTTGAAAGTTCAACAATAAGACTGTCAAGGATCAGAGCTAATGTATTAAAATAATTTGAGCCCTGTAACAAGATATCTGATTGGGCAGGGAAAGCCATTGTTCATTTGTATAGAATTTAAATGGAGAAACACGTTGGTGAGGTTTTCTCTGGAAGTTAATGTAAAACCTCAACGAGTTTTGTTACATTTATTGTAGGCGAATTGTGTCAAAACATAAACTGCCTCAAACATGAAATATTGAATTGGCATAAGATGTATAGTAAGGGTCAAGAGAGTTCATATTTTTTGAATTTTATATTAACAGTGGTTTTGCTGACAATGTGAATGTAAAATTTTGTTGTAGCATTCTGAATTGTTATGGAATATAGATATATCAGGAACAGGAAAATAGACTATCTCAAGGTAAATTCAAGAATCTAGTAAATAAGACAGAAAGATCCTCATAGCAAAAAAGTGGCCTCACCTAAGCCATAGCATTCACATTCTTGTCCGTGTATAATTAAATAAGTAGATATATACATTTTTTAGAAGTAATTTGTTCAAGCCATTACTTGTCACCTTAATTAAAGAAATGTTGATTCTAGTAAGCTAAAAGGAAAAGGTTTAAAGTTAAAATTTAATTATTACTAATAAGCCAGTTCAACAATAACAAACTTATATAACGACCTAAGATTATGTCTAGAGCAATTACTATCATTCATATTTAAAAACATGCTTTAGAAAATTAAGTGAAAAAGTTCACCCGTTTATAAATAACATATATCAGATGGTAAAAGCGTATCTCTGTAACATTTCATTGTGTTGGCTTGTTAGTAAATTAATTTGCAGAACTAAAATAAATTGAAGTATTTTGATAATTTGTGAGTTTCATTTGGGCTTTACCTTATCAAGTCTCCTGTAGCAAAATGATATTGAAATTTAATAACTAAAAATTTCACCATATTAATTGTAACTCGAATTGAATTAAGTGTAATTCATAAACCATTATTAGTTGAGCAAATTTTATTATATTTATTTTCTATGTCAAATTAACAAAATCTTGATATTCGTGCCCAACATCCTATAATAATATAAATTTTCATAATTAAGTACATATTTAGTATTTTAAATACAGGTAAAATGCACCACTTATTTTATGTTGGAGTATTTCTTTTTACTCACGTAGTGTATAATAACCACTTTTCAACCCCCTGTTTGAAAAAAAATATATATGTTTGTATATATATATATATATATATATATATATATATATATATATATATATATATATATATATATATATATATATGAATATATATTTACAGACAAAAAACATGTTAAGTTGAGGGCACAATCGCCCCCCCCCCCCCTCCCTAAAAATAATCTCTGGATCCGCGCCTGCGCCCTAAATACTCAAAATCCCAATAAACAACACAGAAAGACAAAATGAATGGAACATATATACCAAAGTATATTAGAAAATGTTTAAAACATAGAAACAAATAAATTAGATGACACAATAAAATAAATAAAAGTAACACATTAGTTAATAAAGACAACATTCATTTATTTGACAACAATGTAATAAAATTCACAAAAATATCGAAAAAGAAAATTTTAAAGATATTTAAAGAATGACTTAATTTTGATAAACTTGATAATTTATAAATTATTATAAAGAGAAAATAAACCACAAAACTTCCAATGGGACCAATAAAATTGAATTCACTGAATACAATAAATATTACATTGATGAAGAGAAATTAATGTTAGAAAAAAAACACTTGGATACATATTTTAAAACTTGCAGTTTTTGTGTTGTACATGTGTAGGTTTTTTAAATTACTACTATTGTTATCACTTGGCAAAAAACCACTCCTTACTGTTTTTTCAGTTGAAAAATCAGTAAGTTGTGTTTTTTTGCCAAGTGATACCAATAGTAGTACATATTTTAAGTTTAAATATTAAAGCAAACCTAGCAGTAAAAAATAAACTCTATACAAAATAAACTTGTGTCTGACTCCAGAAAATCACATTTCTGCCATTCTGGGATTGTAAAAATTGACTAATTTTCCATTTACTTAAAAAAAACATATTTACTGATATTTTTCAGTAGATGTGTTTGCACTTGTTATTGCATTGATCATTGCTGCGAGTTACAGATAAGACTTGCAGTTCTTGTATTGTACATTTTGAGGTTTTTTAAAAATTGTTTTTATTGATAGCACTTGGCAAAAAAACATTATATACTTATATTTTTCGTAGACGCTTTTAACGTTAGATCAATGACCCACACCGTTGAACAATTCTCTGATCTAATACGAAATGCGTCTGCTGAAAAATATCAGTAGGGAGTGGTTTCTTCATCAAGTGATATCAACAAAAATAATTACGGATAAGACTCTCAAGTATTCAAAAATCTTACCAATTTAAAGTTTTAATACCAAGTTCAACAGTACTGTTAGGGATTACATTTAAATGGAGAAGAAAAACAACAAAATTAAGAAGTCAAAAAATGAACAATCAACAACCAATGTTTATAGTTATTAAACAAACATATTAAATTTTAAATTGAAATATATACTACTATTATGAACTTTAAATCTTTGAAATGTTGGTTCTCAAAGTATAAACTAAAGTGTTTATATCAAGTGCAATTATTTTTTCATAGCAAACCTTTCTACAATACAGTATGTTTGAATCTGTTCTCGGAGTATTTTTTCCTGTATATGCAACAAAGATAAGTTTGAGAATTTCTCTTACAACATTGAAGTTCTCAATCAGTTCTTGATCCTCTTCATAGGAGACAAACTTCTTCTACACAAGGCTGGTTCAGATTTTTAATTATTCGTTCGTTATTTGGCTGAATAAGTGACGTAGTATTGGCCGGAAGGCAAATCACTTTGATATGTTTCAATGTAGTGCTTACGTTGTTATGTGGAGTGGGAGTAGAGGGTTAGCTTCGTAAAAGGAACGAATGTTGTAACGCGTCAGCAAGTAAGCCATTACGTATTCACTTAGTTAAGTACTTTTTAATTATAGGTTAGTTAATGTGTTTTATATATATATATATATATATTTGTAGTTATGCAACACTGTTTTCTTGTATACACTTATCACTTTCACTTATGTACTTAAACAAGAATCTTACTTGGTATTTATGCGAGTTAACTTTCAATGACTGGCCTTGTCATTATCATCGGGCATACTGACCAGGGTTGTTGTAGACTGCAAGCTGAGTGGATTTCCCGTTGAACTTGGTGTACCGTTATGTTCTATTTTTAGATTCACTGCACTGTGCAAGTTTTTAAAGTTTGTTTTGGGGTTAATATTGTCTATTAGATTGAATAATTTATCGTTTTTAGATTTTATTTGTATTTGTTCGTTAATGATATTAACAGAATATACAAAATCGAATGCCCAGACTGTAATAAAATATACATAGGCCAAACAAAAAAGAAATTAAAAGAATATCAACAACACCTCAATGCATATATCAAACCTGAAATGTATAACTCAAATTTAGCCACACACGCCATCAAAAACAAACACACATTCCCCACATTAAAAAAACGTACACCTAACAAAAAAAGTTCAAAAAGGCCTCAAAATGACAATCTGGGAACAACTAGAAATTTATAAAAATAAAAATAATATCATTAACGAACAAATAAAATCAAAAAGCGATAAATTATTCAATATAATAGACAATAAAAACCCCAAAACAAACTTTAAAAAGTCGCACAGTGCAGTGAATCTAAAAATAGAACATAACAGTACACCAAGGTCAACGGGAAATCCACTCAGCTCACAGTATACAACAACCCTGTTCAGTATGCCCGATGATAATGACAAGGCCAGTCATTGAAAGTTAACTCGCATAAATACCAAGTAAGATTCTTGTTTAAGTACATAAGTGAAAGTGATGTATATATATATATATATATATATATATATATATATATATATATATATATGAATAGTTATTATCTGAAGTACATCCATTCATTCTCCAGTGCATAAAATCGCAGTTTTGATGTTTCACTAGAATCTTATCTAGCATTGACACGAGGTGAACCCAATAACAGTTGAAGAGCGAGTCTATATATACACAATTGCTTCTATTACCATGGTTAATATGGTTGATACTACCTTAATATAATCAATTAAGGTTCTAATCTCTATTTTACATGCATTTATAATGATTTTTTTTACAGATTGGTTCTTCAATATAGTAGGAGGGAGATATGCCCAGTTTGCAAAATAATAAAACACTGCATTCAAGGTAAGACAGAGGAAAATATTGTTTATACTAATAGACTAAGATAGGCTATAATGTTTTTTCCATCTATAACCAAAGGGTACATTCTGCTGTATGAAATTAGAAATACATTTTCTTACATATTTAGAGATAATGTCAGATTTTTGTGACCTGTTTTTTTCAAAAAATTGTGTCATAGAGCAGTGAAATATGTCTCCTTATAATGGGCCCACTATGTCTGTTTGAGAGTCACCCATGGTTTTGCAGTAACTGCTGTCCTGATCTTGCAAATTGGGCTTGTAGAGTTAAACTAACTTTTTGAGGTGTTATTGCTCTCTTCACACCCTTCCCATTGGCACCCTCTATTCAGCCAGATAACAAAGGAAGCTTCCACATTTGTTTTGGTCATTTTTCCAAGAGAGGAGTTGCTGAGCTTTCTGGAATATCCTAAACTTTTAAAAAAATAAATTTTAAACAGACTTCCTCGAAAATCTCTTTTGTACAGAAACCACAAAGAAATACATTTTATAATGAAACTCTACATCCTCAAACCAAGCCTCAATTCCTCATACTTATTTATTTTATAAAAGTGCTGGTTATCCTCCCACTGCTTAGATAATTCAACCAATGATACCCGTTAGGTGATGTTAAATATATCAGTATCTCAAGACACAAAGAGGTCCTACATAATTCTCGAGAGAAAACCATAGTAAAAATCGCCTACATCCATGACGATTTTTCAGTTCTTAGCTATCGAGGCCTTGTTCTTGATCTCTCATGAGCCTTCAAAAAAATATGCCCTCAATTCCTGATTTGGTTACTGATAGTCACCACTTCCCTCATCACACATAAGACTTTATCTTAACAGAAACTACACGTTAATCATCCAAATGCTTTAAACCCTTCTGGTAAACCCACATGGGTTCTTATCAAATCCAAGTTGTGTATGACTCTCATTTACAAAAACAAGTTTTGAAGTTTATCTTTCAAATCTCAAGGATAAGCTTCATAGTACTGCTGTAAATTACTTAATAAACATGTGTATAATCCTTGACGGATACTGCGTTATATGTTTTTTGTAATAACATGTTTTGAAATATATATATGCTTTGTAATAAACATATACAACATAATATTTGACAAAAACTATGTTTTTTTTAATCAACTATAACAAATTTTTTGAAATTTTATGCAAGTTAAAAATACATTCTAAACATGAAAAATGTAGTTTAAATGTCTCAAACAAAAAATATCGGTTAAAACTTCTGTGATTGTATCTTCATTTAAATATATTCTCCCTTTATAACACAATCCTCTATTAAATAGTTCTTTATACTACTACTAGGTTACCAACTATATTAAAATATAGATACAATGTATTCGAATAGGATGGGTAAAATTTAGTTTTTAAGTAAATGAACAGATTACGGAAATGAATAAGTAGCCGCCATGTTTTTCGGTCTTCCAATAATATACCGTTCTCATGATGACCTCTTTACCGCCAGGCTGATTTAACAGATGACATCCAGAGCTATTAGTATATGAGGTTCTATTGGCCAGCAGAGGTTCAACAAAATAAGTGTATTGGTTTTATTTTCACTGTTAAAGTGATAGAATTGTATTTTTTGGTATTGTTATGTTTGTAATGGGATAGACTCTGTCATAACATATGTAAAGTTTATAAATTTGTTTTTTTTATGTCACTTAATATCAAATTTTATTGATAAAGACATACTTTAGAACATCATAAGTATTTGAAAAATTTTTTCTGTAGATATACTACACATTTTCTTCAATGTATTTGTTAGCTATTTATATTTTATATTAAAATAACACAATTTATGCACACTTTGCTAGTAAAAAATGAAACTTAATTATTGAAATCACTGATCTAAATCAGTAACCTTATAGATATTTGAAAAAAGTTTCAATTGTTGAACTGTATAAACTGTAACTACATATATAAGCTTCTGGGAGTAAAAGGGTCAAGAAGTATGCCAGTAGTCTACATTAATAAACTAATTTTTGTTTCCCCAAGTATTTTTTTTAAATAGGTGAAAAACTAAAAATGGCCATCATCACCTATCATTATAAGTAAACCTACCCTAAGTTACAATCCTGCATGAATTTCTAATTAGATACATTATAGCTAAATTGTTATATAGCTATGAAGTTTAGTAAGTGCTCTGTGTTATTAAAAAACATGTTTATACAATTTTGTGTGTATTTGGACATTGAGGTTATTTTTGTATATTTCAAATTTCTACCAATATTTATAGCTTGTGATTTTTAAATAAGCTTTTAACTTATTTCGAATGTATTTTTAAGTAGCACACAATCTTTAGGAATAACTAAAATTGGAGTTGATGCAATCTTAGTCAAGTATAAAAGACTATCATATTATATACTAAAACATTTGTATGATTATTGATAACATGGTTGAGTCATCTTATATAATCATGGTTGGTTTGTTATGCTAACAGGTTAAAATGTGAATAACTTAAAAAACCTGTAAGTGACAAACTTTGATTAAAACACAAAATTTGGTTAATCTTCTGAATGCTTAAAAATGTCTTACAATGTGTGGTAGCATTTGTAGGAAATAAGTTGCATATTATGGTTATCAATAACAAACTTTAACTTCATTGAAGTCTCAATACTGATTGGAAACTGTAATATTAGTTCACTATTATCATACAGAAGTGATATCAGTGGAAATAAAAGAATTTTGATATTAGGAGTATTACGTTTTGTTTTTTTAGAGAATGCAAATATTGTATAAAACACAACTAATAATCTGTAACATAGTTCAACTTTTGATAGTCTACATTTTTAAAGTGTAAGTGTCAACAACAATGTCACCTCCCCCCCCCACACACACATTCTCACTCAAACACACACACACACACACACACACACACACACACACACACACACACACACACACACACACACACACACACACACACACACACACACACACACACACACATGGAAATTATGACATGTAGATAGTATTTTAAAATTAAATTTTAACCAAGGCAGGATGATTGTTTAAAAACATTCTTTAGAAACTAGCTGACCTTCACATTGCTTTGCCATGTTTATTAGGCCTTTTTAACCTTGTCATCTCAAAAATGTAGACATAGAATAAATATAAATGCAAATCTAATATTGTTTATTCCATTACAATAAATTTGTAATAGTGCCTATTGTGATTTGTAGAATTTATTTTTTCAAGGCCTTAAAAAGTATTTAGAATAAGAATATAGTACCTGAAATGCAGTAAAAAATTAGGTATACCTGAGTTGCAGAGTTGTTAGAAATAAACTAGCTCTGAAATATATATATATATATATATATATATATATATATATATATATATATATATATATATATATAGGAATTTTTGGACTTGATAGGAGACTGACAGACTTACCTAAAGGCAATAGTCCAAAACTGCAATCTCTTGGAAATAAGCACATATAAAACACTTAATACACTTTTATTTGAAATATTTCGATCAACATGATCTTCTTCAGTCAAGAAAGAGAAAAAAAAGTCTTTTTTTGTTCTCTTTTGTTTTGAAAACCTCTTTTGGAGAGTTTTCTGTCTCAAAAGGACAAAAGGGTTTTAAAACACACGACTCTACATTTCAGCAATATCACTCTCGTTCTTAGCCCTGCATTTTTTCAAGTAAGTTATCGGTTTGAAACACTAAGATTTGAACAAAACGTAGCACACTCTCAAACAACCGTTCTCTTCGTTGTCCAAAATAACGCTAACATAATTTTGGAAGTTCTCAGGCGTTGTCAGCCCCTCCTGCTTAGACCAATAACATGTCTCCAAATCGTGGTGTGACCGGACACTTTGTCTAGCTTACATCCAGCTTGCGAATTCCCATGTTCTGTCCGTCTGTGGTCGAAATATTCACAAATTTCTTAATTTTAATTTAACTCCTTCGGGAGGCTCCGTATCTGGTTTTTCGTCTCTTCACTTTGTTCTTCTTTCTTCATTTTGTGTCCCCTCGAATGTCGATGGTCCCTCTAGGTGGATTTTAAACCTTTTCCCCCTTTCAAATCTGAAAAAATCCTCTTATCCCAAAAATGGCTTTATTTCTATCCCTTAAAATTGTTAAATTAAAATTACATTACGCCTAAAGCACTTTTATTTTGTTTTGGCTTTGCTATTTTGAATGCAAAACTTTTTAAAATTTATGGAATTCACAATTGCACTTGCAACAGTAAAATGTGACATTTTAGCCCGTTGCAGTGTAAGTGTGTGTGTGTGTGTGTGTGTGTGGGAGCATGTGCGTGTGCTTTTTGCTGTGTCTGTGTCTATAGCGTGCATGCACATTTAAGATAATTATTAATTAAACATTAAAAAAATATAAGTAAGCATTTGGTTTTCACCTTTTCTCGCTTTCTTTAAAATAATTGTCAGTTATTAGGCAAGTAACAGTTGCTAGTGTCGTTGTCTGATAAAAACGATGGTGTCAAATGTGATTACTGATGAATAATGTTTAGGATCTCTTGTATACTGTATATGCAACTGATTAGTTGTAGAAATCTTGGCCTCAAGGTATTTCTTCTACATTTGTGATTAGTTTTATGCACACTACATATATATCATCGTTTTAGTATTTGAAAGCCTTGAAAATACACGGTTTTTTGTACTACACCTACAGGTATTTTTGGGTAACATAAATAAGGAATAATCACCCTCTGCGATTGGGTGATTGAGTCTGTTTTGCAACATGAATTACTTATATGTGGTAATTGTTTATGATGTACACCATTGCTTTTGTGCTTGTTCAATTGGAAGTTATTTTAAAAGTTAAATAACTTATTATTTATTTTCGTATAAATTCTTAATTCATTAAAAACACTGAGCTGATAACAGTTTTGTTATCAATGTTGTTGACATTTGTTTGCAACTATAGGAAAGATAAGTGATTTTTCATTTATTTATTTATAGAACAATTAAGTTCCCTGTAACATATCTGTTAAAAAAATCTTTTACTATAAAATAAAGAAGTATCCACATCTATTAGGGCAAACAAGACTAAAAAAATTCATTTATAAAATTTTAACGATGAAACAAAATATTTTAACTTCTAGGTTCCTCAACTAAGAAAAGTAAAAACGTTTTTTTATTGATTAGTCACTTGCACCTCAAGTTCCGAAGCACTAGTTAGATGCACATTAAAGTATAAAATTCCTTTCATATAATGTCCCTTAATATTTACAGTGATTTAAAAAAAATGTAATTTAAAAGTTAAAGAAAGATAAATTCACAAGAAAAAAATAAGCAAGAGAAAAATAAGAGTAAGGGAATTTGTAGTTTTATAAATTGTTAATCTCATATTTTCATACTTTAAAATTTCAGTATTTTATGTCGACAAATGGGAATTTTAGTATTAAAATCCTGATGAATTACTGGGAAAATATAGTATTGTCAAGTATCCTAGTAAACTAGATACTAGCACAATTGTGAAGTATGCTCAAAATATTTTTGAGTTGAATATTATAGCTCAGAATCAAATCAGAGATATAAAATTAAAATCTATAAGTGGAAATATTTTTTTGGGTTGTATTGAATGCTATATATATGAATGCTATGTAATATAATAAATTTTTGCTCTTGATTAAATTTACTTTCAATGGTATATTCTTATTACCTAGGTTATCACAGTCCTTAGGTTTTAATTCTACGCAAGATCTGGTGGATTTATTGCTGTTAGTTTGTTTTTACTTGGCAGCCTGGCACCCAACACCTATCTACTACCCTGTTGGGTATCAACTTCTCATGAACCATTTCTGTCTTTCAAGCACATGATGTTATATCCCTATAGTTGATGAAGGATTTAAGATTGATTGTCTATTAGCCAAGCTCTTTCCATGGCTAATTGTATGTAAAAATACTGTGAGTGTTGTGTTAAGAGTGTGGTGAAAAAACCTAACAAGAAAAGAATCCTGCCAGGACAAAACTCCATAAGAGATCATACAAGATTCTTGGAGGTGGGGTGTCAACTCTTATGATTATTTTTGGGAAACAATACTCTCTAAAATTGTTCTGTTAGACAGTGCCTATCTTCTCTAATTTGTCAATTTAGTTTACTGTTTTATGTCTTAACTAAAATACAAACTGAATATTGATAATTCCTGACCTGAAAATATTTTATCAGATCCATACTATTTTAAAGGTTGACTACTTTTCATTAAAAATTTTGCTTGAAGGAATCTTGATCAGAAACCAAAAATAAGTTACAATAGACTGATACAAGATGGTCTTGAAATAAATTGTTTGTACATATTTGTATGGAAAATTTGAAGGACAAACAGTTATGCCAAATATTTAAAATAAACAAAACCTACTGATTATGAACAAAAATATATGCATAAGTGTGTGTGTGTGTTTATAAAATTATTTATGTATTTCTAAGTAATGGAAATGTAATCACCTAACCCATATCAAATTTTTAGAAAAATGTCTACCTACTTATATACATAATTTGTAGGTCAATAACGAAACCATTTTGCAAAATTGCTAACTAACCAAACCTTATAATTATAATTAAATAAACCTCCTAAACCATAAACACTTTTTATTTATGTCTTGATGTACATTTTTATTGTAAAGCAATCATCTTCAGAGGAAATTACTGCAACACTACCTAATACCTTATTTTATTTTAATTTTTTATTCTAAAATTCTCAAAAGGAGGTAGACTTGTAGTAATTTCCTCTGAAGCTCATTGCTTTCCATTTAAAATTTACATCAGGACATAAATAAAAGTGTTTTTGTGATTTAATAGGTTTTATTTATTTATAATTAAAAATTACACCATAGTTGCTCCAAGTTATTATTTTATAAGTAATTATTAGTAATATAAGTAATTATAAGTAATTATTGCGTAAGTAAGTGAATATTTTAGAACTTTCATGTTGACGCATTTTAAAACAATCATTCATTAACGAAGCTGACCCTTAACCTATATATTAGAGGTTCTATGAATAGAGGCTACAAACTCTACGAGTAGAGGATCAGCTTCATAAATGAATCGAGTGTTTCGAAATGTGTCAGCAAGTAAGTTCTAAAGTATTCACTTAGCTATACAATACTTATAGTATATACACTTACTTATAGTTTAATCAGTAAATTCAAGATAGCTACAATAAGCAACTTGTTAATATTATGCATAGTTTATATATATATATATATATATATATATATATGAAGTTCATAATTGTTAGTGCAACGGAGAAATAATGGACAATGTGAAATATCGCTATATATAACTTTGCAACAGAGTTTTCTTGTATTTACTTATCACTTTACTATATTTTACTTATATAAGAATCATACTTGGTTGTACCAATTTTATTAGATGTATGTTTTCTAATGTGGGGAATATGTGGTTGTTTTTGATGGCGTGCTTGGCTAAGTTTGAGTTGTAAGTGTTCTTGTTTACAAGTAAGATTCTTGTTTAGGTACATCTATAGCGTAAGTGATATATATATACACATACACACTTACAGTAAAACCTCTCATAACAGACACCTCTATTTTTCAAACTCCTCTATTTTACGGATCCCTCTATTTTGTGGAAAAATTCGACACTAAATTTTCAATTCTCAGTCATAAAATTATTATAAATTTGTTGTATGTGTATACAAAATTTTACCTTGAGGATATACAAAAATGCACTACCGCATGTGTAATCAGAAACGTAAAGGTAGATTCTGTTGGTAGAATGAATCATCATTCTCCTTCATTGTAGAGTTTGTTGTTCATGAATTCCAATAACAGTCAGACACCAGAATTCCGACAACCATAGTCTACAGTGTTGTAGAGTTTATTGTTGTTCATGGGTTCCAGTAACTGTCAGACACCAGAATTCCGACAACCATAACTTACAGTGTTGTAGAGTTTTGTTGTTGTTCATGAATTCTAATACTTTCGGGCACCAGAGCTCCTAGAACCATAGTCCACAGTGTTGTAGAGTTTGTTGTTCATGAATTCCAATAACTGTCAGACACCAGAATTTCGACAACCATAGCCTACAGTGTTGTAGAGTTTATTGTTGTTCATGGGTTCCAGTAACTGTCATACACCAGAATTCCAACAACCATAGCCTACAGTGTTGTAGAGTTTATTGTTGTTCATGGGTTCCAGTAACTGTCAGACACCAGAATTCCGACAACCATAGCTAACAGTGTTGTAGAGTTTTGTTGTTGTTCATGAATTCTAATACTTTCGGGCACCAGAGCTCCTAGAACCATAGTCCACAGTGTTGCAGAATTTGTTGTGTTTTACGCATTCCAATAACAGGCAGGCACCAGAATTCAGAGAACGCCTACATTGTTGTAGAGTTTGTTGTTATTTAGCATTCCAATAACTCAAACACAAGAATTCCGACAACCATAGCCTACAGTGTTGTAGAGTTTTGTTGTTGTTCATGAATTCTAATACTTTCGGGCACCAGAGCTCCTAGAACCATAGTCCACAGTGTTGCAGAATTTGTTGTGTTTTACGCATTCCAATAACCGGCAGGCACCAGAATTCAGAGAACGCCTACATTGTTGTAGAGTTTGTTGTTATTTAGCATTTCAATAACTCAAACACAAGAATTCCGACAACCATAGCCTACAGTGTTGTAGAGTTTGTTGCAGTTTAAGGATTTCAATAACTCTTAGATGCCAAAATTCCGAGAACCATAGCCTACTTCCTGTGCTGAGTTTTCAGATCTAGTTTATTTAGTCCAATTGTAGATCCATATAATAGATCTATACAGTATGTATCGTATGTTTAAATGGATAACTGTATGTGGTAAAGTTCATGATTAAATAATTTCCATTATAATAAAAATTATTATTTCAAAATAATAAGTTCTGTTAAATAATATTTCTGGTGAAGTATCTGTTGAAGATTTTAAGCATAGATGAAAATCTATTTACTGATGAAAACTAAGATGTTATGGCATTTATAACAACTGTTGAAGATGTTGAATTTAGTGTATCTGTTACAAAACTGAGGCTGAGCAAATTAATTTTAGTGATGCAATTAAAGGAATCAGTAAAGTGAAAGAATTTCTTTCATCTTCTAAAGACTAATTAGGATTTAAAAAGCAGGTAATTTACTTGTTTAAACAGCTAAACATTTGTCTAGGGAAGCATGCAACGCTAAAAAAATATCAAAGGCAAATAACGGACTATTTCAAAACTCAAAATTTACATGAATAGCTAAGCTTATAAATTTTGAATTGATATATTTTCCATGTTTTTTACTTTATCATAAATGTCTTTTAATTTTAATAAATGATTGTAATTTCATTCAGTCTCTCAATATTTTTGACCGTTATTTATTGGCCACTCTGAAAGGGGCACCTCCAAACAACAGAAATTTGGCGAAGTACAGACGATATATATATATATTGATACTTTACGTTGTCCATTATTTTTCCGTTGCACTGACTTTATGAAGTTAATATATTACTATTGTAAATACTTTTATCCACCACTAAGTGCAATAATTTTACCTTGTGTGATGAGGCACCTTTCGGTCACTTGATCATTGCCGAATCACTGATTAAATTTGTCTCTATTTTTCTGGTGTGGATGTTCGGTCCATGATGTTAGTATTTGTTGATGTTACACGCATTTTCTCTTGAGTTGCGTGTATAATGTTTTTGAATAGTATGTCTTCTGTATATGTTGTCTGTAGGCTCATTAAATTGTTGTGTATGTTTTTATAAATTTGGTATTTTTGTAGTGAGTTTAATCTATTGGGTTATTATTTATTTCAAGTATGGTTAGGATATTTTCGTAATTTGTTATTTCATGTTTATGTGATATTAGGTGTGCTGCAACATTTGATACTTTTGTATTTTTATTTTTGAATGCTCTGTAATGTTCTTCAAATCTTATATTAAATGATCTGGTCGTTTTTCCTGTGTAAAATGCGTTGCAGTCGTTGCATGTATTAACTCGTTGCAGTGTAAAATTAACACTTACAGTAACATGATAAATAAAGCAATAAAATACACACAAGATAACAAACAAAAATTAAATGAAGAATTAGATAACATTACAAAAATAGCAATAGAAAATGGATACAACAAACACCTTATAAAAAAAATATACAATAAATTTACAAAAAAACCTAACCTCAACACAACACTACAACCTGAACACAAAAATAATAAAAATAAAAAAAATCTACCTAAAATATAAATACACCAATAACAAAATAGAAAAGTTAACAAATATATACAACAAAGAATACTACACTCCAACATACAAACCAAACAACAAAATAATAAAATATCTTAACTACACAAACCACAAAACAAATACAGAAAAACATAACCTATCAGAAATTTACAAAATTACATGCAACGACTGCAACACATTTTACATAGAAATAACGACCAGATCATTTAAAATAAGAATTGAAAAACATTACAGAGCATTCAAAAATAAAAATACAAAAGTATCAAATGTTGCAGCACACCTAATATCACATAAACATAAAATAACAAATTATGAAAATAACCTAACCATACTTGAAATAAATAATAACTCAATAGTCACTCACTAGAAAAATACCACATCTATAAAAACATACACTACAATTTAATGAGCCTACAGACAACATAGGCAGACGGCCTACTATTCAAAAACATCATACACGTGGCTCAAAAAGAAACATGTATGACGTCAACAAATACCACCATCACGAACAACCGCACCAGAAAAATAGAGAAAATTAATTCAATGATTCGACGATGGACAAGTGACCGAAAGGTGCCTCATCATAGAAGGTAAAATTATTGCACTTAGTGGTGGATAAAAGTATTTACAACAGTAATATTATAATTTCATATATATATATATATATATATATATATATATATATATATATATATATGTGTGTGTGTGTGTTAAATAATACGAGTAAATACAAATACAGGAATATTTTGATGTATTATACAGTTGTAAGCTTTTCTTTGGCAAACAGTACCAGTATTATCAGGAATAATAAAGAATATCAAACATACATGTGTTAGATAGACTAAACAACATAGTTGCAAAATCTATTACGATATTGTCAAATTTAACCTAACATTAAATAGACTGAATATAGTATCAAATTGTGATTAATTTGTATTTGTTGATTCCATCTTCACGTTAGCTACTTGTTTTTACTATAACACTTGTAAATACTTACAAACTTGCCTATAGTAGCACTTACTTGTATTTGTTGACTGAATATAATTGTTTTAGGTATAGGATTGTCTATAGGAATAATCTTTTACCTATTTCACAAAGACAAAAGTTCAACTAAAATCTTAAAGAAAATAGTGATTCATTAATGAGTATTTTTGTATTTGAATGTTGCAGGAAAAGTCAACTCTTCCACCTAAAATTACATAAGATTCAAAAAATTATTTAGAAAATTCTAGGTAATTCTAAAATTTAAGAAAAAACTCAGCAGACAGGACTTGATAAATAACAGAAAAATGTTTCAGCACACAAACTATTGTGCATTTAGCACTCTAAATGATGTTTCAAAAATTATTGTAGATCTACCACAGTATGTTGAACAATTTTATGTTTTTAAATCAAAGCCTGTTTTATGTACTTTTCTTTGAATTATTTCGATATTTTGCAATTACAAGGAACGATAAATCATATCGTTATCTCTTTGGTCTTAACATGCTTACATCATTTCAATGTTAATGTTTGTTATTAATCAGGCTTTCAATTGTTTTATCTAAGACCTGATAACATATCATTGTGCAGTGAGTGTGGATATTGAAAGGTACTGCAGTGTAGTTAAAATACTGATTTCAAAGTGAAAGATTTAAAAAATAGGCAGGTAAGCAAACATTTATTTTATATTTTCAAAACAATGAGGAAATATTATTATTTTTTTATTAAAAACTTATGCTTTGGCAATAGTATAAAAGTGATTGAGCATCTATATACTAGCTGAGTTCAAAAAGTTCTTTTTTCACAGAAAAGCCTATATGAACTAGTGTTTTATTGGCTCTTTGGTAGTCTGCCAATTTAATGTTGAGTTAAAAATGTAAATGTTTTTTTATTATGTTAGTCGTTTTATATTAAATACTTGATTAGGTACTTGATACTAAAAGATAAAAACTCATGACATTAATAAAATGACAAAAATTCTAATATACACAAGACTTTATGTAAATATTCTTAGACAGAAAAAATATGTCATTATTACTTCTTTCCTCAAAGTTTGGAATTTGGGATAGATTTAAAGAAAAAAGGAAGTAAGTTTTCATTGCCCCAGGCCCTAGAAAATTGAAAATGGTTGAAACATTATCCAAATGAAATAATATGACATAGCATACAATAAAATAATTTTTTAATAACAAATATCAAAAAAAAAAATATTAAATTATACAACAAACTTAAGTTATAGACAGCTACAAATTTTTAATCATTTTTGTGCAGCAAGCAGAAGTTTTTGAAATAATTTTCCGAAAACTATTATTTAATGTGGGATGCACCATTAACGTCAGTGGTTAACCAACCTTGTTTATTATTAATTATGATAAGGCTTTTCAATTAAAATATACTCTTAAACTTTAACCCCCCTTAATATGTCTACAATATCTGTTTTAACCTAATAAAATTATAATTTTAAAAACGGGAACTGCAATTATGGTTAGATGTATATACTCAACTTGTGTATTTATACATGAGGCAAAGCCTGTGTACATTTGAAAGGCAATATAATTAAAACTGCATTAAGGTCAAAATATATTCTATACTTGCAAGGAATATGTTATACACTTATGCACATATTTAAAAAAATATATTGAAAATAGATTTCATCTACTTAGTCTGTCTTTAAACTGTACCTCTTTTTCATCAGGCTAAGCTCTTTAGGTTAGGATGGTTACTTATTTTTTTAAAAATCTGTTGAAAGGTTGAGGTATTCACAGTTTTTGAGTTCATTCAATTTGTTGCCAAATTTGTTTTTAATTCAACTGATTAAGCTATTTGTTTATGTTCCTTCTTAAAAAGGAACAAAATTTTAATTCCTTTTTTATTTTGGTCATGATATTCCTTTTTCATTCTAGTTCAGACATAGTAATACAGTTAGTACATTTTTGTTTTATTATTTTTTAAAAAAGATTATGTAAGAATGATGTATCAGAGGTACTGCCAGAAGCTTTTAATAACATGTAGGCTGAAAATTATGCCAAAAATACTACATCTGTTATGTTGAGATTTATTTAACAAATAATTTGTAAAAATAATGTACTGTTTCTTTCTAAAGAAGTGTAAACCCTAGATAAAAATCTTAGCTCACAAGTTATCATGAAAGAAATTACAATATTGAATACAATAGTATACAGTATATTAATTTTACAAAAATTACTGTATTATTACTTTACAATGAACTTATGTTTATTTTCGCAAGTAATCTTTGATTTTTCAATTGACTTCTGTGAAATTAATTTTTTATCCCGCTTGATCCCATTTTCAACTTGAGATATTAGTTTACACTCTTATGTAAGTACTTTCCCATAATAGCACTTATTTTTATTTAAATGAGGATGGCCATTTCAGTAGTGTGTCCCATTGCTGGCTGGATCATAATTGACCTCTTGGTTGTTAGAAGTTGTGGTGGGTAGGGTAGAATAAATAACTTGTATAAAAAATTTTTTTTGATACTTTGTTGGTGTTTCTTTTCATTCAGCTCATCTGCATATTGTGGTATCAAAAAAAAATTTCATTATCCCTCTTTCATATACAGTTATCATTACCACTGCTTGTTCATGTTAATCTATAAACAACTGCTTCATTTAGTGTGATAAGGGATGTTATCATCATCAACAATTGTAACGTTTTTTTTATATATTACCGCCAAACTAGTATTTTACTGCCAAATAGTTCTGAGAGCAAACGGTTCTAATTGTGGTCGTGAGAGACCGACTGTTGGCCGATAGTAACAGCTGTCTGGGCAAAGTTTAATATTTCCGATATAGTTTATACGAATGAAATAGACCACTCATTGAGAGAGGCCCAGACTAGTGAGTCGAGAGAGAAGACGTCTTCCTGGCAACCAATGGACTGCATCCGGCCGAATGCTAGCTTCTCAAGGGAACCAATAAGTAGTAACAAGCCCTAGTAACAACTCACAATAGGTAAACAATTAATTTATTGTTCCTTTTTATATTTGTTAATAATTCATACGTTTATTTGAATTCATACTGTCCATGGCCCATGAAGGATTTAATGTCCGTTAATTGTACTCAACGGTATTTTAGAGTTAATATCAATGACTTCCCGTTTTATTAAATCCTCCAACGGCAGTTGGATAGATAGATTTGACAATCTATCAACTGTTTAGGCCAAGAGTTCCCAAACATTTTGGTACACGCCCCTCCTCTTGAAACTAAAGGATATTTAGCTCACAAAAACGGATATGACAATTATTTAATAGACAAACTACACAAAAAAATACTCAACAAGAACAATAACAACAACACAAACAACAAAAACATGAACACAAAGAAATTCATCACCCTCATATACATAAACATGCTCACAAATAAAATAGCACACCAATTCAAAAAAGCAGGATACAATGTAGCTTACAGAACAACAAATAAAAGCCAAATGGCTATCAGACACAGCATTAATAACAATACCAACATATACAATACCCAGGAGTATACAAACTAAAATGCAACAACTGCAATAAATTCTATATTGGACAAACAGGCAGATCTTTCACCGAAAGATATAAAGAACATAGAATCGCACTGCACACTACTATTGAATCCACCTTTGCAAATCACCTCATGGACACTAAACACTCATGCAATAGTATGGAAAATAACATGAGCATCCTCCACACATGCAACAAAGGCCATAAATTGAACACACTAGAACAATATGAAATATACAGACATAGCAACACACATAAAAATGACATCCTAAATGAACAAACACGGCACAGATCACACATACCCTTCGATCACATTACTTCTAACTTTCGAAGAATGGTACCAAAGAAGCACAACTGCAACAATCCTAGCGGCAAAAATAGTTGGTTGAAGAAGTCGTAAGACGAAAACGTTTTCTCCAAGTGTAAGTTAACAATTTAACAACCTTTAGTTAACAACAAGTCTGGCCGCAAGTAATAGCAAAGTGTAATAAGTAATTAACAACCAGTTCATCATGAACAGCAACAAGATTTCAATATGAAACAAAAGCATCCTATGCCACCTCCACTTTACACTATAAGTAAATGGTATGGGTATATGAAAAAGAAACAAATATTATATACATTAAAAACAATTAATTAATTTATTTAAAGATACTTTTACAAGAAACATCATATAACATTTTAAGTTTTAATTTGCAAGATAGATTTTAACTGATAAGAGAAAAATCTGTTAATGAGACGGATGATCTTGCATTTTTTTCACTAGCATGCATATTTGAGGTTGTATTTTAGTAAGGGCACAACGTAAGTCATTAGCAACCTCAAGTTTGTTGCTATATTTTGCTTTTATTGCAACAAGTGCTGAAAATGCTTTTTTACACAAGTAAGTGCTTGAAAAAGGCAAGTATAATCGAAGAGCTGCCTACGATACTGTGGGATACACTTTTAAGTGTTTTATCCAAAATGAAGAATTGTCCATTTTGTCAAAATCATATTTGGTAGAGGAATCATTTTTCATTTTCAAAACCTCATTTTGCAGAACTTCTGGCAGGGAGTCTACGTTGACATTGAATGGGTCAGCTGATAATCTGTAAATATTCTTATTACAAGTGTTGAGGAAGTATTTGCTAAACTCTTCAGTCAAGTTTGCCAAATTTCTTTTTAAATTTAGTGTAAATTTTAATAAATTGTGTACTTAAATTTTAACTAAATGAGAATTTATCTTATTATTTTCCAACTGGTCTTCTGCCCCCTGACTTGCATGGGGGATGCGGCCCTCAGTTTGGGAACCCATGGCAATGATCTCTTCACCCTACAATACATTAGTACTCTCATCTATGCTTTGTCATGCTCTTTGATGGAAGAAATTGTATTATATATAATAGAATATTTTATAGTCCACATACAACTTTTGCCCAAAAAAAAATCCTATGCTATTTTTTTTCATGACATGAATTCATTATGCTGTGAATAGTGGCTGGCCGCAATTAGAATATAAAAAGACAAATACCTTATAAAAACAGTTTCCGGTCTGTTCTGTATTTACCATTTTAAGATGGTATTATTTCTGAAAAAAAACAGCTATGTATGAAATTTATTAAAGACATTCACTGTCATGAAATTGTAAACTTTGTAGGTGATAAACTTAAAAAGTAACTTGGTATTCAAATTTCAATTAAAAATAATCTTGTGTGTAATTATTCATATAACAGCCACCTTACTTTGGTTTTTAAAAGTATATATTATATTGGGTGTTCCTTTATTGAGTTAGTGTTTTTAAAGTAATTTAGTGTTTAGTACAATTGGCAATAATCTAAAGATGACAGTAAAAGAATATTAATCAAATAATAATATTAAAAAGTTATTCAAGGATAAACTCTAATATAATCCTTTAATATCAGTTATTAGTATTCTACCAATAGCGGCAACTTTCTATTCCCCATTGACTAGTTTCTTTACCTTTGTGAATCACTGATCAATGTACAAACATTTCTAAATTAATATAACAATAGTTTTTAAACTAATTAAGAACATGTTCAATTTATAACATTGACAAAGCTCGTCTAGTGTGATTGAAAATGTTTTGACTTAGTTATTTAAAAAGTTACTTACAATCTTAGCGTACCCATCAGACTTTCTGTTTAAATGTTGTAAATCCAAAAGTTATACATTTTTTGAATGCTGTTCACCATTCCATAGAAAACACTCACAGGCCATCTTCGGGAACATGACATCAAAATTGACATTTCATCAAAAGTGTCTACCGCACCTTTAGTGGCATTATAAAATTTGATATATAAATTTAATCTTTCTGCCACTGAATTTCTGGTTTTGTCTTTCTAAATTTAATAATATATGGATAAATACCTTGTTAAGTATCAGTAGTCTAAACATCATAGTCACATGGTTCCATTCCGTCCTACCTTGTTGTCTTGGCATTCCATTTTCATCGTCTAAAGGAATACAATCCAAGTCTATATCCATATCATCAGCTTTAGTATCCATGTTGTGTTCGGAAATTTCATTTTCTTCCTCTCCAAATCAAACCGCTATCATTACCACAACTATCATATTCATCATATTCATTTCCCTCTAGTTGTGATAAAACCTTAACTATCTCAAAAGTAGTATTTAAAATGTCACGTACGGTAATAATAATATATGTACACTGTTTCTAAGAATAAAATTATTTACAAGAAAAGTCTGTTAAACAAATTACTACACTCAAAAGTGAAAAAGTCGTGTGAGTAGTTTGACAGACGCCAGACAGGTCACTAAATAGAAGTGAAACATGGAAATGACCGGAAATCCCCATCCAAATTGACCTTGGCTAAGGAAGGGAAGGTACTGAAAGTAACATTGCTACCAACCCTAACCACTCTTACAAAACTTTCTTTATCGAGTGTCGTCCAAGAGATTACGTGTTATCATTCCCGAGTTGAAGAAATAATTTTTTTTGGTTTGTATATACTTTAGTTTTTTATTTAAATACTGTATCATTTGTTATGTTAATAATAACTGTAGTTACTTTTAAAGAGATATGCTTCTATTAAATTAAATTACAGATATTGTTATTAATTTTTTTTCAGTGTATATGAAGAGGACCATACAAATAGAAAAATGCCTTACCATCAACGAACCAGTGTCCATTCAAATGGTTATTCTACGGGTGAGCATTTAATATAATTACAAGTGTACACTATACAACTATAAGTAAACTAACCTAAAAAAGTTCACTATACCTTTGTAAAATTATCTTTTACATGCACTGTAAGTAATGACAATTGTTAAAATACTTTTGAAATATCTCTCTGCAACCAAATTTCATATTTCTATTATGGATCGTAAGTGATCTCAACACTGTATTTCCTGCTTAACAAGAAATTATTTGTAAGGTATTATTGTATATTAAATGTTATGATTGTTAAAACAGTAGAACCCCTCAAATCCAAATCCCGGAAATCTGAACCCTCGCGAAATCCGAACCCCCGCGAAATTCGAACTCCTGCGAAATCCGAACATGATTTGCTGAAAACCAAATTTTAAAAAAGTATCTAAAATTTAATGAAATTTGTAAAGAAAGTTTGCTACTTACATAAAACAGGCTGAGATAATAATATATTGGAATTGACACTGTAAAATCATGATATAATACGAAGGCCCATACTATACTACTGTATCACTTCATTAAAATAGAATTTATATACAGTAAAATGAAAATAAAAAAGACAAACACTAAACTATATGTTTCACTTAAAAAGAAAAGATACTAATAATTAACTATATTTTTCACTTAAAACAGTAATCATCATCTGGCGAAGAGATGTAAACCTTCCCGAGGATGAGATGTTGCGCCACCATCGCATTAGTATAACATCATTGGGTGTTGCAGCTGCAACTTTCATCAGCATCTTCACATCCTGGTACCCTTTGAAGAAGCTCAGTTTCACCACTCCGTGTTCTAAGTGGTGTTTCCACAAATTCGAGGGTAGACCAGAGCTTCTTCCAAGATTTCTTCACTAAAGTGTTACTGAATTATTCCAGGATTCAGCTGCCCAGTAAATTACATCCTTTATTGTAGTTGTCTCAATTTTTTCTGGAATAGAAAGAGAACAATCTTCTTCAATTAATGTTTGCAGAAGCTTTTTTCCGTTGATCAGCTTTATGTTCTGCAGCACTCCTTGATCGTTGGCTGAAGCAACGATGTTACGTTAGGTGGGAGAAAAATTGCTTTTATGTCTTTACTTACCAACTGCATGTCTGAAGGATGTGAAAGAGCATTGTATATCAAAAGTAGAGCTTTTGGTGGCTGGCCATTTTTTTCATGAAATTTTGTTACTGAAGGAACAAATTCATTTTTGAACAACTCCTTGAAAATATTACCCGTCATCGATGCGTTACACTGTTTTCTGTAATGAACAGGGAGAGCATTCAAGTTCATATTGTTAAGGTCTTGTGGCTTGGCGGATTTTCCAATCACCATTAATGGTAGCTTATTTGTTCCTGCGGCGTTACTGCAGGCTAAAACTGTGAGACGCTGTTTGCTTGTTTTAAAGCCTGGCGCAGAAGATTCTTTTTTAGAAGCAAGACTTTTAGTGGAAAGGGGTTTCAAAATCAATCCAGTGTTGTCCGCATTATACACTTGCTGTGGTGAGTAATTTTCAGACGAAATCAAATCTGTGAATTCGTCTAAATATTCTTTTCTACCAAGATTAACAGCTGATAACTTCTCCCCGCTTAAGGTTAGTTGTCTAATTCCGTGCCTTCTATTCCATCTACCCAACCATCCATTGCTAGCATTAAATTCCAAATCACCGTTCATTAATTCGTTTAACTATGATGCCTTTTTACTCCTTTCTGCCTCTCTTGTGTAAACCATAAAACCAGTTTCGTCAATTTTTTTCATTCACAGAAACATGAGTTTGATGACGTTCCAAAGACTTTTCATTTGTATCACTGCAAAACTGTTCAATTTTTGCTACATTCTTTTTCCACTCACTTATTTTAGCCTTACCAACACTAAATTCAACCGCCATCTTTGGCAAACTTTCCTCTTTGTCTAGTCGCATTAACACTTTAAATTTGTAAATAAAATCTTGAAAAAGGCCTACAGTACAGCATTGATACAGAAATATATAATGAATGCTCTAATATTGTTCGTATATAAGAAACGCATTTCTGTCAAATGCAAAATACACAGCAAATTCAAAATCCGAACTTTTTCGGGAAATCTGAACGTTTCCAAACCCAAACAAGCTATAGCCCCAATTAGTTCGGATTTGAGGGGATTCACTGTATATGGTTTAAAATTATTTTGCAGCAAACACCCTTTTAATATAATAATAACACATTAATACTAAACACTTCTGAATATAAAATTAGTTTTAAAAGTATAAATGGCTATTCTGTTCCTAGTAATGCTAATTGTGCGGCCTTTTGACAGAAATTTTAAGTTTGCTAGCAGAGCGGTAGTCTCACTCAAATACTGTATGGTGTGCATGTGTTAGATACTGTTCCCTTGTAGTTAGATCAGTTTCGGTTTAGTAAACTAGTAAAAAAGTTGAAAATTACAAAAATAAAATCTGTATTGCTTACTTTATTTTAGGGTAGTTGGTACATTTATCATTCCCTCAACATCTTAAAATAATTTGAAGGCTGAGCTAGATAGCATAAACTTACATGCAAGGGGCCTAATCATTTGTTAAGAAGTACTAAAGAGTACTAGCGCTGAAAGAGATTTGACCATGAACATTTTTAACCCTATATTAATTAGAATAATTTCAATTTTAAATTTTCAGTTAACTCTTAAACCTAAAACCTTATAGCAATGGAAATATTGGAAAGAACTCCAATGTCACAAAAATAATAAATAATACAAGTTACTTAAGATTAAACCCTTATGTACAAGTCGATGACCATATCATCATCAGAGGGTCTTATTACAAAATTACAATCTAGCAAACAAGAAGTTACAAACTAGAGTGACTCTCTGATTATGATAACATGGTCATCGAAATTTATATAAGGGTTTAATCTTAAGTAACTTGTATTATTTGTAATTTTTGTGGTATTGGGGTTTTTTTCAATATTTTCATTGTGATATATTGAACCACTGTGCTCTTGATATTGTATACTAAAAACTTATGTTTTCATGGTAGTAAAAGTCCAAATAAACCAAGTGACTGCTTTGAACTGGTTTTTGTCTTAAATAGGTTTTGTTAAGTTTTATTGTGAAAACATTTTATTTTAGCAATCACTAACAATTTATTTTAATATATTGAGTGAATTTTCTATATAATTTTGTTTAAATAACTTTTGTTCTCAAAATAATAAATGAGCTCTAAATATTTTAAATAATATTAATGGTGTGATTAACATGTGATTAATCAAGCTGCCAATATGTATTTATATAGAAATTCTTTGACATGATTTTTATAGAATCATAAAGTTTTACAATTTCAAACCCCCTTTTCTTTTAATCAGTCTCTTTCTCGCTTCTTTTTTTATTTCCTGCCGAGTTACCACATTAGTTTTTGTTTTGGAGGTCACTGTCACTGAGTTTTTATTTAAAATCTCACATTTGGTAGATTATTTACAGACTATATGAAATTTTCATTACAGATGAACTTCAAAGTGGAAGTGCGGAAGAAAGTCCAACATATTTAATGGAGCATCTCGCTACGTTCACCGTATCTAAAGAGACTAGTATTGTGTACCCAGCAGATGGTATGAGAAGACTTCTTCAACTTGAGAAATCTAATGGCATCTGGTCACAAAAAATGCAGCTTCGCTTAGACCGCTCTTGGGTTCTCATTATGGATTATGAGACTGGGGTAAATTCATTTAATTAAATTATTAATTTTGGTTGCTTTTTTTAGGATGTTTAGTAAGTTAAAAAATTATTTTCCATTCAGAAGCAATATTTTTCATTAGACATACAATCATCTCTTCCATTACACACTTTACATCTTTCTATAGATCCTCTAATCCTGGGAAGATTTAGTATCTTAAGGAATTACTGTTGGAGAAATATGTTTTCTCAATGATAGAAATGGTGTGAGTTTAGTGTTAACCATTGTAAAAGAAGACAGTAGTGATGGAAATACTGTACAAGCTCAGTTCACCTGTGTATTTAAACAACCAGTGGGAGAGTAAGGAAAGCCCTTGTTAACATTGGCACAATCACAATGCTCTCTCAATTTCCTTATCAACATTACGTAAGTGTTACAAAAGATCTGAGTATACATCTAGTGAGGTCACATATTTTTCCAAGTACTAATGTCTATTCAAAAGTTCTATTCTTACAGATGTTTATATAAGAGGTTTGGTTGCGTATTAAACTTCAAAAAGTTTTTATTTCATAAAATGTTATTCACACAAACAATTAAATTGTCTTTCTTCAACATCATATTTGAATTGAAAGATGCGCCTTATCATTGGAAATGATGGGATAACTTCCTTGTCTGGCACCTTTTGGTCTGGTACGACTCATCATCGTCATTTTCTTTGTTCAGCAGATTTTTTAATATATTATTCTATCAGCAAACCATAATTTTATATGTTACTATCTACTTTGGCGTGATCTATTATCTCTACATCATTGTTAACAATTCTTTTTGTCTTAATTTTTTCCAGTTCCATTTTAAGATATTTAGAACAGTGTCATGTTCCTCATCTCACTGGTAAGTTCTGATAAAAAACTAGAGTACTTTTAAACATTTATGGATAGTGACCAGGGAAATATGTTTCAAACCTCATCAACTTCTGGAACACATTCTCTAACGAAATTTAATTTTTTTGGAGCCGATTGTCTTTTACTGCCGAAAAGATTTTCAATATGTGTTTCTGTCATTATTCCCTGGTCCATTGGCTAAAGTTTTTCCCATCATCTTTGGTAGGAAGAATAAGCAGTTATACAATTTACATGTTATTTTATACCAACAGTGGAAAAGCGGGACAATTTTCAATGAAGATATCAGTTTTACAGGGTTGTTGCGCACCTGGAAAACATGGAAAACCGGGAAAAGTCAGGGAATTTTTTTTGTACCTGGAAAACCTGGAAAAGTCAGGGAATTTAATAATATTGCATGGAATTTTTTTTCTCAAAGAAAATTTTTTTTGAATAACTAAAAATCTTTTGAATTATTATTCAAAATAAACTTTTAAATAATATCTTACTTTTAAAAAATCTACACGAGCGCCATCTGTATAATTCGTGAGGAATGTGTAAGCAAAATTGTTCTAACTCGGTGCTAACCTAAACTGATTCGAGAGGCCAATTGAATCGTTCATCCGTTTCGTGTGTCCCAAGTTATTCAAATGTAAAGAGAAATGAAAAAATATTAATCGACAACTGCAAGTAAGTATGTAAAGATATTCGATAATTGAAATAATTAGACAAATCATGCCTCGATTTACGTCGTTCGAGAACACGAAACCGACGACTTTTTTTGAATCAACGACTTTGTTTACATTTCGGTTCTCCGAAAATGTTTTGTTTTGATTTCAAGACCAAGTTTTTTTCTGAATATAATGTGTATTCTTTGAACAAATAAATTTCGTACGGTTTTTTATTGCAACATGAAAAGTCTTATTCATTTTATTTTTAACACGCGTTGATTTTTAACTATTTTTAATTTTTAACCCTAGAATACTAATCATGAGTAAATTTTACGCTTAGCCTCATAAAACCGGTTATTTCTCCCTTCCACTTTGTACATTCCTGCCGGACGTCTAGCAGTGCTTTGTTCAATCATTCTGAGTTATAACTGCATTGTGGGAAGTTGATAATATTGCGTATCTTGCCAACTATATTTGTTTTTCGGTAAGTCACCGCGCTTATTTTACGCATGTTTAGTATTAACTGGTAAAATCACGTGAGTATTATTTACGCATGTTTAGTTTACACAACTCCTTCAAAGCGGCAATGAAAGCAACTGGCTGGGAATTATCCGAATTTTTGAAGTCTATCTATCAAGTTTTCAAGAATGTTCCTGCCCGAAAAGCTGACTTCATAAGATTGACGAACTCAAAGAAGTTTCCACTCAAATTTTGCTCCGTCCGTTGGCTTCAAAATTCCGATGTCGCAGAACGAGCAATCGAAATCATTCCTAATTTGAAAAAATATGTTGAAGGTGCCAGAATTGAAGGGATTGAACCAACCAGCAAGTCTTATGAAAAAATGGTAGAAGCTGTCGAGGATCCTTTACTGTGTGCTAAGCTGGCTTTCATGCAAACATTGTCTTTGGAAGTTGAACCTCTTTTACGAATGTTCCAAGCTGATCAACCCATGGCACCGTTTTTGTATACTGATTTTTTAGCTTTGATCTCTTCTGTGATGAAGCGTTTCATCAGAGAAGAAGTTCTACTTAAAGTCACATCTGCGAAAAAACTCGATGTTTTGAAGAAAGATAACCTAATAAGTGTTAAACAGATCAAGATTGGCCATCTTACTCACGGATCATTTCGAAAGGTGTCAGGACTGAAAGAGAAGAGTGTTGTGGAATTTAGAGAGGATTGTTTGAAAGCCTTTCAAACATTCTGCCAGAAACTACAGTCGAAATCTCCGTTGGCTCACGATGCTGCTAGAATAATGACTTTTTGCGATCCCCATGTTATTAGCGACAGCAAAAACGTTGCCATGCGCCGTTTATCGTCATACATTCAAAATTTGATGTCAAGTGGATGGATAAGTGGAATTTCATGTGACAAGGTAGAACGAGAATTCGCAGCCCTTTGTAATAAGCCAGGGATGGACGAAATCTTACGAGATTACTCAAGAGACGAAAGACTGGATGAGTTTTGGATGCGCTTGTTGTTAAAGTACAACTGCTCTCTCGATCTTAAAAAATTTCTCAGGTTGACACTTGTCTTTTCGCACGGCCAAGGAGATATCGAGCGTGGATTTTCTGTAAATAAGGAGTGCCTCGTCGATAACATGTCGGAGAAATCGTTGGTGGCCCAACGTCATGTTTGGGAAGGAGTTCAGAACCAAGGAGGAATTGACCAAATTCAAATAACAAAAAGTATGATTCAGTACGTGAGAAATGCCCGTGGCCATTACAGAGATGAACTTCAAGAAATTAAAAAAGAAGATGACGATAACAAGAAAAAAGAGTTGGTAAAAAGAAAAGCGAAAGAAAAACTTTCCGAATTGAACGAGAAAAGAAGACGAATCGCAAGTGAAGAGGCAGCCCTCGAAGACGAAATTCGCAAAACGATGAGTGTTCTGAATAATTAATTTTACTTGCAATATTATTAACTAATGATTATTACTATTCAAACTGTGATTCTAAAAGTCATTATATTGTAACTTTAATATATGTGATTTGAAAATGATTGTATTGTTTATACAACGTATTGTTTATAAAAATTTTATATATTTAATGCTGTAAATTATAATAAATATGCCTAAAAAGTCATTATAATAAATGTTTATATCATTTACGATAACCTGGAAAAATAACAATTTTTGGTCTGGAAAACCTGGAAAAGTCAGGGAATTTAAAAATTTTCCAAGCGCAACAACCCTGGTTTTATGTTTTTATTAGAGCACTACTTTATCCAACTTGAGCATTAAATTTTCAAAAAATGCGCTACTCAACGAAGCTTTTTTAATAAAGTTATGGTAGTCTTCTAAAAGGTTAATGTCACAAAATCATGATTCAGTCTTTTATATTTCTCTATAATGAGAATTTTTAAATTTTTGGTTCTGTCCATGTTTGTCGCTAACATGTCAATCACTCAATCTTTGCTATGGTTTCCCCCAAAACATTTATAATTTTGGATTGTTAACGATTTGTCTGGCAATCTTTAAAAAAATAACATGTTTCATGCTTAAAAAACAAACAACCCTCTTATCAGAATTGAATATGTTCTAGGGTTCATACTATCACAAACATTTTTTTACACGTCTTTCACGCAAGATTTTACAATCCTCTTTGTTCACTTCGGCAATTTCACTGTGCGGAAGGGAAATTGTAGTTTTTTGAACAATTCCCTGCCTGACTTTATATTTAACTAGTCAACCTGTTCATGGTGTAAAATTCATTGTAGCGTAGCCTTATCCAGATTATTAAATTTACTCAATTTTGCACATTTCTGTTTTGGAGATAAGTCACTAAAACGTACTAGGATTTGTTCCTTTCTTTCAAAATCGTTTATAAACTGCTTGGTGGAAACATTTTAATAAAATATATTATTCGATATATCCACTATCAATTTAATTTAAAGTTTTTACCTCTTATAGCACTGTTAAACGATTATGATTTCATTTATTTTCTGACATATCATAAAAGCCCAAATACACCGGTCGGTAATCTAGTTGAGGCTGAAGATAAAATGCAATTCTTGTTTAAAATTTTTGTGAATCTTGAAAATTTGGCTTATTACAAGTACTGTAAGCTTATAAAGTACTGTAGTAACAACAAATATTTTGTTCCCTGAAAGACTTTTACAAGAATTCTAAATCTTTCAATACAAATTACTGTGTTTTTATATCTTGTTTTTTGTTAATCTTTGTTTTTAATTCAAGTAACGATTAAAAATGTTATTGAAAAGAAAATTTCTTAAAACCTGCCTTTGTAAAATAGGAGTTCAGCCGTATTTTATTTCAATTAAGTCAATAATAAAATATTACATAGTCAGTAACATTTAAATAAAGGAATATAAGATATATTATATTCTTTATTATTGGTGTCGTAGCACCTGTGTCTAGTATAAACTCACATGGTTTCTTCTACTAACATCTATAAATATCGGATTTCTTATATCATTATGAATTAAATTTGTGACTACATGTTGATTTTTCAAAAAATACCCTCTTGAATTTTATTTTCAGTTCCACAGGTCGGTGCTGTTTCCTGCCAAACCTCAAAAGTTCGGGGAAGCTTCTTTCTTCCGCCAATCTCTTGCAATATAACCAAATTTTAAGGCGAGAATAATATCCAATTTTATTATTATTAATATTAAAGGTTTTATTATTATTTCCAGGTTTTTGAAAATTTCATTTAGGCAAATTACTTTAGGTTTCATGCGAAAATTTTTTCCCAATTGACCAGTTTGATTACAGGGAAAGCCTGTCAGTTGCGTAAAAAATACATTTAATTTGTAAAAGTGAAATGAGCAGCTTGTCTTGCTTCAAGCAGTGTAACTGCTAACTAGATTGCTTCCGATGTAGTAGCTGGCATTCAACACCTAACTTGTAGTGTTGCAACACCAAATAAACCATTTGTGTAAGTGGGTAACATTCTTCTCTCCGCTTCTTCGAAGTAATTCTTCTAAATAATTTTTTGTTTCGGGTCATGGGCTTTTCTAATTGAATCGCCAATGCCTCAGGGGACTCGGTTTTATATTGTACTGCATTTTGGAGAGCTAGATAATGAAACTGGTCTAATTGTTTCACACGAAAACGTTCCACTAAATTATCTTTCAACTGCTTAAAAGTTATATTGCTTCGTTGTAGCTCGACATTACTATTTAAAAATAATCCTGCATTGCCTTTTAATTTGAGTAAAGAAACTTCATCATTTTTTCAATCCAGCTACTTGAGCAGCCCTGTCTATATTATCGAAAAACTCGCTTACAGAAATAGGACCATCATCAGTAAGATTTGCCGTAGTTGAATCTTTTACTCTTGTCTGTAACGAAGCTGCTACTCTCGCCGCTTTCAACTGTTCATTTTGAACAACAAGTTGCTCCTGTGCCTTCGAGAGAGCTTCCTTAAGGTTCTGTACCTCTTGTTCTGTAGCCAGTAAGGTTTAAAAATGTTTAAAAAAAAATTAATATCAGTTTTTGTTTAGATTAAAGTGTTTTATTTAGTCTTTAAATAAACACCGTATCAAAGAAATACTACAAGAATGACTATTCCGGATAAAAATTATCTGTGTAACCAAATCTGTCTAGAACAAACCATAAAACCTATGATAAAACAAACTAAGGGCCTTGATAACATTAGTACACTTTCCTTTTAGACCTAATCTTTTTTAATTAAAATATTCTATTTCTAGCCTAATTATTTGTATTCTTATAAAGTTATGTTCATCAATGTAATTTGAATAACCATTAATATGACATTCTATAATGCTTTGAAATTAATTCTTAAGTAAGGTTCCTAATAGGACATCGGGGTTGGAAATAGGAAGGTAGTAAACAGGTCTAGACCTCATTTGGTCCTAGGAATATCATAGATATTTGTAGATTTCTCAACTGGCTGACCAGATAGACTACCAGAATACTGCCTAATATCCATAACATTAAAATAAATTATATCAATTACTACTAATAGATACTACTTTAGCTATTTACTAAAGTAAGTTAGCCAATAATATTAATTAGATTGGTTATCATATACCTTTAAGCATTGTTAATTAACTAGTTAATTAATTCAACCATTTACCACATTATGCAACAGACTTCCCACCACACAAATGAAATTAAGAGATCCGTGATTTTTTCAACGAACATAATCCAGCAGTTGCCACCAAATTTGTAATGTGTCGAGCTATTGATTCGCCTTTGAATCTTCATTGCATTAGTGTTCTGGAATGGTTTCTGGTACTTAATGATTAGACATTAATTACAGAGATAACTGAATTTAATATATTTGACTTACAATTGGACATCATTTTGCACTACACATATAACACTTTCTAATATTGCTTCACCTTAAAACACTGAATCTTCATTGCATTTGTGTGCTGGAATGGTTTCTGGTACTTAATGACTAGACAGTAATTGCAGAGATAACTGAATATAATATATTTGACTTGCAATTGGACATCATTTTGCACTACACATATAACACTTTCTAATATTGCTTCACTTTAAAGCACTGAATCTTCATTGCATTCGTGTGCTGGAATGGTTTCTGGTACTTAATGACTAGACAGTAATTGCAGAGATAACTGAATATAATATATTTGACTTGCAATTGGACATCATTTTGCACTACACATATAACACTTTCTAATATTGCTTCACTTTAAAGCACTGAATCTTCATTGCATTCGTGTGCTGGAATGGTTTCTGGTACTTAATGACTAGACAGTAATTGCAGAGATAACTGAATATAATATATTTGACTTACAATTGGACATCATTTTGCACTACACATATAACACTTTTTAATAATGATACTAATTACATACGTAAGTTTGAATCTCTCTCTAACTCTGACTCGCTATTTCCCTATCTAACTATATGGACATCTATTCTATCTATCTGTCATCTTGAAAGTCTTTTTTCTTCTCATCCCCAGATGTGAGTTTTGGCAGTCCATGTGAACTCTAACTCTAACATGATTGGTTGGAATTTATGTGATTATATATAATTGGACAATCTTTCTCCAATCAAAATTTATACTAAGTTCCTGTGAAAAGTCACCAAGTATTAACGTGAAGGATATTTTGGTTTGATAGATAATTTCAGTTGTGGTTGAATGTGGTTACTTCCAGACTATGTTGCAGGAAACTTAACAAATCAATAATCTAACCACCATAAGCAGATTACATGGCACTTGTGTGTGTGTGTGTGTGTGTGTGTGTGTGTGTGTGTGTGTGTGTGTGTGTGTGTGTGTGTGTGTGTGTGTGTGTGTGTGAGAGAGAGAGAGTACACACACAAGAGAGAAAGAACTCATCTGTGTATTAAAGTTTTATTAATTAATTTTTTTTTATTGTAACAGGCTGTGATGGAAAGATTCCCAGCGTCCTTAATACAAGAACCTACAGCCTTTACAAGTAATGATCCAATGGAGATTTATAACAATATCCTGGTTTTCATTGTTGGAGAGGAACGACAAAGCAGTTCTCATTCAGAAATGCACATTTTTCAGGTAGTCCATATATGTATATATATTAAGAATCCATAAGTTGAAAGAAATATATAAATTTATGAAGCATTCAGTGTTTTGTGTGAAATTGAATGTCGGGGAATTTTTTTCCTAATTGAGTAAAATTTGTCTGCTAATCTAAAAGTAGTTGAGAGTGGATAAACATAAGATGTGATGGTTGAAAAAAATTCAGTATATTCCTAAAAATTGTGACAAATTTAAATTTATTTTCATTAGAGCTGTGAAAGTACTGAAGTTTATTTCTAACCAAGCTAAGTATCAAAAGTATAGCGGGTCACACATAGCTGGCGTTCGTCCTTGAAGGGTGATCATAGGGGGGGAGGGGAGAGTTTAGAGGAGAAAAAGACCATTCCACAGGCATTGTAATATGAGGTAGAGTATTTATATTACAATAATATAGATTTGACAAGGCCAAAATGCCGCTAGACCAGATCATTTACATAAATTTTGAACAAATTTACTTTAATCAATTTTTTAAGCAACCACAACGCCTGTAATTTCTTAGCGATGGATTTTGATGCAACACGCTGTACAAAAACCAATGTTTTTTAATAGGGCTAGCTTTTTTTCTATCGTTCGGTCGCTCACCAGCTTATGAGTGAACAGCTATATTTAATAAATGATAGTACTTCAGCTACAATGCCATATAGAATCTAAAGTAGAGGTTTTTTTTGTGAATATCGATTGTACAGCATAAGTAAGCACGCGTTGTTCAACTTTATTGTTTCCAATTGCAATCCTAACTGCAGTACTTATATATATATATATATATATATATATATATATATATATATATATATATATATATATATATATATATATATTACTATTGTAAGTAATTTTATCCACCATTAAGTGCAATAATTTTACCTTGAGTGATGAGGCACCTTTCGGTCAATTGACCATTCTTACAATATAAAAATTACTTACAATAGTAATATATTAACTTCATAGGTAAAATTATTGCACTTAATGGTGGATAAAATTACTTACAATAGTAATATATTAACTTCATAAAGTCAGTGCAACGGAAAAACAATGGATAACGTTAAATGTCAAGAATATATATATATATATATATATATATATATATATATATATATATATATATATATATATATATATATATATATATATATATATATAATGAAGTTAATATATTACTATTGTAAGTAATTTTATCCACCATTAAGTGCAATGATTTTACCTTGTGTGATTTTTTTTTAGTTAAGTTTATGAATTTATTGTTGGTAGAGTGTGGATTTATCACACAAGGTAAAATCATTGCACTTAATGGTGGATAAAATTACTTACAATAGTAATATATTAACTTCATAAAGTCAGTGCAACGGAAAAACAATGGATAACGTAAAATATCTAGAATATATAGATATATATTTATTTATTTATTTTATTATTGTTTACTTATTCAGGTATTTGCAATAACACTGTAGCATAGTTTTAAAAAGTTGTTTACAAATATATTTAATTTTCATAAAACAAAGTAATCAAAGAACCAGTTCTCATTAAAATCAGCAAATGAAATTATAGTTTCATTGTATATAGCAACAAGAGGAAGTTAAATGGGAATTGGAAAGTAGAATGGATAAACATTAGCGTAATACATTTTAACTATACTGATTAATATTAAAAAAATAGGCTTTTGTCAAAATTTATTGATCATTATAATAATTAAAATAGCGAAAAAAATTAGGTGTGTAAAAATTGAATTTTAAAGTTTTGAAAGTTTCAAATTTTCTTTAAGAAACAAATTAAAAGATTAATTTTTAAATTTAAAATCATTGGATTATAAGAAACTATTTTATAACTAAATAGTAATAACAGTCATTAGATTTTTAATAAATCAAACCTCTTTTTTAAAGGTAATGGATTTTTAAATTTAGAGTAAATACTTAAAGTTAGAAATTCGGTTTCTAAAAACAAACAAGCTTTTTTTAAAAATTTAATGAGAGAGTGTAAGCATTTCAGAAAGAGTTGTATATAATTGTAATAGCACAACTCTTTTTTTGAAATTTAGAGGTGGAAAGGGATTAAATTGTCATTGTCTAACCTAAGGCCCTTGCTCATGAGCGTCCATGGTCTATTGTCGCCTGTGGCACTTAATGTACTCTTTGCTCCCCCTCTCAATTCTTCGGTTCAGTGTGAAGTTAGCTATTGACGAAAAATTGTGTATTGCCTGTCGGTTACTGTGTCAGTCTTTGTAAACATTTCGGTGTATTTCTTTTTTTGTTCCACCATTGCTGTCGATTAGGGACTGTGCTATCGTATTAGTGGTACTTGAAGTGTGTTATAGTAGTGTTCATTAGTTTTTGTATAATGAATATAGATAATTAAGATGAATTATTTGAGAATGTCTACTTTGACGAATTTTTTTACAACCCGTTTGAAATCGACAAACGATCTAATATTTAACTTATTAAAAATGTAGATGGGAAGTTGTCTTGTGGTACTAATAGTTTTGAAAATAGTACAAAGGAGGAGATCAGGCCTGAATAAGGACAACATTTTAGTCATCGAAACGTAGCTGAATTTTTAATAAATCAAGGTTTCTTGACTCACGAATCAACTGAGATTTGTTTGCATTTATTTTGTTACAAAATAACAGTGTTTCTTCAACTTACATTTTTAATATTACTTCTAATACTCATATAAATGTTTTAATATAATAAATAAATTGTATTTACCAAAAGTAGTTACAAAATATTTAATAACTCTTTTACACATAGTGAAGTGAATAATGGTTTTAAAATGATTTAACATATGTTAATAAATTATTTTTGTTGTTGTATCTAAACATCTAATAAATGAAATTATTTAAATTAGTATGAATTATTAATGTATGTATAGTTTTATATTGTTAACATAATTATAGTCTACTCAATTAAATAAATCTACTGTTGTTGTTAATACAAAACATGGTGCCACACAAGAGGCAACATTAAACTGTTTGTATATGCATCTAAACGTACCAAATTTTCCCAGTGCTTGGCTTTTTGTGTACTATTATGAGCTTTTAAAAAATAACTAGTTTCAAGTGCCCTAAAAATTATTTTAGTGAAAAAGAATCATATACAGTAATACCTAGACTTACGCTTTCCCGCCTTACTCGATTCCCAAATTACGCGGTTTTAAATCATACTGTCCGAGTTACGCAGAAACTGGCCTGTTCTATAAGAAAATGCTTATGAACTTTTATACCTCGTGAAGAGAAAATATTATCAGGTTTAAGGCCGCAAAAGACCGATTGACAGTGACATTTGGCGCAAATACAGCTGGTGACTGTAACTTGCAATCTCTCATAGTTTATTGCTCAGAAAATCCAAGGGCATTAAAAAATATTTCTAAAGCTAGCCAGCCCGTGATTTGGCAGTCAAATCAGTGACAGCTTTTTTTTTTGGACTGGTTTGGTCATCACTTCATAACTCAAAACGAACGTCACTGTCGGTCTAAACAAATTCCTTTTATATGACAATGCACCTGGCCATCCTCCTACTACTTTAACTAATTTCGACACAAGCGTGAAAGTGATATTTTTGCTGCTAAACACAGATAATTTGCTTCAACCGAAAGATCAGGAAGTCATCAAAACGTTTAAAGCTTGTTACACAAGATCATTTGCGCATCTGCATGAAGTTATGAGACAGAACAATGAGTTCTCTGTTGAACATTTTTGGAAACAATTGTTTTAGATTTAAAACAATGTTTTAAATACTTTGAGAAACATTGGACAATCTTGGAATGAAATTTCACAAAAAAATTTGAATGGAGTTAGGAAAAAGGTGTGTATATTTTTTTCGCCACTGAAATTCAAAGCAGAATCAGTGCCAGTCTGATGAAATTGCTGATGTGATTGAAGAAGTTGTCGGTTTTGCCAGACAACTAAATTTAGAAATGGATAATGATGACGTTCAAGAACTGCTGGATTTACACAACCAGAAGCTGATAATTAATTGATGAGCTCATAGAAATGCGTGAGCAAGAGCAAGACCTCGAAAACGCAGATTCTTTAGAGCCTTAGTTTAATTGAGCAAGGTTTACAAATTTTGGAAAACATAGATTCCAACGATGAGCGTATTTCTGCAACAAAACTAAAAACTTAGCGAGTTATGAGGAAATTCTGAGTGAGAAGAAAAAATCTTCAATTCTTCAAACGAATTTACTAGATTTTATGAAGTCATCTATGTCAAAATAAGTCTTTTTACTTACTTCTTTGCTATATATATATATGTATGTAATATAATTTTTTGTTGTATTATGTATTTAAGATTTTAATACATAAACATTTTTCTTTTAAATTATTAGTTTAGTCTTTGGTCCCAATTAAACATGATTTCTATGTGATCGTATGTAACATTATACCCCGACTTATGCGAATTCGACTTACACGGTTATTGCTTGGTCCCACCTATCGCGTAAGTATGGGGTATTACTGTACTAATTTAATAACTACCTATTTTTATACATAATCTGAAAATTGCTTTTTCTATATTTTGTGATTTAGCAGACCCTCACATATTATAATTTACTATTATTATTATGAAGCAATTAATTTTTGGGACTAAAGTGTTAACCTCAACTATACGATTTGTTTGTTTCAGTGTCAAAGTATTTCTGCACAAGAATTAGTCGAAGATCTAAAGTTGCTTCGAGTGGGAAAGTCTTTGGGAGGACGGAAGCCTCAACACATTCCTCCCCCACCCCCTACTCCTCCTCCAGATCCCCCAATGAATGGTGTCAATGTAAGAGAACAAGTGTCTGTATTCAACGCTGTTGTTCACCGTAAGTGACATTTTTTAGTTAGATTTTTATATTTAGCAAAAATAAATAATATGCAGGAGTTCATTAGAAAAGTTCAATTAAAAATTTATTATATATTTTTGAGTACTTGACTTTATTGCGAGTTGAATATAACAGTAATAGATTGGTTACTACTAATTTGAGTTTTACTACAAAGTACAGTATAATCTCGATTTTTGTTTCTACACTGTTACTAGAGATATGTAAAAAACAATAAGCTAAATTTTAAAGTGTTACTAACAATTTACATATTTTTTTATTACAAAATGTGACATATATATTTAATTTTTTGTTACCACTGGTTTGGGCCCTAAACCTTTGAGGGTTTCTTGTGATGGCTATTTCTTGCCACTTTTATCTGAGCAAGTAGATGTATTTCACTGACTCTGATTTAAGAAAATATTCAGGAATAAATGTCCCAAGCTAAGTAGCTTTTTCCATTGGCTAGTAGGATTATAGCAAAAATGCAGGATGAAAAACCCTAACAAGAACGGTTTTGGGATAGATCATGGAGAAACCCTGGGATAGTGAGATTGCTTATGACAGCCGTATAGTATCATTCGAGGTGATTACATACAAACAATATTATGTTTCTATATATACTTAATAGAAGTCAACTTGATGTTGAAATGTAGCTTAAGAAATAGATACGTTTTTAATGCTGTGTATTTGAAACAAAAGTTTTTTTTCAGTTACTTCTTCTATTTGTATTTTATGATAAACAGTTTTGATTACATAAAATTTTGATTAATAAATGTCACAGTGATCAAGGTTAAAGAAGATAAAATTAATGTATAATAATTTGTTATAAAATGTTATTTTTTTTAAAATTGTACAAAATAACAAAATTTTCCTTTATATTTTTTCAAACATTTTATTATTAAAATGTTGAGGTTTCTATAAAACTTTTAACGCTTTGATTAGAGCACATGTGCCTGCCCTGATATGGCCCCTGGGAGCAATATATTTTTGAAAGATTTTTACACTTTTCCTTTTTTATAATTTTTTAAAATTTTTCTAAAATTGTTTAAATTATAGTAATATTTGTTACATTTTGTAAAATTTTTGTATTTTCTCATGTGGTAAAATAATTATTCATTGTTAAAATACCGCAAATAAGGACCTTTAAACGGTTAGGATGCTCTCTGAAGGTGAGACATCATGTCGAGAGTCTTGAAACAGACTGGTTGTAGGACTAAAATTCGCTTCTCCCATGAAACTTTCACAAGGAAAGCTAATGCTGGTGTTCTGTTCACCCTGCAATTTACTCTTTTTGCTCAAAATACACTACTATCCAGGGGCAGGACGAGGACCAACAAGCTCACCCCCCTGAAGCACAAGTACAGACCCCCAGGAAGCAACCCAATCTGTTCAATCCGCATTAAATACTATACACAAGAGGTGTGAAAAATGGTCACTTAAAATTTCAAAAGAGAAAAGTGAATGCGCCTTTTTCACCAGACGAAACAGTCTTGCAAACTACCTAACACTGGATGATATAGTCCTTAAACATAACAGAAATCCAAAACTGTTGGGCTTTGTATTGGATTCCATAATCTGATGGTCAGCTCACATAGAACACGTTATAACAAAATGCGCTCCATAACTAAATGCCCTGAAGGCAGTAGCGAGTCGCGAATGGGGTGCCGACACATCAATGCTTAGATCCTTCTATCTCGCCTTTGTGAGATCAAAGGCCACATATTGTTCCGAAGTCTGGGGCTCTGCGGCAAAGTCCCATATCAACAAAATTCAAGCCATACAATCTGCAGCACTCCACCTCTATCTTGGTTGCACGAGAACCACTCCGATAGTCGCGATGAAATTTGAGTTAGGAGTAGAACCAATCGATATATTTATAAAAAGGCAAATGTGGTACAAGTTTCAGAAAATCAAAACACTGACGGCCACTCATCCACTTTATAAACTGGATACTAGAAGATGTAACACCAGAACCTCATTTGTTCATCAAATGTATAACCTGTCAAGCACAATGAATCGAAATTCTCTGGAGCGGATCCCGCCAACGTACGAAGAATCTCCAAGAGTCTTGCCAGGCATAAGCGTAGTCCTCGACCTACCTGAGAAACTTACCAAGAACAATCACGCAGATATGCTTAGAGTGGTTACAATGGAGATGACCAACGATCTGTACTCAAACCATACAAGAATTTTCACTGAAGGATCAATGGACAAGGAAAGGGAGATGTCAGGTGCGGGATACTTCAACCAGAGTATTCACGAGCATTACTACATACCGATAAGTGCGCAATCTAGTATGGACGCCGAGCTGTTAGCCATTTGTTATTCCTTGGCCAGTGACCACATCTGCATTTTAACGGACTCCAGATCCCCTTTAGAAACACTATCCAGATCAGGTACTATGGCATACTACTTTCGGATCAAGAAAATAAGGAGACAGCTCCAACAGCTATACATCTTGGGCAAATCCATAACCTTTCAGTGGGTCCCATCTCACTGTGTGAGTTTCCGGAAATGAAATAGCAGATAGAATTGCAAAAGAATCTTGCATAATGCGACCTTGCGACGAGGGTAGATTATTGTTGCTGCAGTGCAAAAGTTCAGCCGACAAACATTTTAGGCTACACTGGACAAATAAGTGGAATACAGGAGCCACGGGTCACCACCTACACACCAAATACAGCCAGAGCCCGCAAAAGAAGACATGTATAATAACATCCCCCGTTCATAGCAACTTTTGCAGCCAGAGAACAAACAGGACACATTGTGACTCAGAATTATCTTTACCATTTTAACCTCACTGATTGACCTGAATGCAGCCTATGTGGGATTGAGGAGGAGGATCTGGAGCTACATACTTATGCATTGTCATTATCCCATAGCAGCAAGGGACATCTTAAGAACACTGGTGTCGTCGTGGAGGGACATATTGAGAGATAAAGGTTACTGGACTCTTGCATCCATCATTTATTATGGACATCGGGCTGTCGGCCACACATGAAGCTGGACGCCTGTGCGAAGAAGTAAGTTAAAATACTGCAAAAACTTTAAAATGATCTGTAAACACGTGGGAAAAATCATCGACTTTGGACACAAAACAACTTCTTCATTATTCAATATCCTATTCATTGTAAACTACCAACACAAACTTCGAAAGCATCTGTAAATACGTGGGAAAACCCATTGACTTTGGTCACAAAACAATGGTGACTTAATACTATGTGAAGTATTTATTGTCCAATTAGTTGCAAATATTTAACCTAGAATACAGCACAATACATAGGGAAACAAATCGTAAATTTACGACAATGTCAATCTGAGAAAAACGTAGAACGTATATAAACGAGAATGCTCCCGTTGGCAGGTACGCGATCTCACGTACTGGTACGTGAATGCTAATCAAAGGGTTAAACCACGACTTTTTTTAAGGATGTAAGCTGACGAGAAAAATAATTCGAAATTAAAAAAAAATATTCTGGTGAATACAAATCTGAATATTATGATGCTCGCCTATGCTGGATGAGATTCTAGCGAAACGTCGGAACTGCGAATTTATGGACTGCAGAATGAACGGATGTACTCCAGATAGTAACTATTCATCATATATATATTATGTATATAAAATTGATCCTATTACAAAAAATACAAACAATCCTATTACAACATTACAAAATTTCGCTCAAAAGGATTTAAACAATTAATTGAACATCTCGAAGAAATAAATAGCAGTTATTTAAATAAACTTTATCACATTAAAATCTATTGGTTGAGCTATGGAAGAATTTTAAGATGTGTAAAAAAGAAAGAAAATGTCTTTACAATTTAAAAAAATTAAGATTTTTCTGAATTAACAGAACCTAATCGGATCTGTGATTTGGCATTTTTTCTTACTTTGTATATTCTCATACTCTTTAATGATTCCTTCAACATATGTTTAGCAGGAAAAAATCTTATGCTCATGATTTACTACAAAGGTTTTAACTTTTCAAATGAAGCTTACATTTTTGTGAAGTGAAAATTTAACCGTTTTCCCACAATAAGAACAGCATCTTTAAATATTTCAGAAGAAAATGTTCAAGAATTTAAAAAAATTTCCTTCCACTAAAGCGATTTCAAGCAGTAATTCATTTGTTCTATAAAAATTGATAAAATTTTGTTTATTACTCGAAATCTATTTTCTAGAAATTTAGATGATATATAGAATTAGAAATAATTAATTTACAATGTTATCAAATGTATCGAGAAGAGCAGGGACTTTGTGAACAAACTTTTTCTATGATGTATATAATTAAAAGTACAAAGTCAATATTAAACGTTTTTTATTTGAAGGCTTTGTTAAGAGTAGCTACCACAAGTATATATAGAGCCAGGTATTGGGAAAATAATAGACAGTTCCACATGCCTAAACACTTCACATTGGGTTTATAATTGAAAAACATTTTTTTGTGTTTAAAATTTATTTTACTATATCAAATATTTCTTCTGGGCTGCAAAAAAACAATCGTCTATCATCTGGCTTAGGGCAAAAACTGTTGGTTATGCCTACACTAGATTATAACAATAATGTTTTGTGTTTATATAATATATATTTATATTTAGATTAGTTCTGGTAGAACTAGAGGCTTATTTGAGATTTTTTTGGATGAGATAGAAGACTGACAAACTTACCTTGGCAATAGTCCTATCTGTAATATTAAGAGACCCATGAACACAAAAACACTAAAATATGGATACATTTTGGACACACTGTGCAGATTGTCAATTAGAGAGAGAAAAACGGAAATGAGTTTAAGATGTGTATAGATATCCAAATGTTATAGATACACAGATTTATAATTGAACTCCATTCACATTTTCTCTGACAGACTTTTTAATATATTTTTTTTCTCTAACAAATATTGAAGTTATACTCATCTATATCTATAAGCTTATACAAACAATATACATAAATTTGTGAAAACTTACTGAGACAGAACGTTTTTGATTCCTATGTGGAGATCTTCATCAGTATATCCTGCTTGGAGATGTTGGGTTAAGCAGTGACGGTTTTAAAGGCAGGTTTTCGATAGTATCAAAGAGTATGTGTGATTTGTATTGTGTTTGTTTAATATGTTTGTACTTGGTGTTTTTGTGTGTTTGTAAATTTCATATTGTTCTAGTGTGTTGAGATTTGGTCCTTTTTTGTTGATGTGTAAGATTTCTAGGTTATGGTAAATGTCTGTGTATTTGTGTCCTGTTTTTTTATGTGATTGTAAAATGCTGAATTGGTGTTCTGTTTGTGTTCCTCGACTCTTTGTTTAAAGCTGTGACCTGGTTGCTCAATGTAGAATTTGTTGCATTTGACGCCTGGTGCTTTTAGTTTATCTTTGTTGTTGGTGTTGTGTTGTATTTTGTATTGTAAATTGTTTTTAGTTTTGTATCCTGTTTTTTGAAATTTGTGGGCTATTTTATTTGATGTTTTATTAATGTATGGTTTATGTGTAAACTGACCGATCCATAAACTTCCTCGACCTAAACATAACAAAAAGCCTCACACAAAAATACAGCTTCAACATTTACAGGAAACCCATAACAACAGACACACTTATCCACAACACTTCAAACCACCTTATCAAACACAAACACGCTGGCTTCAGATCCATGCTCCATAGACTTAAAGAAGTCCCAATGACCACAGAAAATATAAATAAAGAACTAGACACAAAACATACAACTATCCATTATTAAGATTGTTTCATTAATTAAATGCATTATACATATTCTGAATCTAATAATTGGTATTTGAGAATTATAATTTGTAACACCATGTGGCTTAATAACTTTTTTATATTACTTGGATAGTAACTCACATTTTTAAATTTTCAGTTAATATTTTACTGGCCCAAACTTTTGACAACATTAAACTTTATTTAAAAGAATTCAATTTAGAAGTGAATTGTACCAATTATTTATCACTTTGCTGGAAAACTTATGTAGAGTTGATGGTTTCTGTTTGTGACTTCCGCCATGTTCCGGTTTAGATTGGCCTGGACGTAGCATCGTGAGATGTAAATAATTAGACAATTTTAAGCCAAAAAATTAAAAAAACAATACCTTATGAGCTCATTTTAAAATACTTTCATATCAAAATATCAACTAAACATTGTTTCAAGACTGCTATGGATCATATTTTCATGATCCTTTCTACCTCGGATTCATTGCATTTTCAAACAATCCTCCTTCCTTGAAGAGCACATAGTAGAGAAGGAAATAATTAGAGTTGCATGGCGGCTATTAACCTTCAGCGCATCTTTCTTTCATGTTTGATGGCCTGTGGAAATCTTATGTCTTAAACATTTTCTCATATATTTTATTAATAATCTAATTCACAATTTTTTAAAATTTATTCTTAAATAACTACCGATAGGTTTTCTGAATGCTGGTAAATAATATTAATATTAATATATTAAATAAAATAATGTTAAAACATTCATAGGCTTATATTTCAGGGTATTTTACTTTACTCATCATTGTCATTTGGGCATTCAACAACTAAAGTTTTAAATTCAACTTCTACATTTTTATCTCAGCTAATTAGATTTATTTTCTAATTAAAAAAAAAAAATTTGGCATCTTCAATTTGTTCATTTTTAGAAAATATTTTGAAAATCATCCTTTTGAGAACAACGTAATATTGTGTCTTATTTGCTAATGTCAGTGTAATAATGCATATTTTAAAAGTTATATAGCACACAATCAAAGAATTATAGAAAGTTTTAATAATATTCATTTATAATAGTAAACTTTTGTATTATATTATACTCTGATCCATTGTCTGCAGACTAGACTTTGTTCCTGAGAGAAAATAAACAAATACAACAATTGTTTCCTTAGGTTCCATAAAAATATATACCTAAAATATACTCAAAATATTTATTGAGAATATAAATTGTGTAATGTTATTTCCTTTTTGAATGCACAAAATATTTGGTCTGTCGATATTTTTAGAGAAAGCACCATTCTATAAATATTATCACTCAAACTCTTCCTCAAAACCCAGAAAAGATAAAACAAATCTGAACACAAAAAAGTTAATGGCAATGGTTTTTTTATACCAAAGGATCTATAACCATGTGGAATTTATGCAAAGAAGAGAAACATTAAACTAAGCCTTTTAACTGATACTCTACGACAACCATAATTTGATTTTCACTTGTTTCAAAAATTTATATAAGCAGAGTAAAAAAATAACAAATACATGAAATAAATTTTGAAATATTAGTTTAAACACAGACGACATACTATAACAGTAATTTGTCTAAAAACATATAAATTTATGAAACAAATATATTTTACAGATAGTTTAACAATGAAGGTAGGTAATTGAAAAAACACTTCTGGAATTGTAACTTTCTCTGTCCTTTTATACTGAATCTGTTAACTTGTGCATTTTTATTCATGGTAAAACCACTAGGCCTAGGTAGGCTGAATTTGAGACTTCATACATTGAATGTATACCTTGCATACCCTGCATTGCATAATTTTATTTTTTTCTTTTGAAACATTCCTTCAACATTCTATATAAGTTAGTGATTTGTTAAATTTATAATTAGTCATTTTAAAAAAAACTTATTAATGAAGTTTTCCAACACTTTAATCACTCTTCATTAGTCTCCCACTGATGATTTATAAGTTTTATTTAATTATAGGTTTGATCATTCATTATTTTACAAAGTTAAATCTTTTATCTACTTAATCAGTGAAGAAACCACTTTCTCTACAAATTATCATTTAAATATCTTCAAAATAACTCAAACTGGATATAAAATAACAAACTTGAAAGATAAGAAGCTTTATTTATTAATTTCATATAAATAATTGGGTAGGTAAGATAGGAATGTCTGATAAAGAGGAAAGATAAATCACACATGCTTTGTAGTTTAATAATATACTCCTGTATTCATTTTAACAGTTTTTTTTCTAAAATATATTGAAAGCATATTATTTCAAGTTGAACATGTATTATGGATTTTTTCGGCACTCATAATTTCATAATATTAGGTTACATCTGTTTAAACTCTTATTAAAATGGATTTCAAGTGTTCTGGTAAGTTAGAATTTACAAGTTCAATTTTTAAAGTTTATTTTTTAAAATGTTACTTGCAAATATAAGTTGACAGACCTAATGAAAAATTGCTTTTAAAAATGTTTACTGTTTTAAAGTATTTCGTAACATCTAGAAATGGAGTTGAGTTTTTTTAAAGAAGGAACAAAAATATTCAACAGGTTAGGGCAATCAAAACTAAACATTTGAATCAGAAGCAGTTTACAGTTTCATCAGTTACAAGTAGCTTTATAGGCATAACTTAAAGCCTGACAAAGACCAAATTTATTTTATTAATTTTATTTAAAGTATTCTTTAACCTTTCCATTTGACATGAGATCAGTGACCTTCAAGCTGATGTGCTAGCATTATATCAATGTTACCTCAAATGGATTTTTAAACAATTTTATCAGAATGAACAAAAAGCTGTTAAATTATGTCATATTCTTTTCTTGATTAAATTTTTTCAATAAGGATTTTTTTAAAAGCTCTAAAATGATACAATAAGTTACATTCAGATGTGCTCTCTCTGGTGTTTTATATTTAACAAATTAAGACTTGTACAATGCATTGTTACTTTCCACAACCATTGATGTCCTGAAATATCAATAAAGAAATTGAGCTTTCTAAATAGTGAAATATTAATATCAGCTCTAGACATTGTTCAAGAACTTTCTCTCTGCTTAGACATTATACATTGTGAAAATCTTAAACAATAAGAAAACAAATCTGCTCCTTTTTTCATCTGTATAAATAAAATGTTGCTTTAGGAAACAATCTATATGTATACTCTACTCTTCTTTTCAAAATTTCCTTGCTTTAAGAACTTTGGTGGCCCAATGGAACAATTTTATTTAAAATACCTGTGAAAGTATAAAATATAGAATTGTATAAATCTATAAATTATTTATAAAATGATATTTTGTTGGAAGAAAAACAGTGTATGAAATTTGTACAATATTTTGTTGCTGTTCTAAGACTTTCTCTATTAGAGGAAGTAAAAGTGCCTCTAATGTGAGTAAGCAATACTGACTGAACATCGTTGGATAGCCAGCCTACTTACTTATCTTTTAATCTTCACTCTTTCTTTAATAACTTCACCTCCCATTTGAAGCAATTAAAATTCCTCTCTAATTATTTTACTACATTACTAATGACTTATTGAATTTTATTACCAAGATCCCAAACTATATAATACTACTAGGGGCTTATAGGGGCCCCTAATATAATTGAATAGGGGCAAATACCCCTATTCGCATTGAAACAAGTTTTAAACTTTTGTATAATTTCATTTTTTAATACAAATCAAATTTAATATAATTAAAGTTTTTCATAACAAAATTTCCTTATAAACTATATTTATACCCATAACCTTTAACACTGTTAAAATATTTGTCTTTTTGGTTATAAATCATAATCATCTGTTTTTCATTGCAATGTATACGCACAATCTGTTTTCATACTGTTGAAATATTTGTTTACAAATCAAACTCAGATGTTTTTCATTGCAATGTATTTCTTATGGAAATTTTTGGTAACCTTATGCTCCTCAAAACTCTATAAATGTGGTAAATTAAGAATAACCTATATTTTTCCCCACTCCTTCGTGTCAGTACCTTTAATTCGAGCCATCTCCCAGCTCTGTGTGACCTTCCAAGTTCCCACAATCTTTCTCTCAAAAGTAGGATTACGAAATTATATATTGAGATATTTGTATGTTTAATAAGATTGGATGAGTAATAATCTGACCTCTTTGTATACATCACAGTTCCACAAAGTTTTTTACTGTAAAATTCTATGTTCCAGTACAGTATTTGGATGTACAAACATAACTATATTTTTAAGCAACCATTGTTAAAGGCTCCAAAGGTTTAAATCTTAATTATATCATCATGCCTTGTATCTCTGAATGAAGGGATTTGCAAATTACTGTTGTATTGTTTTATACTAAATTGATTTGAAAGACAGCAATCAACATGGGTGGCTAGGGGTTTATTCCCATAGGTTGAACAATTTTAAAATAAAATTTTCCCATGCGAACATGCACTCACCCCCCCCCCCACACACACCACACTGTGTTTCAAGAAGAATCTGGGAAAATTTTCAGGGGTTGTTCCTCAGGTGAAACTAATGAAAAAGGTTGCTTGTTGTAATAATCTTGAATCCACTGAATAAATCATAAGTAATTATTGAGAAACTGAGTGAGAACTTTTAACTTACTTGCTGAGGCGTTTCGAAACAATCGTTTCATTGAGTAGCGGTAGGTTTTGTCAATGAAACGATTGTTTCAAAACACGTCAGTAAGCAAGTTAAAAGTTTTCACTCTGTTACTCAGTAATTACAAATAACATTGAAAAAACTTAATATAAACGTAGGTTTGGAAACACTCTGTTAAGGAGTTACAGTCAGTGAAAGATATTGTCTGAGAGTAAGTTTGTCCATTGCAATTAAACCATACTAAAATGTGTAGGGCAAAAATTGAGGTGTACAATTTAGTGAATTTTATGTACAATAAACTGACAAATTGAATACAACAGGTACAAGACCTGTAACTACAGTGTTTTCTAAGATATCTGATGAAGCTTGATGTGGAAGAACATGTTATGTTTAGGTTTATAGTATATTAATTCTTTTTTAATGATTAACAAATTTGTACAAATTGTAAACACAATATATATATATATATATATATATATATATATATATATATATGTATGTATATATATATATATATATATATATATATATATATATATATATATATATATATATATATATATATATATATATATATAGGTTAGTTTTGGTTGGTAAAGATTATTTAGATTTTTTGGACTAGGAGACTGACAGACTTACCTTGGTAAGAGTCCACTCTGTAGTCTTGAAATAGAAACACATAAAAGCACTTAAACAATGATATATTTCAACCACACAGTGGTCTTTGTCAATCGAAGAGAAAACACAAAAAGAAATATGAGAGAATGAAATAAAATAATTGTTATCTATTACAATTTATTCGGATAGTTAGAGTTCTGTTATAATTATTTGCATAGAATTGTCTATAAATACAGTCAGTGAATGAGGTAATAATCCTTTCTTTGCTCAAAACATTCAAGTTAGTTATATTTCAACATAAACTTTAAATTTTATATACAAAATCGTGGAAAATGTTTCAAATCTGAAATTTTATAATATAATTTATCTCTCTTATTTATATTATTAATTTCTGTAATATCTCTTCCCATAATTAGATTCTTTTTGGAAAATTTTTAACAATAACAGAGTTATTATATAAGGTCAGTGATTTGGAAAATTATGATTTAATATTTTTAGAATAGTAAATTATTATATATGGTCTAGTTGTGTTGAAAGTTATCATAATGTTTTAATTGAAAGGTCGATCAAGGGTTTGAAATCACTAGGTGTTTCAATATAATGGTCATAATAAAACAAATATAAATAAATTATTTTGAAAGCTAGGCCTAATTGTAAGATAAAGTAATACTAAATATGTCCCTTGATAGTTTTAATTTATTCTGCTGAGCGAATTTTTGTAATAAATTATGACATTAAAAAAAATTCAAGTTTGAAATATATTAAAGTGATAAATTTTTATAATTACTTCGATTATACCTTGCTTAATACTTTTATGTTTTTGAAATCTTTAAAAAAATCCTAGTATATAAACTATGGAATATAAATTCACATGTGGTTTAAAAACCTTTAATAGCATATTTAATACCAATATAAAAAAATATCTGAAATAAAATTATTTAGGTATACAAATCATGAAGAATTTTCTTTTTAAGTTAATTTATTTTTGGTTATCTGTTACTTGGAAGAAATGTTACATAAGTTTTGTTAATATGATTTTAAAAAATTATAACTAAACCATATTTGTTGATTCCATCTTCACGTGAGCTACTAGTTATCACTAAACACTTTTGAATGTTTATAAACTTGCCTATAGTAGCACTTACTTATATTTGTTGAGGACGGCCGTTTCGGGAGATGTGTTACGGTCTGAGATTGAGATCAGTTATGGTCTGAGTTGACAATGGGACACATCTCCCAAAATGGCCGCCCTCAACAAATATAAGTAAGTGCTACTATAGGCAAGTTTATAAACATTCAAAAGTGTTTAGTAATTAAACAATGTTAACAAAAAATTCTAAATATATATATATATATATATATATATATATTTAGGTTAGTTCTAGTGGAGCTTAAAGCGCATTTAGGAATTTTTGGACTAGATAGGAGACTGACAGACTTACCTAATGGCAATAGTCCAAAACTGCAATCTCTTCGAAATAAATAGACACATATAAAAAACTTATCATACCATTGAAATATTTTGATCAAACAATAATCTTTGTCAATCAAAAAAGAGAAAAAGAAAAGACTGGAGTGAACCACAGATGTGTATAAATATCCAAATATCACAGATTTATAGTTTATGATATAGTACTATATGTGATTTGTATAAAAATATTGTTTATATCTTATTATTAATACAATAATGATTGTATCATTTATTCCTCATAATGTTGGTACTGTTTATCAACGAAAAGCTTTGGATATAAAATAAATAAATAATCCTTGTATTTGAATAACCTTAGTTGTTTTTTATTATTAAACAAGAAAACATATTATATATATATATATATATATATATATATATATATATATATATATATATATATATATATATATATTTATATATATATATATAATTTATAAAATTTATATATATATATATAATTTATAAAATTTATATATAATAATATATAGTATACAGTATATAAATAAGTTGAAAGATTTAAATCTTATAATTCAAATAGCAAAAAAATGGATGTAAAAAAGAAACGGCTGATTAATTAAATAATAATATAACTAAAAAATAATGTAAACAAAATTAACTATACAACAAATAATAAAGAAACTATTTGTCCAAATTAGGGTACAAAATTATACGAATTGTAAAATTATTTAAAGACAGTAATATTAATCTAGTTTATTTCAGAAACAATAAAATAAATGATTTAATAAATTAAATAAGTTGGATGTAAGCGGTATTTATAGTATCAAATGTACAGTGTATCAAAATGATATGTAGGACAAACTAAAAAGAAAATAAAGGAAAGATAAAAAAACATTTAAATGCCTATAAAAAACCTAATATATATAAATCTAATTTAGTAACACATTGTAATGGTAATAATCATGATTTTCCAGAGCTATATAATATGAAATTAATAAAACATGCTCAGAAAGGTTTACAAATGAATATTTTTGAAAATTTAGAAATATATAATTTAAAATTAAAAATATGCTCATTGAGCAGAAAGTACAAATAAAATCAAAACATAAAATAATTTTTACCGTATTCGATAAAGTCTTGAAAATGAAAGACTTAAATAAATAGAGCTAAAAACTTTTAAATGTTTTAACTTGCCTATAGTAGCACTTACTTTGCTTGTTGAGGACGACCGTTTCGGGAGATGTGTCCCTTTGTCAAAACAAAACATTTGTTGTCGAATCAACAAATGTTAATAAATAGAGGTTATTGATGGTTGTTTAATCAAACAGATAAGCATAGCTAATCTTTTAAATGTAGTACAATTATATGATCAGTCCAGATCTAGTCATTGGTAATTAGTAATTTGTAATATAGTCATTGGTCATAGTCTAAGGTAATTAATAAGTTCTGATAATGCTGATACTACCAATCAGCGAAAAGCTTCACGTTTTTAACTTAATAAAAATCTATAAAGAATAATAAAATACAATATTTTTGTTTGTGAGAGTGTTATACCATTTATATAATTATGTAAGTGGTACTATCTAACTACACATAGATAGTATAGATAGCCTATGTTAAATAAATAAGGACAGTTTAGCTTTTACTCTTACTCCACATTCTCTCAGCTCTATTTCCCACTGCTTATTAATCATGTGGACTCCCCCTCCTTGACTTTGGTGTTAGACAATGAAGTAATACAAGATACAGATACTTTCACTATGCAAGGTTGACCTCAATCTCTTGACTAGACGTTCTGTTTTAGTCTAAGACTGCATTAACTTTATCATCTCATGCATTATACATTATATTGCTCCCAAGAAATCGACAAATGTAGATTGAAGTGTATTTAGAATTTTTTGTATTTAAGTGAATCTAAATAGATAAATTATGTGAAGAGTGAATGTGTTGATTTAAATGGCTGTGGTTAGGATGAATAGAAGATTTGATATGCTATGGCAGGGGGATGTACATGGTTATAAACATCATCACTGTAACAAGCAATTACTACATCCAATGCATTGGTATGGCATTGGTAAGTGTTACAAAAATGCAAAATTGTAAATATTTTTATTTTGTTTACTAAATTGTGTTACAGCTTATACTCTCAAAGTATCTTCTATGTTGTATAACTAAATGTATATAGTTTTGGTCTAACAAAAGTCTAAACTGTAGAAAAAGCAAAAATGTTAGTTCAAAAAGTAGTTATAACTTGCCAGGCAAACAAAACAATTAAACAAAATTAGTAACCAATTTAAAAAAAAATATTTTTCTACTGCAAATGAATTTATCAGTTAGATAATTTAATTATATGATACAAAGTTAAGTAATAATATGTTATTGTATGTAGTAAGAATAAGAATTTATAATTACAGGTGTTAATAACTCCTAATTACAGGTATAACTCCGAAAAATTAATATTTTTCTATTCCAAAAATACTTTACATTGAGAAGTATTTAGTTAATTAGAGCTTATCTAGTAAGAACTATTCACAATGGTAAAAAATAAAATAGTTAACTCTGAACCTCACCACACCACACATTAGTTTAATAGAAACAAACACACTAGTTTACAACACAGACTAGTTTCGGCGACATAGTGCTTGGCTCAGTAGTAGCCAGGCACTGAGAAAGGCGACACCGTTGCCGAAAGTAGTCTGAGTTATAAACTAGTGAGTTAGTTTTGAATCAAACTAATGTGTGGTGAAATTCAGAGTTAACTATTTTATGTTTTAACATTGAAATGTATATTCAAACAAATTATTTATATAAATAATGGCTGTGAAATATTTTATTCAATTGAACTGAAGGTGCACAATTTTGAAAAAAGTATGCCATCATTGGTCCCCAGAGAAACTGATCCTTACGAAGACCATTACTGTTTGATGTCCTTAGTTATAAAGTTATAGTGCTAACCTATACACTAGCCAGACAAGCTTATTTATTAATTCTTCATAAACTATTATAATTATATTATAACTTCATATAAAACTTCTACTTTCTGTTTATAGAGTAAATTTATTATTTCAGTGTATGAGTTGAAAAATTCAATGTCTATTCAATGCAACATTTTGAAGTAATGATAGATTGATTATATGTATCAATAATGTATAAATATTAGTGTTACAACTTAATAACGATTAAAAAGTAATTTACTGTTTTTGTCAGACGGTTTGAAATTTTCTTTCAACATCACTCTTCATGATTTTGGTACTAATACATAACTATGTTTATAGTCATAATTAAGATGTTTATTTTCACAATGTTTTATTTTCAGTGATGTTTGGGATAGAATGTTTCAGTTAATTATTTTCCAGAGATTATGTTCAGAGATACTGAGAGATGAAGGTTATAAATAGAGGTTTTAGTGCCTTGACATTTTGTATTTCAAGTTTTGTATCTAATACATAATATAATATTAGCTTTTTAAGAAAAAATGATCTGTCTAAGATAAACTGGAAGAAACCATTAGATTTTTTCATATATATATATATATATATATATATATATATATATATATATATATTCTTGTATATATATAAATCTATATATATATAGATTTTTTGGACTAGGAGACTGACAGACTTACCTTGGTAAGAGTCCACACTGTAGTCTTGAAATAGAAACACATAAAAGCACTTAAACAATGATATATTTCAACCACACAGTGGTCTTTGTCAATCGAAGAGAAAACACAAAAAGAAATATGAGAGAATGAAATAAAATAAATAAATGATATTTATGCTTTTTATAGCGTTATATATATATATTATATATATTTTATGTGTTATATATATATATATATATATATATATATATATATATATATATATATATGCTTTTTAAGAAAAAATGATCTGTCTAAGATAAACTGGAAGAAACCATTAGATTTTTCCATATATATATATAAAAGAGGCCTTATTTTGAAATTGTCTTAAAATTTTTTAAAGTGGTTAAATGTTTTGTTTTAGGCATTGATGCACTGTGTGATGTTCCTAAAATAATAAGAGCTTTAAAATGTGTGTAATTTACTTTACGAATGAAAGTAGAATAATTTCATACTAACCTAGATTTTCATCCAGTCTTTCATTTGTAACAGCAAATTTTTAGAAATTATATATCTTCTATGAAATAATATAGTATGTTGAAATAAATTAAATCAGAACTAAACCAATTCAAAGTATCACTTGTATATTTATGCTTATTTTATACTAACTTTTTGTGAGGCCTATTCTTTCTTAATCAAACTTACTACAAGTTATAAATTTTTAAACATGTAAAAGCCCACATGAATATTTCTTTATAAAAAAATAATGATATATTTACAGTTGGAACTTGCTGATTCTACACATTTGAAGATTTGAGATGATAAATTACAAAAATAGATGAATTAGAACATTTTAAAAAAATATGACAATGTAAGGTCTTAATATAAACATAAATTTTTATAACCAAATTACAAACACAATTTTAATAATAAAATAAATAATAATAAAATCAATTCAATCAGGAGCTGACAACAGAAGTTAAAACTTTAATGAAAAATTTAGGTAATAGGTTTCTAGATTTTTAAAAACTTGAACTAAGAAAAATTGAATAAGTTCATATTGATTTTTATAAATATACATGAAAACATGTTTAAACAAATTGAATGAATTAGCCATATATAAAATAATTTTGCCTAAAATGGCATTCAAGTTACATATAGAACTTAAAGTTTATAAATAAGTATTCAAATCCTATATATAATTTTATCATTATTTAAATAAATAAAACCCACTTTTCATATTACAAAAGTCTTTTTTTTACTTCATTACTTTATGTACATTCAGAATAGTACATGATGACCATGTTATCGAAATGATCATTAAGTAATTGTAGTAAAATAAAAACCTTTGTATTATGGCTAGTGGGTTTTATTTATTTAGTTAAAAAATTAGTTCACTGTGCTGAAAAATTGACTAATTATAATGATATCATTATTATTTTAGTGTTCCTTTACTCTCTACATTTTAAAATCAATTTGATTATTTACGTGGTTTCATTAGGACATTCTAAAAATTATTCAGTAATTGAATAATTATTCCATTATTATTACCATAAATTATTATCACAACTGTAGTAAAAAATTATTATCTTTGAACAGAATTTATTTACTTTTTTTTGAAAAAAATGCATTTTCTTTACAACACATTCGGGCATATAGGTGTACTGCTAAAATAATCAAGAAAATTGTGTGACCTAGTTTTTCTGCAATATATATATGAAGTTGATATATTACTATTGTAAATACGTTTATCCACCACTAAGTGCAATAATTTTACCTTGTGTGATGAGGCACCTTTCGGTGACTTGACCATTGTCGAATCACTGATGTCAAGATCAGTGATTCGACAATGGTCAAGTGACCGAAAGGTGCCTCATCACACAAGGTAAAATTATTGCATTTAGTGGTGGATAAAAGTATTTACAATAGTAATATATCAACTTCATAAAGTCAGTGCAACGGAAAAAAATGGACAACGTAAAATATCAAGATATATATATATATATATATATATATATATATATATATATATATATATATATATATATATATATATATATATGAGGTTATTATTATTAATTGTAAACAATTTTTTTCCTCCACTAAGTGCAATAATTTTACCTTATGTAATGAGACACTTTTCGGTCACTTGACCATTGTCGAATCACTGAATTAATTTTCTCTATTTTTATGGTGTGGTTGTTTGGCCCGTGATGTTGGTATTTGTTGACGTCATACGTGTTTCTTCTTGAGCCGAGTGTATTATGTTTTTGAATAGTACGTCGTCTGCACATGTTGTCTGTAGGTTAATTAAATTGTTGTGTATGTTTTAATAAATGTAGTATTTTTCTAGTGAGTTTAGTTCTATTGGTTTATTATTTATTTAGAGTGTGGTTAGATTATTTTTTAAATTTGTTATGTCATGTTTATGTGATGTTAGATGTGTTGCAATATTTGATGTTTTTGAATTTTTATTTTTGAATGTTCTGTAATGTTCTTCAAATCTTATTTTAAATGATCTGGTTGTTTTCCTTATGTAAAATGTGTTGCAGTCGTTACATGTAATTTTGTAGATTCCTGATAGGTTAGGTTTTTCTGTATTTGTTTTGTGGTTTGTGTTATTAAGATATTTTATTATTATGTTGTTTGGTTTGTATGTTGGAGTGTAGTGTTCTTTGTTATATATATTTGTTATTTTTTCTATTTTGTTATTGGTATATTTATATTTTAGGTAGACTTTTTATTATTATTTTTGTGTTCTGGTTGTAGTGTTGTGTTGGGGGTAGGTTTTTTTGTAAATTTATTGTATATGCTTTTTATAAGGTGTTTGTTGTATCCATTTTCTATTACTATTTTTGTAATGTTATCTAATTCTTCATTTAATTTTTGTTTGTTAACTTGTGTGTATTTTTATTGCTTTATTTATCATGTTATTGTAAGTGTTAATTTTGTGTGTCCAGGGGTGGTTAGATTTGTAGTGTACTGCGGTGTTGATGGAAGTTGGTTTTCTGTGTACTGTAGTTTCTATTTTATTATTGTTTATATTTAATGTAATGTCAAGGTAGTTAATTGTTCTGTTTGTTTCTGTTTCGAAGATGAATTGTATGTTTTTGTTGTATGTATTTAATTTGTTTAGTATTATGATGTGTTCGTTGTGAATGGTAGGTTGGTATATTATAAGTATATCATCTACGTATCTTGTCCATAGCAAAATATTATGTGTGTTTAGTAATCGGAACATATACCATGCCTCCTAAAGAGTCTGCCAATCCTATCCATGGTTCCTTTAATAAAGGGCAGGAAAACACTACCAGTTTTCTCAGTCTCTTTCTCGTTCACGTCAAGTGGAAGGACACTTTGGCTGTGTAACGCTTTATTAATATCATATTCCTTATAGCCATTGCTTCTAAGCACCTCTCTCATAGTAATAAGTTCATGGTCCCTCAAATGGATGTCTGTTAACTTGTGGGACTGAGAGAAGAGCGTGTCAGCGACAGCCTGGATCTGATATGGTTGGTGATGTGACTTAACGTTAAGATATCTATTGGTATGAGTCGATTTTCTGTAGACCATTCAGTGAACACAACCATTCTGACCCTTCCTAATCAAGACATCCAGAAACGGCAAGCAGCCATCACTTCTCTAGTTCCAAAGTGAAAAATATCCTGGAGTGGCGAGAATTGAGGTACGTAAGGAACTTATCTAGTTCTGTGCCACCATGTTGCCAAATCATAAAGACGTCATCCACATAACGAAACCAAGCTTGAGAAAAGCATCATTCAGGTCGTCTTGCTCAAAGAACGTCATAAAAATATTGGCTACAGCTGGAGAAAGAGAAGATCTCATAGGAGTACCATCAAGTTGTCTGTAAAACTGTTCATTAAACAAAAAGTAAGTGTTTTTGAGACAGTGCCTAGCCAGATCTAAGACATGTGGAGAGAGCTCTTAAAAAATGAACATCCTCTGAAGCACTTCATCAATGGGAACGCTGGGAAATAATGACTTGACATCCAAGCTAGCCATTATGTCACTTTCTTCAACTTGGATTCCTTGCAGCACTTGGACAAAATGTTCAGAGTTCTTGATATAGGAATCAGCCTTCTGAAATGGCTGCATAAGTTTAGCCAAATATTTCTCCAGTTTCTGAAGAGGTGAATTAATAGCATTCACTATAGGTCTCATAGGAGTGCCCGGTTTATGGATTTTAGGTAAACCATAAAACTTAGGATATCTACTAGATTTTTCCCGAGGATTTATCCTGGATTGAGTTTCCTCATTGATAGGAGTTTGTTTAATAATCCGCCTGGTAGTCTTTTCCAAGTAGGTGGTCGGATCGTTCTTAACAACTTTGTAATTTTCATCATTTAGGATCTCTTTCATCTTGTCTGTATAATCTAAAGTATTTAAAACAACAGTTGTGTTACCTTTATCATCCGGCAATATAGTAATGTCTCCATTATTTTTCAGTTTAAAAAGGGCTCTCTTTTCTCCAGGGCTGAGATTAGGTTTAGGAATTCTGCTAGTATGTAAAATACTATCAACCTTCTGACGAATCTCCTGAGCTTCAGTTTTATCTATGTATTACAATAAAAATATTGAAAAGAACCCCAATACCACAAAAATAATCAAAAATAACAAATAAGACAAGTTACTTAAGATTAAACCCTTATGTACATTTCGATGACCATGTCATCATCATCAGAGGGTCTTGTTACAAAACACAATCTAGCACACAAGAAGTTACAAACTAGAATGATCATCATTCTAGTTTGTAACTTCTTGTGTGCTAGATTGTGTTTTGTAACAAGACCCTCTGATGATGATGACATGGTCATCGAAATGTACATAAGGGTTTAATCTTAAGTAACTTGTCTTATTTGTTATTTTTGATTATTTTTGTGGTATTGGGGTTCTTTTCAATATTTTTATTGTAATATATTGTACCACTGTGCTCTTGATATTGTGTTTTATCTATGTAGGCTATAGATGTTTCAACCTCAGATATTATTTCTTCTAAAGGAAGCCTGGCAGGAGCAATTGCAAAGTTAAACCCTTTACATAGGACAGAAATTTCAGCATTACTGAGGCTGTAGCTAGAGATGTTCTTCACAATTAAGTCATGATCAAGAGTCTGACAATGAATTTCAGAAATTTTAGCAGTATGGCTATTAAACTTTTTCACCAGTTTCTTAGTTTTCAGACTTACATTGGTTTCTCATCTCCAAGCCAGTAGAGTATCGATACGATCCCACAAAAAACAATGAACAATATTACTAAGGTCAATGTGCAAAGTTAAAAATTCCCTTTCAGTGGTAGCAAGGTTCTTCCTAGTGGGATAGATTTGTTCTCTAAGTAGAGTTTTACTGGCATTCTGAAGAATATTTTCTGTTTTTCTAGTCTTGGTGTGATGCGACAACTTAGTGAAAGTAGGAAGGACGTTGTTGTTACGACAATGGATCAGAAAACGAAGGTCACAGATGAGAGTTGACTTCTTCAAACGCAGCTTCTCATAATGCTTGATATTACGGAATATAGTCTCCAAATAGAGATTTATAATGCTGATACGTATTCCTTCACGGATGGAAAAATATGATGAATAGTAATTATCTGGAGCATCCGTTCATTCTGCAGTGCATAAAATCTTAGTTCGGACGTTTCGCTAGAATCTCATCTAGCATTGACGAGGTGAACACAACAACAGTTGAAGAGCGAGTGAAGAGCGCAGATAACTCTGCTCCTATATATAGAGGAATGAAGCCACGCCCATTGACGTCAATCCGCACATTGACGTCAGTCCACACACACCTGAGCCAAACATTTACTTTCATTCCTTTGCTTTTGTTCACCTTTCTGCCGATATAATCTATCAATGACACTTTTCCACACTGCGGGCAAATTCAAAGTATCATCGCGTTTGTTAAGACTCCCTTGCTTCTCTATTTCAATAGCCTCGCGAATAATTCTAGTCCTGTAGTTTTCCACTTGAGCAATCTGTTGGCAAGACTGGAAATCAATGGTATGCCCTGTATCTCAGTGTAGTTTGTACAGAGCCAACGTTTTCTGCTTGTTTTTAAGGCCCAATTAAAACTTTGTCAGCAGCTTGTTGTGTAAGGCAGTTAACTGTTGATCGAAATTCAATAGTGTAATGTGTTTTTTATGTTTGTCTATTTATTTGTTTCCAAGAGATTGCAGTTTTGGATTATTGCCCATGGATATGTCTGCCAGTCTCCTACCTAGTCAAAAAATCCTAAATAAGCTTTAAGCTCTACTAGAAATAACCTAAAAATATATATAGTTACGTGTTTTGTCCAACACAATAGATTTTTAAAAGTAATTATATTTTTAATAAACCGGTTTATTATGAGTAATTACATTACTTTGAAATTATTACAATAACTCTTTTACAAGTACAACTGATATTGACTTAGCATATGAAGAGTGGAAAAACCATTCGGGTCTAGAGCAGTGGTTCCCAACCTTTTTCATTTACTTACCCTTGAAAACATTTTTCCAATGAAAAGTACCTCCTATTCCTCGACGTGGAGGGAGGAATTACCATTGGTACTTATTACTAATTCCATTACCATTAGATTTACTAATAACTATTTATAATTATTTTAAAGTAACAATTAATTTTAATTTTTACTCATCTTAATAGGTACAAATTAAACACACAAAAATAAAAACCACTAACTTTATTTGTAATAAGTCAAAAAACAATACTTAATTTAACTTGAATACATAACTTGAACAAATGTTTTAAAAAGCGTCAGCAAGTAAGTCATTACATATTCACTTAGTTAAGAACTTTTTAAATATAGTATTAAAAACTGTTTTCAAACTTTGTAGACAATTATTTAATATAATATTTATTTTATATATATTAAAAAATTGATACTATTGTATACTTATTGCTTACTTACAGAGCCTGAAGGACACAGCGGAAGTGAGTTAGGAGGGGCTATCACCGTGCGAGATGATGAAACAAGTTCTACATCGAGTGAAAAGTACTATGAAAGAGATGTAAGTACATTGAACCGTTGTTTCGATGACATCGAAAAATTTATTGCTCGACTTCAGCATGCTGCAGCTGCATCAAGAGAATTAGATCGTCGCCGAAGGTTTGTTTTTTTAGTAATAAATTTTTATACAGTAAAAACATAAATAAAGATATAACTATGCACAAACCTACAATTATAAACACCTTATTATCATACATGTTTTGATGACTTATGTCATCATCAGTGAAACTACTATAGAATTACAACTGCAAACTGTAGCATTTGTGATTTTATAAATTTTAGTTGTAAATTTTTAGTGTTATCACTGATGATGATGATATAAATCATCAAAATGTGTATGATAATATTGTTTAAAATTATGAGTTCATGTAAAGTAATTTATTTATTTATAACCTTAATTTTCAAGTCAGGTCAAATACTACTTATCAGTTAAACATGTTAACTGTCCCTAATAAAAGCTATATTGCACTTATTCGTCAAATATTATTGAATGGTTTAGTAACTGGAACATTTATTATTAAATCAATTTAACTAGTTGTACAGGTTTACAGCAACTATGAAAATCTGTTTGTGTGTCTTGAGGAGATTAGTCAAGGGCTGACTTTTATGGCTTGTGAAGCATACTTAATCTTTATTTGCGTCATAAAGGAGTTGGTTACCCATTTCACACTCTACAGGAAGGAGGATCAGAAAGGATAAGTGGGAAAAGAATTTGAAATAATGATCCCCTGCTAAGGGCAATCCCCTTAGCTTGGAAAATCGCTATGGAAAATCATAGTTCATATGAACAGGGTTGCTTACCTAATTATATTACATTAAATATAGTAAAAAAAATAATTTTTATAGTACTTGAATTAGAAATTAAAAAAACAAAACAATTTTGTAATTTGATCAATGAAGTAATGTAATTTTATTTTCACTGTGGTAACTCCACAACAAAAAATCTTTGTAGGGATTATGCCTTAGTAAATTTAATTATTTCATAATTTCATAATATTTCATAGTGTATGTGTGTGTGTGTGTGTGTGTGAGAGAGAGAGAGTTTGTGTGTATACGTGTGTGGTTGCGTGCGTGTCTGTGTGTGAGAGAGAGAGAGAGAGAGAGTTTGTGTGTATGCGTGTGTGGTTGCGTGCGTGTGTTTGTGTGTGTGTGTGTGTGTGTGTGTGTGTGTGTGTGTGTGTGTGTGTGTGTGTGTGTGTGTGTGTTCCACTTGAATATTTATTTAATAGCCTTACCATTTTTTTAATAACTAAAATTATTTTAAGTTTTAATACAACTGAATTATTTTACTTGAACCTGATTGCATTAATTAAAATTTTTAGAAACATTTTATTACCCTGCTAATTAATGAAAGTCAATATGAAGCTATTTACTGCATTTTTTAATACATTTTTTAAAAACCTATAAATCTGTTAATACATTTTCCTTCTAGTTTTTCGCCTTTTCAATCACTCTATGACCGTTTTGCATTTTTTAGTACAGTCAAGGAAGGTGTTACTCATTGATGCCACTGATGAGTTATAATTGTGAATGGTAGTGTCATTATAATATAGCTCAGTTGGCATTTTTAAAATTCAATTTCAGCTCACTCTTGCCTGATTTATCAGAATTAACTTAAACTTACATATTGTATTGTCATATGAAATAATAAATGTTATATCTTTCAAAAATATTAATCATAAACTATTAAAAAACCATCAACATGTAAAAGGTGCAACAAAAAGGGCTGATGGTTTTCATGTTATGTAAAATCCTGAGTTGGAGAAGTCAGTTTAAAAATTTGTATCTGCTATGAAAAAATATTTTTATGATTAATAATAAAACATGAATATATTTTTATCTATATAATCTTTTGTATTAAAATGTATTTTTAGACCTGTTCCTCTACTCTACTGAGTTGCTATATAGCCATAGGTTTTTAATTTATTGTCTAATGGCAATTTGGAGTATTTTTCCAGAGGCCAGTAGAACTTAGGATATTTGATACCTAGTTCCTTCTGTTTTTTTTATGTGATACTTCCATCTTAGCTTAGAATCTAGGTTCATGCCTAAATATTTTACATCATTTTCGTAAGGTATGATGGTTCCATTAATATCTAATAGTGATGAATCTTTTTTTATAAATTAATTCGAACTGAGTTGCTTACATTTATACTCACATTTATATATATACAGTAAAACCTCCAAATAACGGACATCGTCCGTACCTTGCCAAATGTCCGTTTTTTGGAGGTGTCCGCTATTCAGAGAGGTCAAAAAATAAGGGTCAAAATATATTGAGACATTAAATGAAGTTATAATTTTTATTAAAAATTGAAATACAATATTTATTGAAAATTGAAACTGAAAGACAATTATTAAAGTAAAAAACATGGAAAATTTATCAATTTGAAATTTTTAAGCTTAACTATTCATGTAAGTTTTGAGTTTTAAAAAAGTCCGTTATTTGAATTTGATGTTTTCTTTTAGCATTGCAAGCATCTTTTTGCAAATGAATAAGTAAAATACCTGCCATTGTGAATCCTATTTCGTCTTTATTTGATGAAAGAAATTCCTTCACTTCACTGATTCTTTTAATTGCGTCACTAAAATTAATTTGGGAAGCTGCAGGTTTGTTACTGATACTCATCTCACTATCACTGAATTCGTCTTCTTCATCAGTTGTTATAAATGACACAATATCATCGCGGTTTTCTTCTGTACATAGATTTTCATCTACGTTTATAAAATCTTCAACAGATACTTCAGCAGAAATATCATTTAATAGTTCAATTATTTCACCCTTGGTGTTTTTGTCTGTTGCTGCAATTACATTTCCTTTTAAAAAGTTCGCTTTGTTGAAGCAGTTGATTACTGTGGTTTTTTCAACTTTTTTTACAGAAAATGCAATCCATGAAACAGCATCCAACGGTTGGCAATGAGAAGTAGTGTTGGGTGGTAGAAATGATATTTCCACATTGCTTAGTTTTATTTGAGGGTGTGATGAAGCGTTATAAATGAAAAGGATCATATTTCTATTAATTTTGGCCATTCTGTCATTAAATCCCATTAACCATTCGGTCATTATTTCACGTGTCATCCATGACTTTTTGTTAGCTTCCCAAGTCACACCTAAATTATTCACATTCATATTCTTGAAACATCTTGACTGACGTGCTTTACCGATTATTAAAGGTTTTTCAAAATCACCAGTTATATTTACACACAACGTAACAGTTAGTCGTTCTTTGGATGTTTTTCCAGAATTACACGTTTCTCCTTTAAGGTTCATAGTTTTGTTAGGCAATGCACGGAAAAATAAACCAGTCTCATCAAGATTGTAAATGTTTGATTCATTGTAACCCTCAGTTATTGTTCTCAGTTTATTATTCCATTCACAAATTTCCTTTGGATCAACAGATTCAACCTGACCACAAATTGCTTTAAAATGTATGCCGTGACAAATTCTAAATTTCTGTAGCTGACCATTTGAAGCCTTAAAGCTCTCCAAATTCAATTCTTTGCTAATTTTTAAAGCTTGTTTTTGGATCTGAGGTCCATTTACTGGCAGGTTTTTTGACCTAGCCACACAGAACCAATCAAAAACAAGTTTGTCCACTACACTTGAATCTGTTTTTCTAAACTTAATGTTTTTCATGTTTTCATTTCCATTGCTGAACCACAATTCCCTTATCCGATCTTCACTTTTTAAAATTTCACTGATCTGGGTTTTTCCAATTTTGAACTTTTCTGCCACTTGCCGCACATTTAAACTTTCTTATTTTTTACACTCTAAAACTTCAATTTTTTCTTTTATTGTAACAGCTTTACGTTTGTCACTCATTTTGTACGAAAAGTAAAATCGCAATCTCTATTCGAAAATACTTCACTTTGCTATAATGAACATTACCACAAACATATATTAATTAAAACAACCTCTCACCACAAATTCAACAAATTTTATTTTAACCTTATGTACATTTCGACTACAAAGTAATCATCTTCAGAGGTATTTTTACAAATAACTTACCACAAACAGTTAAACTGTAAAACATACAATACGGTACGCTGTAGATCTGAAGTGAATAAAACGCAGCACAGGAATTAGGCTATGATTCTTGGAATGCACACGCTTTTAGTACAGTAAACTCATTTCCTGGATGCGATAAGCCAACAACAATAAACAGAGAGCTTTCAGCTGTCAATGTCCTTGAACATTCCAATACACATTCTCATGTCTTACAATAACGAACGGATACGCATCTACGTTTCCGTTTACACATACAGAAGTGATTTCTTTCTACCCTATTCTCAAGACAAAATTTTTCGTACACAGACAAATTTATTTAATACATAATTTTATGACTGATAATGGCAAACCTAGTGTCCGTATTTTGGAGTGTCCGTTCTTGAGAGAAACTTATTAAAGATCCCTATGTCACGGGGCCGGGGATTGAACATTTGTCCGTAAAATAGAGGGGTCTGTAAAATGGAGGTGTCCGTAAGGAGAGGTTTTACTGTATAACGTGGTAAGTTGTTAGCGCTATCTGCAAATGTTGCAATGGTTACCTCTTATGTGGTTGGAATACCAAATGTGTAGAGTAAGTACAGTATTGGACAAGCCCAATTTCTTTTAGTTCAAAATATTTACCTTTTTGTTATATTCTAAAGGTTCTGTCTGAGAAGTACGATTTTAACAATCGTTGATAGACATACTTTGTTAATATATTCTTTGGAAAACATTTGATGTAATTTATGGATCAGATGTTCATATCACACCTTATCAAAAGGCTGAGGCACATCCTAAAATAATGCAGTACAATTTCTGAGGCTGGTTCTATTATACCTTTTATTTCATGAACTTGATCGATATGGAATGTTTTTCTCTGAATCCAAACAGATATTCTAGAATCATGATATTTCTCTCTTAAGCCTCTTCAATAAGATTTTTTTTTTTGAGTATACTCACCACACGCCTAAGCATTACCTGATGCTCTTCCCATCAGATTCTTCCGCTGCACCTTGTATTCACCAGAAGCTAAGCATAAAAAACTATTTCATTTTAACACTATTTAATAACTTTATGTATTTTAAAGAAGCCGAAAATCAAAGAAGAAGGACATGGGAGATGGTCTTCTTACAATGAGAGCTAAGCCACCACCAGAAGTGGAATTTATTGATATTTTCCAGAAATTTAAGCTGTCATTTAATCTTCTGGTAAGTTGAACTTTAATTTATTTACTTTGGTACTTGGTAACCCTTGATACTCATCTTTTCAGAATGTAACTAGATAACCCAACGAACTCCGTATCGCCTAAAAGTCGATAAATGGCGTGTTAACATTAGCTCATCTTAATTTAGTATTTTATTAACATAATAATAGCTGAACTTATAGTAGTCAGTTGAGAAAAGTGTGACAATACAAGCTCTTGAATGAATGTTATTTATTGAAGTGCATTTGAATATGCAAAATTTTTTGTATATTGTTTGAAATATGTTAGAAAATAATTTTATATTGTTGCGTGTTGCCTAGCAATCAAAATTTGGAATAAATTTAATGAAATGTCTTGAGATAAAATAGAAAATTATATTTTATGCTATTTTAACACTTAAAAACTACATGTTGGAAAAAATGTTAAGTCTCCAGAAACCTTCCCAGGAATGTACTCAACAATTTCTTAAAGTTTCATGGCGATTGGATCAGAGGTTTAGTAACACATAAGGTTCATGGTTCATACATACACACATAAATACAAATATAAATAAATATATATATATATATATATATATATATATATATATATATGTAAATTAATTTTTATTAATAAAAATTAATTGCACTTAGTGGTTGAACAATTGTTTACAATTAACAATAATAACTATATAAAGTTAGTGCAACGGAGAAACAGTTGACAATGTTAAATATCACACACACACAAAGGGACTTTTACTTTAAATTCCACAAGTTTATTATTTCAAGTCATTTTGTTAGTGGTGTATTTACAAACATCATAATTTACAATAATTCTTGTTTGAATTCTTTTTTTTGCAGTTAAAAATTGTTAATTGATCTTTCTTTTTGATATTTTAAAATTTTGGAATAGTTTTTCAACATATATATATATATATATATATATATATATATATATATATATATATATATATATATATATATATATATAAATATCACAATATGTATCTTTGTGAATTAATTAAGAACTAAGTCAAAATACAAATACAAGAATTATAATTGAATTTACAATTCAAAGCTTTTCATTGGCTAACAGTACCAACATCATCCATAATTCTTGTATTTGTATTTTGACTTAGTTCTTTATATATATATATATTGTTATCCTCTATATAAAATAGTTTAATTATAAAACTATTGTTACCATGACATTTTACCATTGCTAAGGTGAATTTAAATTTTATTTACACGAAACAATAAAAGAAGATCTACTTTGGCCCAACTTTAACATGTTGTATTTAGTGTATAGATTCCAAATAAGATCTTTAGGTATAGCCTAAGAATGAAAAGAGGTAAAAAAGTCTATTCCTAAATAACCTATAAAATGCTAACTCCACCAAAATAAATATAAACATTAACTTACTTACATCTGTTATATCAAAACAATAACCTTTTCATTTTCATATTAATCCTTTCCCGTCCTCTTTTGTCACTTACAAACTCTTTATCAACTCTATCTAAATATAATTTACCAAAAAATCAATCCAATTCCCTTAAAACAAAGCTTTCATCTTAAATTTATGTAGGATTTCACTAAAGCATAAATATTCACGCTGCGTATTGTCTGCATGCAGTAATTATGTTTGTATACACTTTCAGTTGTTAACCTCCTTTTTTTCTTTATGTCCTAATTGTTTCCTGACTATCCAAACTGAAGTGATGTTAGATTATGTTTATTACTTATATTGCAAACAGTCCCGGGAAAGAAAACGCGACTGAATAATGGTTATAACTCGCAAGAAAACTGGACTCTACTGAGATTGTCTCATCAAAGAATTTTACTGCGTCCAACAAAAGTGATGATAAGGACTTGTTTGAATAGGCCCATAGGTTATGTTTATACACTTCTAACTGGGTTTCAATAATTTCTCAAACCCATAATCTAAGCCACTTAGGAACTTATCGCAACATTTTGATGATCTTCATTGTTACTGGGATCTCAGCCATTTTTTTATGGGCGAACAGATAGTATTCCTTTAGGGCCAAGTCAAGCGGGTTCTTAGGGCTTGTCTCAGTTTTTATTTATTTTTTTTCATAGCCTCATCATTAGTTAATTTACTATTATGGCAAGCTCTGTAAATTAGTATCTCTAGAAGCTAAGAGGACAGCTCCTTAGAAGTTTTTTTATTGCTTTACACAATTGAAAGAACTGTGAAACAATAATGGCATAAAAATGTCTATAAATACAGAGTGAGTCTTCAATAGTTTCTTGAAAATTCAATAGTTGACAATTTTTAGTGGGTTGAAATAACTAACATTTCATTTAGTTTCAAGAATAATTTGTAGGTAAGATACCTTATTTTTCGGTAAATAATTATCTTTAATAGATATATCAAACTTTTATTATAAATTGGTAACTACAAACATGAAATTCAAAGGTTAGTCAAGTATATAATACAATAATTTCACAGATTGAGTCCTGATAATTTAAAAACATATTGGTAATTTATTTTTATATTTTTTAATGTTATTGCAAAACTTTTCTTTCATGTTTAGGCAAAGTTGAAACATCACATTCATGATCCAAATGCACCAGAGCTCGTTCATTTCTTATTCACACCTTTAGCTCTGATAGTGGACGCATCTCATGATACTCAGTATGGACCTAATTTGCCTAGTAAAGTCGTCTCCCCTTTGCTCACTCAGGAAGCAGTCAATTTGCTCATCAATTGTGTTACCAGTAAGGAGACAGAGTTGTGGCATTCATTGGGAGATGCTTGGCTAATACCTAGGTTTGTATATTATCATGTTTATCCTCAGGGATTTATTTAGTAGAAAAGTTTCTTTACACACACACACACACACAATTACACACACATTTCACACGCACACTCTCTCTCACACATACAGACACACACACACACACACATACACACACAATTACAACGCACGTACTGCAACAGGCTAAAATGTCACATTTTACCGTTGCAAGTGCAATTGTAAATTCCATATATTTTAGGAGGTTTTGCAGTCAAAATAGCGAAGCCAAAACAAAATAAAAATGCCTTAGGCATAGTGTAAGTTTAATTTAACGAGTTTAAGGGATAGAAATAAAACCATTTTCGGGATAAGGGGATTTTTTACAGGTTTAAAAGAGGGGGAAAAGTCTAAAATCCACCTAGAGACCCCATCGACATTCGAGGGGACGCTAAATGAAGAAAGAAGAACAAAGTGAAGAGACAAAAAAACCAGGTATGGAGCCTCCCATAGGAGTTGAAGTAAAATAAAAATTTGTGAATATTTCGACAACAGACTGACAGTGTCATTGGAACCGCAAGCTGGAAATCAGCTAGACAAAGCGTCCGGAGTTGGAGACTTGTTATTGGTCTAAGGCAGCAAGGAAGGGTTGACAACGCCTGAGAACTTCCAAAATTTTGCAGCGTATCTTGAGACAATGAAGAGTGCGCTCCGTTTTGATTAACTCTTACAGTGTTTCATACCGATAAGTTAATTGAAAAAATGTAGGGCGAGAAGGATAGTGCTGAAATGTAGTGCCATGTGTTTTAAACCCTTTTGGGGTGGAAACTCTCCAAAGGCGGATTTCGTCGTTAAACATCATGTCGTAGCGTCCTCAAGGAAATTTGTTGCAGGAAAATAGGTGGAATAAAAGTTTTGAGTCAGTGCTAATGTATAAAAAGAAAGGAAAAATGAACAGTGCCTAAAATTGAAGTAGTTAAACAATTTATAGTTTAAAGTAACCGAATTCACTTATAAAATTTAAATTTGAAATGTGTAATGTAAAACAAAGAGTAGATCAACACCGGGAGTAAAATTAATTTTGAAAATTATAGACAGTGTTAAAGGTGTATTAAAAGACTTGATCCAGGACTTTAAATTGAAAGTATAAATAAAGAGGTATAATTTCGCACGTAAAAAGCATATCGTTTGTGTTTGACATTACAACAACAGGAGAACAATGGAGCAGAGGTGACACCAGTTTTGGACAATTCCAACATTCAAGATGGCCAGCCACAAAAGAGGAAGTGATGACATCAAGCCAACGAAGGACCATAAGGGATTTAACTCTGTAAAGGTCAGATTTTAGCTTCTCTCTCTCTCTCTCTCTCTCTCTCTCTCCCTCAATTAAAATGTGTATTTTGAATTTTGGGGAACTTTTTGAAATTTTAAAGTTTAAGTATAAACAAATTTTGCAAAAGTTGGAAATGCTTTTAAAAGGATTGGCTTGGTTTCAGAATGAAAGTGGAAGGGATAGCGTTAGTTGGTGGTAGCTACCTCAAACTAAAATGGTGAACCCTTCCCTTGTAGATTGAAAAGTTACAAATCAAAATGTTTGGAAATAAATTTTTGAAAGTTAAAATTAATGTAAAAGACAGTTTCGGACATTAAATAAATAAATAAAAATTTAAAAGTTAATGTAGGTAAAAGCAAATTAATAATTAGTAGATAAAGAGATTTTAAATTTTTAGTCAAATGAGTTCGAATTGATTATCACTTTGTTGAAGCCAGGAAATATGGCTGTTATGTAACGTTACTTTTTTAGAGTAGAGGTTGACCCGGAAAAACGGGTATCTTAAAGAAAATAACTATTTCCCAGCATTATCTAAGAATTTTATAAAGATTATAAAATAGAAGAAGCATTAAAAAAATGACACCGGAGCTTTTATTACAAAAATTGCAAAGTAAATTATGTTGAGTTTTGACAGAACAATTTTTTTAAAAATAAGACAGTAAAATTTTGGCAAAAGAATATGTGGATCCTATGGAGTAAATTTAAGTCATAAAAAGTGTAAATAAACTTCAAGTAATAGAAATAAGCTATGTTAGAGATAAAGACTGAGAAATTTAAATTGTTCTCATGTGGGTTTAAAATTAAATGTTGTCGAATTTTAATGAAGATATAATATTTTTCAAAATGTTTGTTAGAAAGAATTTGGGTTTTTAAATGTCTGTTGTTTTTTATATTTGATTTAAGATACTAAAGTCAGATATCAAAAGATTTCATGAGAATGAAAGGGTTGTGAAAATAAGTTAAATTGTAATGAAGTCTTAGAAAACAAAGTAAAATCTTGTACAGAATAGTAAAGTAGAATTTTTTCAAATTAAATCAAAAGTTTTAAATTGAAGAAAAAATTTTATAATAAAACTTAGGGTTTTAAATATTAACAAAGAAAGGATTAATTTGGATTTTAAATTAAACTTGAAATTTTAGAAAAGAATGCGGGTAAGGCAAGGTGATATAAAACTTGTTTGTTTACAAAAGAAGTTACAAAGTTTATAATGAAGGAAAAAATTTTGTTTTGTAAATGTCTGTTGTTTTTTATAGTTGATTTAAGGTACCAAAGTCAAATGAAAGGATTAAAATATCTGAAAGTAATTTACCTAGAAAGTATAAATCTTGATCTTAAATTAAATATAAACTATCCTAAGTATTTTAAAAAGAAGTAAGATAAGAAGAAGTTGGTATACAATTATTTGTTTACTAAAGAAGTTATACAACAGGTTTATATATATTCAAAAGGTTAAAGAAATGTTAGATGATTAAGTAGAGTTTTAAAGATATAAAAATGTTTACAAACTGTGCTGTACCGTAACTTAATTTTAAAATGAATAAAAACCGAAATTTGTTACTAACTTGCAACAAAACAGTGATTATATATATTTAAACAAATTTCTTACACAATCCTAAACCAAAATAGTCAGCCATAATATGCCTTCAAATGAACTCATTCCCCGGGAACTGATACCCAAAGGGTTAAATATCAGAGAGTTAAGTTATTAAATAAAGTCCAGACTGGTTCTCTGGCAGATTTTGGCAAGCATTGCACAGGGTTCTGGCCGTAGGCCGGACCGGCTCTTTTCAAAATTTTTACATAGCAGCGGAAGGATGGACTGGCGACAGCGCTTGGTAAAAGGGTTGCGGGTGTTGAGAGTCGTTGGGCCAGTTCCTTGCAACACACACACACACACACATGCACGCACGAGCATCAAAATGAATGGCCACAGACATGACGTTGGAACCATTAACATATAGAGGCCAACCACTCAACTCGCTGCTAGTCACATCATCATATCTTTCAATGATTGTTATACCACTAAACTAATTAAGTCCCTCCCCACTGATTGCAACCCTTCAGAAAAGAGAAGATGGGAGTTAACATACCAGGGGTACGCCAAATCTAGAGAACCTCCTAACCTCAACATCAGATAAAACTCCTTTTACTTTTTCCCTAACTTCTACCATTTTTAGTAACTCCATTTACCTTCCTTCTGACAGACTATTAATATCTAATTTCAAATAATCAATATTGATACAAATCACATATGGTACTATATCATAAACTATAAATCTGTGACATTTGGATATTTATACACATCTGTGGTTCACTTCAGTCTTTTCTTTTTCTCTAATTTGATTGACAAAGATCATTGTTTGATCGAAATATTTCAATAGTGTAATAAGTTTTAATATGTGTCTATTTATTTATTTCCAAGAGATTGCAGTTTTGGACTATTGCCATTAGGTAAGTCTGTCAGTCTCCTATCTAGTCCAAGAGTTCCTAAATAAGCTTTTAGCTGTACTAGAACTAACCAAAATATATATATTATATATTATGATATTTCATGTTGTCCATTATTTTTCCGTTACACTGACTTTATGAAGTTGTTATTGTTAATTGTAAACAATTATTCCACCACTAAGTGGAATTGATTTTCACCTTATGTGATGAGGCACCTTTCGGTAACTTGACAATCGATGTACATTTCGCTAACTGTGTTGGCAAAATGTACATCAAGGGTGTTTAAATATTTGTAGCAGGGTTTTTGTTATTTATTTATCATAATTACGCTCCTGTGCTCTGTATAAAATTTCTTGACCATTGTCGACTCACTGGATTATTTGTCTCTATTTTTCTGATGTCGTTGTTCAGTCCGTGATGTAGGTACTTGTTGGTAAGTGGTATTTTTACCACATCTATAAAAACATACACAACAACCTAATGAACCAACAGACAACATATGCAGATGACATACTCTTCAAAAGCATCATGCATGCGGCATAAGACAAAACATATGACGTCAACAAGTGCATATTTTGGTCTGTCTTGGGGTTAATTTTGTCTATTAAGTTGAATAATATATTATTTTTTATTTTATTTGTATGTGTTTGTTTATTATATTGTTTTTGTGTTTATAAATTTGCAGTGGTTTCCAGATTGTCTTTTTATGCCTTTTTGTGTTTTTTTTTTTTTTAGATGTATGTCTTTTAATGTGGGTAATGTTTGGTTAAGTTAGAATTGTGTTTGGTTTGATGTACGCTCTTATGTGTTCTTTACATCTGTCTTCTCAATATCTTTTTTGTTTGGCCAATGTATAATTTGTTACAGTCTGGGCATTCGTTTTTTAAATTCCCTTTAAAATTCTATTGAAAAGAATAAGCTCGAAAATGAGAGTACGTAATTAATAGTTCTTGAAAGTCAACTTGCATATATGTTGAATTCAACATAGAGATAAGGTTACACTATATTCTTTATTTACTGTTTGTTTCATTCGTTAATGGCTCTTTAACTGTGATAGGTTAAATCTTATAATGTCAAATCCATCTTTCATCTGTTTATTTATCTAACAAATGTTTATACGTGGTATTTTGATGTATAGTTTGAAACATATTTTATTGAAGGGCACTGGAACACGAGAAGTCAAAGTGTTAAAATAATCTCACTTTTCATGACCCTCTAAAAGCTAGTAATTTATCAGTGAGTTTAATCAATGCTTTCTTAAATTTTAATACTAGTCATAACTATTAACGACGAGTCATATTTTTAATAAAAACTATTAACAAAAAAACTTCCAAAATTATTATAGAAAGCTCACAAATTAATAAAAATGTTTTATATTATAAAATGTTAGTTAAAATATTGTTAATATTAATGATACACTTTTTTTAATTTTATAGGGTTATTGGTATTTAAAATTGAGGTAATTTATTTCTTATTGTTTAATTTTGTATGTTATTCTCACCAAATTTAACTTTAAGAGTTATTTCTTACATGGTATCATTTAATTTTACAGAGATCAGTGGAAAGGTTATGTTTCCCCCTATCATCCTTTATTCATGGATGGATCATCACCTGATTATCCAGTGTCCACAGACAGGGAACCAGTGGGAATGTTGGCACCTGCTGTTGCATCAGAAGCCAAACGCACACGTGGGGATGAAATTCGTGCCGCACAACATGAGGTATACTAACAGATTCTTTTCTTTGTAGTGCATTAAAACATTCAGTGTTCCTTATTAAAATTACAGGTCTAGGTAATCACTGTTATAGGTATAAGAGTAATACTGTTTACTTTTTCTATTACTTTGCTATTACTAGTACTATTATCTATAAATTAGCAAATTGATAGTTTCTTGTGAAAATTTTACAAGTATTATAAAATCTTGTTATCCAATAATATGCACAGTTAACTAATGCAGTTGCAGTTGGTAAATTTTAAAAAAAATTTAAACCATAGCAAAATTTCCACAAAATAAAGTGTGCTATAAAAGTTTATTTTTCTCATACAAAAATATTTAACTGAAAGAAATTTAAATTTCTATGTTGTTAAACCTTGTGGAAACGCGTGAGTATGTGTGTGTGTGTGTGTGTGTGTGTGTGTGTCTGTGGGTGTGGGTGTGGGTGTGGGTGCATAGAAAGAGAGAGAGAAAGGGAGGGAGAGGGTAAGGGAAATAAAGGCCCAATGAGCCAAGCCCCACCAATAATAAAAGAAATGGAGAACTTGAATAAATAAGAATCATGTTCAAGTCACATGAATGACTGGACAAGGAAACAGAACTCTCCACTAATTAAGGGCTGAGTTGAAATGGCCGGTTTTGTACCTATTTTTAGCATTTTCGCTGGCTATACTAAGACACTTCTATAGCATAATATACACAATGAATTGCCTTGTTTTAACAGGCTTAGCAGTGAACATTCCTTTGCAAAAGGCGTGTAAACTATTGTTGTGTTCTGAGGTACTTTACACCTGCTCAGATGTAATTAAATGACACTTGCTAATTTAAAGATATAAATAATTCTGTTAGCTACATTAAAATTTCCTCTCTCATTTATCTTACTTTTGTTTCCATTATTAACTGTAATCGTGATACTCTTGATTGAAATTACTATATAACTTGATATGTACAAATATTTGCTTGCACTTAGGTTCTACACTTAAAAAAAACTATATATTATAACTTAACTTTTGTTATAATTAAATTTATTTTTAAATGTTATTTATTTACCTTACCTATTAATGTCACACCTTCAGGTTTATAAAGAATTAACAATCTTATCAATTTTTAATATTCTCTTCAATTAACTCTACACATTATTCCAAATTTATAATAATATTTTGAAGTGACAGGATTGATATCTTAACTAATATTACAATGATAAAAGGTGGACTTCTGAGGCTTTAGATTTCTAATAAAATAACATAACAAAAAAAACAGTATTAAAATTTTATTCTTGCTCTCGGGTCGCTATTACGGGAACTTTGCTTTTAAATTAGAAATGGTGAAACTAGAATAATTTTTATAAATTTTGATGAAATTAAATTTTATTTTGAACTAAAAGATATGTCTGTTGGCTACACTTATATTCAAATAATACTTATTGTTCTGATGAGTCCCTGGAATCCTGGCCTTGGTTATTACCTTCTGCACTTACACTTGACACACAAAAAAACTTACTTTATATTTCAAAAAAAACTTTTACGTCACACTTTTCTAAATTTTACTTATAAAAAAACTCTTTACTTAATTTAACAAAATTCCTTTACAACACTTCCATCCTTGACCCCACCAACCTGTCTTCCTCTGAGACTCCTCTCAAAAACTTCCTTTAAACTCCCGATCATTTAGTTTTTATTCAAAATCTAATCATTCCCACTACCACCAACACGTTCTTTGTAAGTTTCCCACAGTTCTACAATTAGCTAAACCTAACGGTACACGGTTATTTTCCCAGGCTATATCGGCCGCTGGATCTCCCGTCTTAATCACTATGGACCCTTCTCTATTGTCTATGGTTGCCGGACTCAACTTATAGCTTTCCTGGAAAGGATAATGACATGGTACCTGCTTTGTCCGCACTAGAAAAACGATTTGTGTCTTTCCTTGCTTAATTCTACAGATGATTATTTTAGCAATTAACTTAATTTAATCTAAAGCCTCGTACTTTATGTTATAATATATGTATATTATATAATATATATTCTATATTTTATGAGTAATATATATTTTCTCTGTTAGTTAATACATAGTACATAAGTTAAACATATGTAACATAATTACATGTTTCAGGCTGAATTAAGGGAAGCTCAGTATCACAGAGAAAGGGAGCAGGATGACTCTCACTACAGCAGCGATTATTTGTACGAGCAGTATGAAAGACAAGAAGTCTCACCTGATGTTATACGTTATGGTTATGATAACCGAAACTACACTCCTCGACAGGAGACTATGATGTATAATAGAGAAGAGAGAGAGCATTCTTTGAGTCCTGGGGGATCTGATCCAGATTTCTCAGTTACTCCTCAAACACATGGGGCAGCTACAAGGGATCGGGATCATAGTACCCGTAGTGACATTTCTGCAGATTCCATTGAACGTAATAGTGGTGGAGGGGGTGTAGGAGGGCCTGAAAGATTTGAACGTGCGCAAGCCAGGTGGCTTGAAGAATTAAGAACAAATGGAAGTAAGATCGTTCAAGTAACATACCCACGCACAGCTAATAACGATAAAGAACTGACTGTTATCCGTGGAGAATTTCTTGAGGTAAGTGTTTCAGAATTATTATAATGTTTCTTATAATAATGTTTTATTTGATCATGTTGATAGGATTTTTTGTTAAAATTTTACTTTGCCATAGTTATTTAAATTTTGTCAGAAAAAAAATTATTACCTGAAGATTGGTTTCTACGTAAAATAAAAATATGAATTTGAGTTGTCATGAATTTCACACTTTAATTACTTCAAATAAATTATGTAATGAAATGCTTCAAAGTATGCCATTATGTCGAAAATTTCACAGTGTTGATATAGTGGTATGTTTTTTTTTAATTTTAAAAATTAGTTACAAAATTTTTAAAATATAAAACCTGCAAAAAAACTGTCTTCTATTTTTGTTCTTTTTAGTATAAGAGAAATCCAGTTCACTTCAGTTTATAATTGTTTTAAATCCGGTTGAATTATTTACTCAATACAATGGTATTATTTGTATAAAAAGAAAATATAACTTATGAATAACAAATTTGAATACAAAAGAATGAATCTATTTATATGTTCTCTCTCAGCAATAACATGAACAAAGTTCATGATAGTTACCTGAAAGACTGTTGCTGATAAAATTATTTTATTCAAACTAGATAGATGGTAATTATGTTATAGGCAATGTATTAAGTATTATGTATTAAGTCAATTACTCCATAGAATGCCTAGTCATTGGATACTTTGCCTGGGGATTCTATACAATGTCCGCCATGACTCAGGCAGGTTACCAAACAAATAAAAGCGAATTCTGATAAAAAGTTTCCTCCCGTTCCTAAACAAGTAACTGTTCGTATACCTATCCCTCATGTTCATAAAGGAAAAGGAGACCTTAGAAACATAATGGTACTTGTCATGGAAGTGACAGAAGATGGTTTCTACAAACTTGGAACTGTGAACGGAGTTTTAAAACAACTGTATTCAAGATCACAGTTTACAGTATGCAAGAAAAGACTTATTCAAATTGCAGAAATTCCAAACCAAAAAACCCAACTTCGAAGTGCAGCTAAATCCCAATTTTCAGGGAGCCGCCTAGGTTTTGTTAGATGCACCTGCAAATCAAAGTGTATAACTAAAATGTGTTCATGTGTAAAAAACAACAGAAAGTGTAATTCAGTCACAGTGCTATTTCCTGTTGTATTAAGTAGTAAATTTTCTTTAATAAGTTGTTGGTTCGCAAACATGACTGAAATTAATACCAGGTAATTAGCTTCAAATTTCAACGTCTTTTTCGTTGAAATATTGTAGTAACATTCAATTTTCGTATGTATTTATATAGTGTTCAGTATAAAGCTCATTTGTGATATATTTTACCTGTTGAACTTTTGGCAATATTTATAGTGCCTAGGTAAACTATGTAAAATTGTACAAAATCATTCTCAATAAGGATATTGACAAAAGCTACTAGTAAAAGTATAGAATACCTAGGTACTGTATAAAATATCTGGAATAATCACTTTGCCGGTAACCGATATAATGTTTAGGCAAACTATGTAAAATTTTACGAAATCATTCTCATTTAAGACTTTGACAAAAGCTACTATTCAAAGTATATAATGCCTAGGTATTGTATAAAATGTCTGGAATAATCACTTTGCCTGTAACAGATATAATGCCTAGGCAAACTATCTAAATTTTACGAAATCATTCTCATTTAAGACTTTGACAAAAGCTACTAGGCCTAGGTATTGTATAAAATGTCTGGAATAATCACTTGGCCTGTAACATATATATATATAGATTTTTTGGACTAGGAGACTGACAGACTTACCTTGGTAAGAGTCCACACTGTAGTCTTGAAATAGAAAGACATAAAAGCACTTAAACAATGATATATTTCAACCACACAGTGGTCTTTATCAATCGAAGAGAAAACACAAAAAGAAATATGAGAGAATGAAATAAAATAAATATAAGTTGTAATCACAGATTGTGTAGATTAGACATCAGATGACACAGATGCACAGATTAAAGATATATATATATATAAATTGTTTCCATGAGCATATGAGTGATTATAGTTTATATACGTCTGTCAGGGGAAAAGAGATAAATTATGAATATGGATAGACCAACAGCTCAACATGCTGCGAGTCACAACATCACAACTTTTGATGACTGCTATACCACAAAAATAATTAAATCACTCCCCCCTGATTGCAATCCCTCAGAACTGAGAAGGTGGGAACTATCATACCAGTGGTATACCAAGTCCAGAGAATCCCCTAACCTCAACATCAGATAAATCCATTTTTTTTTTTTTTTTTTTTTTTTTTTTTTTTTTTTTTTTTTTTTTTTCTAATAGCCTTATCTCTTTTCCCCTGACAGACTTATATAAACTATAATCACTCATATGCTCATGGAAACAATTTATATATATATATCTTTAATCTGTGCATCTGTGTCATCTGATGTCTAATCTACACAATCTGTGATTACAACTTATATTTATTTTATTTCATTCTCTCATATTTCTTTTTGTGTTTTCTCTTCGATTGATAAAGACCACTGTGTGGTTGAAATATATCATTGTTTAAGTACTTTTATGTGTTTCTATTTCAAGACTACAGTGTGGACTCTTACCAAGGTAAGTCTGTCAGTCTCCTAGTCCAAAAAATCTAAATAATCTTTACCAACCAAAACTAACCTAATAATTATATATATATATATATATATATATATATATATATATATATATATATATATATATATATATATTTAGGTTAGTTCTAGTAGAGCTTAAAGCTTATTTAGGAATTTTTTGGACTTGATAGGAGACTGACAGACTTACCTAAAGGCAATAGTCCAAAACTGCAATCTCTTGGAAATAAGCACATATAAAACACATATAAAACACTTAATACACTTTTATTTGAAATATTTCGATCAACATGATCTTCTTCAGTCAAGAAAGAGAAAACAAAAGATTGAAGTGAACCACAGATGTGTATAAACATCCAAATGTCACAGATTCACAGATTTATAGTTTATGATATAGAGCTATATGTGATATGTGTAGAAATTGTTATATGTGAATCGTGTAAAGATTGGTTACTTGAAACTAGATATTAAAAGTCTGTCAGAAGGAAGGTAATGGAGCTGTTAAAAATGGTAGAAGTTAGGGGGGAAGTTAAAAGGAGTTTTATCTGATGTTGAGGTTAGGAGGCTCTCTAGATTTGGTATACCACTGGTATGATAACTCCCATCTTCTTAATTCTGAAGAGTTGCAATCAGGGGGGAGGGCTTTAATTATTTTGGTGGTATAGCAATCATTGAAAGAGATGATGTTGTGACTAGCAGCGTGTTGAGCGGTTGGCCTGTCTATGTTCATGGTTCCAACGTCATGTCTGTGGCCATTCATTCTGATGCTCAGACTATCCGTGATAAGGCCTATGTACTGTGCCGGGCAAAATTTACATTGTAACTGGTATATTACATTACTGGATGTACAAGTATGATGACCCTGAATCTTGAAGTCCACATTGGTTGCTAGGCTATGGAAACTATTTGTTGGGATGTGTATTGGACATGTCTTGCATCTTGGTCTATTGCACGGAAAGGAGCCGTGAGGAAGTTTGGGCGGTTTTTCAGTACTTGGATCTGGTAATTTTGGATGTACTAAAATACTTTTTAAATTGAACGGTTGTCTGAACCAAATATGTGGTGGATTTGAGAAAAGATCTTTGGTGTGGGCGGAAGCTTGAAGAATCTTGAAGCCATCCTTTAATATTTTGTTCAGCTTCGTTAGGCCTGGATGGTAATCTGTAACTAAAGACAGTTTGTCCTCCATAGGTGGTCTGGGTACATCAGATGACTGAGCCAAGCGGATTTGATTCTCAACGAGTTGTTTAGGGTATCCTCTTTTTTGGAAAGCTAGTAAGGTCTTTCTATTAAAGTCTTCCAATGCTATATCGTTGGAACAAATTCTCTTGCCCCTGACTGCCTGACTATATGGTATGGACCTTTTTATATTCATGGGGTGGTTGCTATTGAAATGTAGGTATTGTAACAGCTCCATTACCTTCCTTCTGACAGACCTTTAATATCTAGTTTCAAGTAACCAATCTTTACACGATTCACATATAACAATTTCTACACATATCACATATAGCTCTATATCATAAACTATAAATCTGTGAATCTGTGACATTTGGATGTTTATACACATCTGTGGTTCACTTCAATCTTTTGTTTTGTTTTCTCTTTCTTGACTGAAGAAGATCATGTTGATCGAAATATTTCAAATAAAAGTGTATTAAGTGTTTTATATGTGTTTTATATGTGCTTATTTCCAAGAGATTGCAGTTTTGGACTATTGCCTTTAGGTAAGTCTGTCAGTCTCCTATCAAGTCCAAAAAATTCCTATATATATATATGAAGTTAATATATTACTATTGTAAGTAATTTTATCCACCATTAAGTGCAATAATTTTACCTTGAGTGATGAGGCACCTTTCGGTCAATTGACCATTGTCGAATCACTCGAATCCATTTGGACAGTGGTCAAGTGACCGAAAGGTGCCTCATCACACAAGGTAAAATCTTTGCACTTAATGGTGGATAAAATTACTTACAATAGTAAATATTAACTTCATAAAGTCAGTGCAACGGAAAAACAATGGATAACGTAAAATATCAAGAATATATATATTCCTGACTTTGCTGTATTTTTTTAGAAATGCTATATTGTAATAAAATTTATATACTTGAATTACACTTTAGCTCTTTTTCAATTAGACATATAAGCAGTTTTTTAAAATCAGTATTTGTCAACTTTGATTGAATAAAACTGAGGGATTGAACATTAACTATCTTACTAGGCTGTAACTGAGAGATTGTGTCTCACTAGTCTGTAACTACGAGTATTGGTAGTTTGGTATAAATAAAGCATAAACACAGTATCAACCTACTCTAACCATCCTC
>JBAIZL010000001.1:93548982-93633982 GCA_036971475.1 Prosapia bicincta | reverse complement strand
ATTACAATTAATTATAAGTAAACTTCATTATTCAGGTTTTAGATGACAATCGCAAGTGGTGGAAAGCTCGTAATAGCAGAGGCCAAATTGCTCATGTACCAAATACAATTGTCACACCTTTAGTGTCTGGTGGCTCTACTGAATCTGGTGATGTCTTTAGTAATCCTCTATACACAAGAGGCTATGATCACTACCAACAGGTAGGAATGCATTAAGTGTAGTTTGTTTTTAAAATTATTTGTCAACAATGGATATCAAAATTAGCAATACACTTGAGTCAATTTAAAATATTAGATATTTAAAGGAAAATATATATTTCATAGATTTAAATGTATATGCCATCATAGTGGTATAATTTACATTGAGTACAAAAAAAAACATTCAAAGAAATCTTTAAGAACATGTATTTAAAATAATATGTTTTCTGATGGATGTGAAAAATAAAGCATTGTATTGAATAAAACAACGCCACCATTATCAAACTTAATTTTTGCAGCGTTTCATTATTTTTTAAAAAATGTCATTCAAAGTAATGTTTAAGAACATGAATTTAAAAATATTTTTTTTTAATGGATGTGAAAAATAAAGCATTGTATGGAATAAAACAACGCCATCATTATCAAACTTAATTTCTGCAGTGTTTCATATTTTTTTTAAACACCAATAATATTTGATTTCTCAAGCCAATGGTTTCCAAACAAAATAATTATTTTGAGATGAAATTATTCACTGGCTGCATCCTGGCAGAGAATTGGCTATTATTTTGTTGGTAGTAAGGTTTTAAACCAATTTTTATCAATGAATTTGTTCTTACTATTATACTCAGTAGAGTACAAGCCCATGTTGGTATATTTTTAGGACATTTTTAAAAGTTTAAAAATACTCAATAGATATATGATTTAGGCCTAACCCTAGGTAGTGGACATGTGTTGCTACAAGAATTTTGTTATTAGGAAAAATGTATTCACTAGGTAAAAAATGCAGACAGAATAGTATTGTATAGCATTGCAGCTCTTTAGTGTTTAAAACTATTTTAAAAATTTTACTGCTAAATACAACATTGTCCAGTATCACAATTTGTGATTTAATTCACAATATTGAATTTAACCATTTCACTTCTGAGCTCTGCCTGAAAATGATCTGTAGGGCTCCAGGTATCTGTGGCACACACTTTGACAACCTCTGTCTTGTATTAGAATTTGGTACTTGATTACAAATTCAGACTTGAAATATTTAAAAATATATTTATTTAATGTCGGTTATAACTATTTTTTTTTTATATAGGCTAATGGTAGATCACAGATTATGAAAAAGCCAAAATTGTCTGTGGTCTGTCACTAGCCTGTATAAAATAATTAAAAATTGTATTACAGTTATAAAAAATTCTTGAATAAAAGTTCAGATAGTCATAAACTATTGTTTAAGTGATTAATATAAAAAATTGTATAGAGACCATAATGACTGTACTGTATTTACAATTATACATTTTTTTTATTCTGTTTAGTATGTATATGCATATGTAAATGAGTAAATCCATTTATTTTAGTAGACTTTGTACACTAAATCATTAATACAAAATGTCTACAGACTCTTCTTGTAAAATTTAAATTATATGACCAAAGAATATGTATGTTCACTTTGCATGACCCATATAAAAGATATATTAGATATTTGGTATTTATTTCTCGTTCCCACGTGTTCGATTTTAGCGAAAAAAATTATGATGCAGAAAGTCATCAGGGATTAGAAAAAAAATTATGAAAGTTCTCGCTAACACCCCAAAAATTGAAAATTGATGAAAATCGAAATTCTCCCTCCACTGCAAACATAAGAACGTTGCTAATTTAACATGTTGGCTTTATTTTTCTGACATAATAATTCGCAAAGTGCCTCGAAATGTTATTAAATTTGCTGTTGACTCCCAAAAATTACAAATTATAAAAAAATCAACTTTAACAAAGCACTATTAAGCATCACGGCCCTACGTTTCACCCGGCACACAAACCTTATAGAATTATAAAACTCGCACACACATCTTATTTGGCAAAAAAAGTCAAATTTTTAAATTCGCAAAATTACTCAAAAGGACAAAACAAACGCTTATAGACTCTATTCCATGCATAAAACAGAAAATATTGCATTGAATATTTACACAACTTTTATTTTTTGGGAGTCATCAGCAAGTTTAATTATATTTCGAGGTATCTTGCGAGTTACTACATCAAAAGAATAAAGAATACAAATGTTGAATTTGTAACGTTTTAGGTATGCCTTGGAGGGGAGGAGGAACTGCTATTTTCCATGATTTTTAATTATAGAGGCATGAGAAGGTTTTTATAATTTTTGTCGTGTTCCCAATGACTTTTTGCATCTAAACGTATAAATGTTTTTACTAAAATCAAACACATGGGAACGATAAATAAATACCAGATATTTTTTAATAATTTTGTTGTTTTATTGATAGAAAGAGGTTGAGATTATCTATGCATTTTCACGTATCTTCTTATATAAAAATGTAATTGTGGTTATAAAAGTAGTTGTTTATGTTTAATATTTTGTGAATTGATGTGGGGTGACTAAGCGCAGTATTTTGCACAGGATTCAGGGCGTGGAGAGTTACCTCCTGTCCCACCTCCTGCTCCAGCTCCAGCACCTGTAGAATGGGTTCGTAATCAACGACTGGGAAAGAAAGGTGAATTTCGCTATTTTTAATCAATTCAATGCACTGCCCACTGTCGTAGACAGCCTCAATGTGCACAGCTTGGAATGTTTCCACACCTACATTTTAATCTACTTTGAGAGCAGTCTGTTTAGATTTTTAGAAATTTTAATAAAATCAAAATATTGAGGCTGTCTACATAAAGTTAGCATTTGCTTGTTTTGTGACATGTTTTGTGATGTGTGCTATGTGTAAACTTGACTTTGGCTTGCGTTGCATTTGGCAAGGGTCGAACTTATCTCCCTTTCGTGTATATTATTATTGCTATATATGTAAATACTAATGTTTATGAATAATACAGGTATTTTATGAAAACATATAACTTATAATTATGATGATATAATGTACAGTATATATATATATATATATATATATATATATATATATATATATATATATATAAAAATATAAATATTTGTTAAATTTTGTTTATCGTGTTAGTACTAATTAGTGTCACTTTATTACATGAATTAATTTTTTCTCTCTGAAGGAAGATGAAATTGAAATATTTGTACCGACAATTTTATCAATGTTAATACGTTCTAAAATACTTTGACACATGTAGCCTTCATCCGCCAAAACCAAATTACTTTCTAAACTTCATTCTTATAATTTTTAAAACAAAATGAAGGGTTTACAATTTATAATTTTTTTGTTTTCTTTCATTGTAGTGAAATATTTTCACTTTAGTACTTCATTTAAAATATATATATATATATGCTCAAATTTTGGTTGCTTTAAGAATTGATTATAAATAAAAGTCAAATATCTAAGTAATATTTTATTTTGTGTTGGATTTAATGCATAAATTTTTAATTTTTCCTAAATTTCTAAAGAATTATAAATTATGGTTATGCTATATAAATTATGTTTATTATTTTTTAAGTTAATGAACCATTTTGAAATAGTCAAATTATTTCTAGTTTTTAAATTACATTTTATTATTAATAGGTTGCTATAAAACTATATATTGGAAATGTTTCAAAATATTGTAAAGACAAGCAGTCCATTAAATAATGCAACAGGTTTGATATTTACAAGTATATTTAACCTGCTGTCTATTTATTAGAATTTTACTACTGAAAAAACTCATTTCAAAAATTTTAATTTAGAAAGCATGCTAATGATATATGTAATCAGTTTTAAAAGGATAGAGTTACTTTCATAAATGGAGAGTATTTATTTATTATTTTTTATAGTGTTTTATAAATGTTGTACTAAAACCTTCTATGTATTACTTTCATATAATTTTGTCTGAAAATTAACCATTGTTTTTTAATACCGATATCAATTCTAACAACTAAAAGTTTAAATAGATTATATCATTAAAAATATATATATAAGCATACACAGATACAGCATAAACAATTAAAATAATAAAATCAATTGTTGGCGGACACTATGAAATAGAGTAATAAAATGTGAAAATAATCTTAATTTTCAAAACCGCTTGATTTAGCTGCATTGTAAATGGACAGTTTGTTTATACATATTTATGTAAGCATTGTATACAAGTAAAATATGTAGTGTTTCCAAATATTTGTTATCGTTTACATCTGGATTTTTGTTTGCATAAAACCTTAAAAAATTTATTGTGTATGTTCTTTAAATGTATACTGCATCATTTTTTGATTTTAGAATGACACAAATAATTAGTATGGTTAGATTAAGTACTTATTATGTTACATTATTTAGTAATTGAATAATTTTTATTTCTTTGTAATTTGTAAATGGTGTTTAAAGTTATACCTACAACCAGTGGTTGATAAAATATCATCAGTTTATAATGTCATGTGTTTTAAAGTATATAATTAATTTGGCACATGCAGTTTTAACATATTGTTTTCAAAAATTAAATACATTTATTCCACTGTTATATTTATATAATTTTTTTTTATTGACTTGTAAAAAAGTATATTTTTTGCATAAAGTTTGTTGCAGTTTACTTCCTCAAATATATTACAAAACATCCTTGGTATTCCCATATAGATTCTTTTGTCATTTTAGATCTTTTGGCAAAGTAGAATAAGTTGGTTAGAGTAAAAAAATCATTATTCTTTAGAACAAACACATACACACACTTACTAATGTTATGAGTGCCATCAGAAAATGTAGTAAGTAATATGTCTTCTTCAATATATGTTTTAAATATTGGAACCATTATAAATCACATAGTGAAATCTAGTAATTAATAGTAGCAAAAAACTGCTATATACAGCATTATGTGCAGCCTCATTAGTATACAAAAACAGAAATCTCTAATGTCTACAAAATTTGCACAAAAGTAACACAGTTGCTCTATTTTAGTCTTTTGGTATATCAAACTACCGATGGTTATGTATAGAACGGCCAAAAATATTTCTACTTCTTGCCATTAAAAGCCAGAATAAAATGAGCATTACTTCTGTCTTATATTTAACATGGCATTTCTTTCATAAAGAAGTTGGATTTATATTCATTGTTTTGTGACTAAGTAGTCAAATTTTCAGTTTAAAAATGCTTTGCAATATTAATCTTCTTGCTCCACCTCGACAATGGTTATTTTTTTTAATAGCTAGGATCTGGGAATTTTTTCAACAATTTCTATCTTTTTAAAATCCACTGTATTATAATTTACAGTAGTTTTTTACATTATTTTCATCCGATATGTTTGACAGTTGTACAAGTAATGTGGTATGCCTGTTTTATTTGTATTCTATACACATATAGTTTTGTACTGGGTAGCCAACATATGGACTTATTATACCAAATAATCACTAAATACATTTGAGGCTGTAAATACTGATTTGATTCCCTTAGTCATTTCTTTACCAGTAAGGCCATTTTTTTCCTTCACAACATTCTCTAATATGTCAGATATTTGTGCAAGGCAAACTAAATTTCTCAATCTGTTATTATTCATATTTTACAAATATAATTTCATGTTGATTATCCAATTTGTGAGGCTGATTATTTGAACATGGTAGTCGTGTGATTCTAGGCCTTTCTGTAGTCTTGAATGAGCATCTGTGTTTCCTTTTGTCACAAACATATAGAAACACTCACACACACACACTCTCTCTCTCTTACACACACACACACACACACACACACACACACACACACACACACACACACACACACACACACACAAAAGAGGAGTAGGAGAAGAAAAGGAATTTTTGTAAACTATGTGTGTGTGTGTGTGTGAGTGTTTGTGTTGCAACCTATTATATTTAGGTGAATAGCTCAAACATATTTCAAAAAGACTTTTAAATGATTAACACCTCACAAAGGACAGGTATAATCTTACGAGCAATAAAAGAATAACTGTTATAGAGTAACTCCAACAATACTGCAACAACAAAATCACATTATAAATTTATTTTCAAATGAAAAATATGGTAAGAAGTATTGAAAACTTCAAGTTGCAGTTTTCAGTTATGATCAGTAAATAATTAATACCTCAAAAGAAGACTGCATTCAGATTAAATGGATTTCGTAAATTTATAGCATGAATAATCATATTGTTTGAAGGTAAACATTATATTCATTATTTGTAAATCAATGAACTAGAGGTTGCACCACAGTAACCTGACAATGAGATCTATTAACAGTTATTTCATTTCAACAGAAGCCTCGACACATTAAATGGAGGATGTTAAATAAAAAAGATTTTTCGTTCAAAAGTAGTCATATTAAAATGAACACTTATAAAATCAAAATATACAGGTCAAAATAGGTAAACTACTGGATGAATCAAAGAATAAGCATCAAAATTACAAAATGAACTCTAATAATAATTTATTTGATGAAACCATTGCTTAAATAGTTAGCTGCACAGTTTGGATACTTGCAGAATTTGAATATAGCAGACATATCCTAAATCAAGGAATTTCAAAGCTAATTAATAAGCAATTGCGAAGCTTGGAAAATTTCCTAGCACAAATGCCGGAAGAGGATTCAACACAAATTCTGAAATTTAGAAGGAGAATGTTGTGAAGGAAAAATCAGTTCACTTTACTGCTTAAATAAATGACTAAAGGATTCCAGTCACTTTTTAGAGCTTCAAATGTTTATAGTGACTATTTGCTAAAATTGCTCCTTATGTTGGCTACCCAGTACAAAACTGTATGTGTATAGAATACAAATATAACAGGCATACCTCAGATCAAGACATTACATAGTTAATTAACAATTAAAATGATTGAGAAGCCGTTAAAATGTAGTTCTGTACAAATGTGCAACATTTAAAGAAACATTGCAGTGAAACAAAACAGTTATACTTACTGGGTAATGAAAGAAAGGAAAAAATATATTCTAGTTATTAGATCCTCCTAAAAACTTATCAAAACCTTATATTGTGGAAAAAATATTTCCATAACTCCACAGTAATATATATGTAGTCAAATTCTTCCTGAAGTATGTTTTAGATTATTTATCTAAATATAATGTCTGTATTTTGGTAATAATATCAGCAGTAACTAAATATCTCTTCTTGTTATTATGAGTAATACTTAACATTAGGTATTAACACAATGTGGTAGGTGATTTGTAGTGATATCTGAAGGGATTTAGATCCATGATTGACAAATCCAGTACTAAGCTCTGTATTAAAAAATAAAATTCCATTTCTTTTTATTTTGCAAAAGCTGTTCATTAGTATTTTCTCTTTTATTTTTGTAACAGTAGTAAAACCTTATTTCACTACTGTTTATAGTTTTAACAATTAATTTTGTAGTCCTGTGTGTGTGAGTTTAAAAAAATAGTTTATAAAACAGTAAACATAGCATGAGAAAAGGTAAAAAAACAACAATTTTAATTACAGATTTTTTCTAATGTACATTTCACTGATATTGTTTAAAAAATTCAGACCTTTAATAAAAGATGCTTCATTTAGAGTGCTAAGAGTTTTGTTTTGAATAAGCAATTGATCAAATAAATTTGTTCAACTTTTGTTATTAAGGCTCAATAAAGTTTTCTTTGCATTCTGTTGTATATTCTGTAACATTGTAGCAGATTATTGAAGAGGTTTTTTAGGTGTCAATATATGATGATTTATATTCAAAGAAATTGTATAACAAATATCTAAGTATGTGTTTATTCATTCAATAACATGTGTAAAGTTTTATTTTTTAAACTTTTTTACAATTCTTTATTCTTTTAGAAATGTAAAATTGTCAATTTTATAAACTAGTAGAATTGAAATTTCTCTTTAATATCAACCTTGTACTACATTAGTTGGAACAATTATGAACATATTCGTAATTTTGTGACTTGAAAGTAGAATTACATTTTTTTATGAATGTAGAAAAAAATTATTAAATATCGATTTACGGATCATATTTAGAGTTTCTTAGATCCCTAACTACTTTAACTGGATTATTAACTTCATTTTTTTTTGTTTTATTCTGTCTTTAGTTAATAATAATTTATTAGAGATGAACAAGGATATGAGATGAAATGTCATAAAATATGCAAAATAAAACTTTTAGGTCTGTATAGTTTGAAATATATAACTTTATGTCACATGTTATGTGTAGTTTCTAATACTCAGTCATATCATTAATATTTGGTATAATTGTGTAGTTTTGTAGAAGAGCGCCTGTTTAAATGAAAATGTCTATGAAATATGTATGTAGGACTCGCGGAAAGGACAGGGCTAGTCTATTTTGTAGAAATTAAGCTCATGATGATTTTATCATTACTCTACAGTCCAGTTAAAAGTGTATTTTAATAGCGTGCCAAAGTACAGTGGGTTTTGTTTATAGGAATGGAAAAAATATTTAAAATCCTTTTCTCATGGAAAAATGCTGCAAATTTCTCCTAAAGTGTTAAAAAATCTAACTCATTTAAAGAAAACAATCTCATTTGCTAAGAATTTTGAATGACAAATCTTATTTTCAATTAATTTCTATAAATGGATTACCCATAGAGAGACTTGGTGAGACTTTTCCTACCGTCAACATCTGTGTGTGTATATCTATGTGCCCGTGTGTGTCTGTGCGTAGGTGTTTGTATATGTGTGTTTGGCTGTGTGTGTGTGTGTGTGTGTGCTTGTGTATGTGTACGGGTGTGCTAATACATTTAACACATTATTTCTGTGACAAAGGTAGTTTTGGTCTGTTTTCATAATTTACTTCAGTTATTTAAAAACAGCTTACTGTATATGTTTTTTGAAAAATGTATAAATTTGATACATAATATCTCACTAATTGCAGGTAGTTTCAGAAGCAATGTCACCATCTAGTAGGTACATAATTATTACAATTGGTTGGTGTTTTCAAATATTTTATTAATCTTACAAGTTTAAATTTACACTTCTGAAGAATTTAGAAAATATTACTTACCCTGTACTTTCCATAGTTTTTTTTTTATATATGTATGTTTTACTTGACATAAAACAGAAATTATAATGATAATGGTCTTGTTTACCTTTTTAAATCCAAAGAAATGTGTTTATATTTTTCTGTAAGTAAGAAATATATATTGTGAAGTATATTGGTAAGTTAACAATATATTAGCGGTAAGATAAATGGTGTTTTTATGGTGAATGTATTTTATAATAATAATTGTATATTATGTTTACTTGAAATACTGTATTTGTAATTGGTTTAACAAAAATGAAGAAAATGTTAACAATTAATTTAGTTTCATCTTTTGTTTTGTACCATTCTAGTTTCTTTAGTTTACTATGCTATACCTCTATATGTACCAAAAGATTTTTTTAATTTTTTGGGAGGTAAAATATTTGTACCAAAAGGATTATATAAATTATTTTTAATATAATGTATAAACCTTCAACATATAAGTGAAATCAAATTTAAATGTTGTTTTCAACCATTGGTTTACAAAATCATTCTTGTGTAATTTATGAAATTAAAATTTATAATGAAAACTAGGCCTTCCGTTAACATTTTAAGCATTTTGTATAATTTTTTTTAAAGAGAACTACAATTTATGGTTCTATAAAAAAAAAAAAATCAAATTTCTTCCAAGTCATTCACATTCATTCATTCTTGACATCCTATCCACAAAGTTATTGACATGCTCTGCTACTTGACGATATAGTGTAGAGATTACTGTAAGCAAACAAAGGAACAATCTTTAAGCACCAGATAAGAGTATTTGTTCATTAATACAAAACTTCATTTCCAATCAGTTTGTGTACTATGCTTATAATAAAAATATAAGTTTCCATCACAGAATAGTTTTTTTGAGACACAATGATGTTCTAGAGCAGCAAACAAATTGTATTACCATATAATGGGCTAACTATGACTGAGGGACAGAGCATTCTGATTTCTTTATTTTTATATATGTAGATTGTTCCAGACTTGTGACACAGGCTTCGAGGGTTAAGCCAGCTTAACGCTTCCCTCACACTTTTCCCATTGGCATCCACTATCCAGCCAGTCAACAAAAAGCACCTTTATTCTTTCTTAAAAAAATAGAAAAATGGATCAAATATAATAGAAGAAAGCCTCGGTTATCCTTCAGTAAAGAAATTAGTAACATTTATGGGCATCCTAACAGACTTCTACTGCAATCCCTTTAAGTTTCAATTGTAAACATATTGATATGGAAATCAATATCCTCAAACCAAGTATCATATTTTCTAACTTACCCCTGGTTAGTAAAGTCATCCACTCGTGCCACAGTCAATTCGACCACTATAGCCTGTTTGGTGAGTTGTGTATACGGCAGTGTACCTGATGTCCCATACAGTTATATAAGGAAAACAATGAAAATTGTTTCTGTCAGTGCAATTATCCAGTCCTAAAGAAAAGCAAGAAAGGACCACAGCAAGCTACCTTGTTCCAGACATTTCACCAGCTCTTAGTGGGCGGTTACACTGAATCGGAATTTGTAAGAAAAAGTGGTTGTGCGTATTCATACGAGTTCTTAGAAAATCGTTAGAAGTAAACAATCTTCATGGCGTTATGTACGAGGTTAGTTTGATTCCAACGTGTTTGTGGGAATTCTCACGAAGTCGTACGCCTAGTTGTATCAGAACAAAATATTTGTTTTTCTGTCAGTTTTCTTATGAATATAGCTGTCTGTTTTCATGGACCAAATGAAATATCAGTCCACCTGTTGATCAACCACAATAGAATAATTTGCTTGAAAATTCTGATCAACAGCGAACATGGAAGTTTGAGATGAAGCTATACTTTCTACACCATCCAACAGCAAGCAATCATTGCCCTTTGCCAGAGGCTCAGAGCAAACCAGCAACCCTTCAAAAAGAAAAATAAGAGGGACGACGTACTACGGTAATTAATGCTGGTGGTAGAAGAGAAGTTACAGTATTACAGAGGTCTGAGACATTGAATGATGATGATCACCACTTTGCTTTAAGTCTCATTCCATATCTCAGGCAACTTCCAACCCACCATTAGATGCTTGTTAGCGAAATTCAACAAATCCTCGCTAAAGAACATGAAGCTTTGTAGCACAACTGGTCCATGTAACAGCTGGCTTCAGTCAATTACACAATAAAGTCACCGCCAGACTCTCCCACATCACCATTAGAAGAGTATACTCTAAGAACTTTTGGTCATATATTCTAAGCTCATAATAGGATCTTGCAAAATCCCAATTCTCATCTCTTGATTCATAGTATTCTTGAATTTATTACAGTCTGTTGGACTTTTCCACCAAAACATATCTTAGTGTAGGAGAGTCCACAAAATAGTTCAGAAGGAGACATTTTTCACAAGTGATAGGTCATACAATTTCGCAAATGTTGGATTCCATGCCATTCGTACAAAGTCTCACAATTCTAGACTTAAAATTTCACACAACCACTTTTTCTTACAAATTTTGATGCAATTTAACCTCAACCTTACAAACAAATTCTCTGTAAAGCTCCCATTGCATAGGACATCATGACAGAAAGTATTCTCCAGTCTTCCAAAGTTTTTTATATTCTGCGAATGTGCAAACAAGGGGACATTGCAGGAGAAGTTTGGATAGATTAAATCAATTACAATTAAACCCTGTCTTTTCTAGAGGTGGGATCAGAAAGTGTGCTCTGGAAGGAGTTCAAATAAAGTTGTAACACACTATTTCTTTTTTTCCTGGCGAAAAACCAAGTATAGTTATCATCGTCAACGTAACACACTATAGAACCAGTCATATGTTATACTCCTTCAAGCCAATCTAAGTAAAACTAACCAATACATACCCATTCATTCTGCATCTGCAAATATAAAGCATTTAGTATTCTCCCTAACATAATCTTCCAGAACTAATCTTTACTTTGTGTTGTCCTCACTTTTTTCTTTCCACACATCCTATAACCAACTCGTGTAGGATTTACTTCAGAAAGAAAAGACTGGTAAAATGTTCTAAATTCAATGTATTTCATATCCTCATTTACCGACACATATACGTTTCTATGTTTACTCTTCTTTAAAAGACAATGTTTCAATCATCACGTCTGCCTATAACAGATTGTGGTATGTGATTTTTCTAGACCAAATGTGTGGACTAGTAAGTATAACGCTCAGATCAGCAGAACAATTTGAAAAGAAAGAGTTTTGTACTTATTGCTGCCAATTCCCTCAGTGCTCAAACAGGATACTCGTACAAGAAAGTTCACATACGTAACCAAGAAGCTTGTGCTCCTTCAAGAATAACAAGTGAGCCGGCCACGGATTTATCACTGCATCTCTTCCCTTGAAATCAAAACACTTTTGCAGACATTTAAATGAAACACCTCCCTATATAATCTGAATTCTCTAATTATGCTCCACCAAATCATGCTCAAATTCCTTGTAGCAATGCTTAATACAGCCAATGAAAAATACTTTAAAGGTTTTCGCCCTTATTAAACATAAATATCATCTTCCACCTTTCACAAACATGTTGGAGTAGTTTTGACTCATATTTAACTTTAATTAATTTAGAGTACTGTTCATGTATTTTTGATCTAATGGCAATCCTACAATTTATATATACGGAGTATCAGTTGGTGCTCAAAAATGAAACATAATTAAAGTTTTCAAAAGTTAACTCGCATATTTACCAAGTAAGATTCTTCTTTAAGTACATTATTATAGTGTAAGTGATAAGTGAATACAAGAAAACTGTTTTGCAAAGTTAAAAATATATATGTGGGAATTTTTGGACTAAGTAGGAGGCTGAGATATTTACGTGGTGCCAGTTGTCCAAAACTCCAACCTGTTGGAAATAAAAACAATCTCTTGTTTCCATAATCTTTAAGCTCTATCAGAACTATCTTTATATATATATATATATATATATATATATATATATATTCTTGATATTTTATGTTATCCATTGTTTTTCCGTTGCACTGACTTTATGATGTTAATATATTACTATTGTAGTAATTTTATCCACCATTAAGTGCAATGATTTTACCTTGTGTGATGAGGCACCGTTCGGTCACTTGGCCATTGTTGAATCACTGAATTAATTTTCTCTATTTTTCTGGTGTGGATGTTCGGTCCGTGATGTTGGTATTTGTTGACGTCATACATGTTTCTTCTTGAGCTGCGTGTATAATGTTTTTGAATAGTACGCCGTCTGCATATGTTGTCTGTAGGTTCATGTATGTTTTTATAAATGTAGTATTTTTCTAGAGAGTTTAATTCTATTGGGTTATTATTTATTTCAAGTATGGTTAGGTTATTTTCTTAGTTTGTTATTTCATGTATATGTGATACTAGGTGTGCTGCAACATTTGATGCTTTTGTGTTTTTATTTTTGAATGCTCTGTAATGTTCTTCAAATCTTATTTTAAATAATCTGGTTGTTTTTCCTATGTAAAATGTGTTGCATTCGTTACATGTAATTTTGTAAATTCCTGATAGGTTATGTTTTTCTATGTTTTTTTTTTTTTATTGGTTTGTGTTATTAAGATATTTTATTATTTTGTTGTTTGGTTTGTATGTTGGAGTGTAGTATTCTTTGTTGTATATATTTGTTATTTTTTCTATTTTGTTATTGGTGTATTTATATTTTAGGTAGATTTTTTTATTTTTATTAATTTCGTGTTCCGGTTGTAGTGTTGTGTTGAGGTTAGGTTTTTTTGTAAATGTATTGTATATGTTTTTTATAAGGTGTTTGTTGTATTCACTTTCTATTGCCATTTTTGTAATGTTATCTAATTCTTCATTTAATTTTTGTTTGTTATCTTATGTGTATTTTATTGCTTTATTTATCATGTTACTGTAAGTGTTAATTTTGTGTGTCCAGGGGTGGTTAGATTTGTAGTGTACTGTGATATTGATGGAAGTTGGTTTTCTGTGTACTGTAGTTTCTATTTTATTATTGTTTATATTTAATGTAATGTCAAGATAGTTAATTGTTCTGTTTGTTTCTGTTTCGAAGATGAATTGTATGTTTTTGTTGTATGTATTTAATTTGTTTAGTATTATGATGTGTTTGTTGTGAATGGTAGGTTGGTATATTACAAGTATATCATCTACGTATCTTCTCCATAGCAAAATATTATGTGTGTACTTGTAATATACCAACCTACCATTCAAAACAAACACATCATAATACTAAACAAATTAAATACATACAATTCACATTCAAAACAGAAACAAACAGAACAATTAACTATCTTGACATTACATTAAATATAAACAATAATAAAATAGCAACTACAGTACACAGAATACCAACTTCCAACAAAACCACAATACACTACAAATATAACCACCCCTGGACAAACAAAATTAACACTTACAGTAACATGATAAATAAAGCAATAAAATACACAAGGTAACAAACAAAAATTAAATGAAGAATCAGATAACAACACAAAAGAAAATGGATACAACATACACCTTATAAAAAACATATACAATAAATTTACAAACCAACCTAACCTCAACACAACACTACAACCTGAACACAAAAATAATAGAAATAAAAAAATCTACCTAAAATATAAATACACAAATAACAAAATAGAAAAATAACAATTATATGCAACAAAGAATACTACACTCCAACATACAAACCAAACAACAAAATAATAAAATTTCTTAATAACACAAACCACAAAACAAATACAGAAAAACATAACCTATCAGGAATTTACAAAATTACATGTAACGACTGCAACACATTTTATATAGGAAAAACAACCAGATTATTTAAAATAATATTTGAAGAACATTACAGAGCATTCAAAAACAAAAATACAAAAGCATCAAATGTTGCAGCACACCAATTATCACATAAACATGAAATAACAAATTACGAAAATAACCTAACCATACCCGAAATAAATAATAACCCAATAGAACTAAACTCACTAGAAAAATACCACATTTATAAAAACATACACAACAATGTAATGAACCTACAGACAACATATGCAGATGACGTACTATTCAAAAACATTATACACACGGCTCAAGAAGAAACATGAATGACGTCAACAAATACCAATATCACGGACCGAACATCCACCCCAGAAAAATATGGAAAATTAATTCAGTGATTTGACAATGGTCAAGTGACCGAAAGGTACCCCATCACATAAGGTTAAATTATTCCACTTATAGGTTAGTTCTAGTAGAGCTTAAAACTTATTTATTAATTTTTTGACTAGATAGGAGACTGACAGACTTACCTAGTGGCAATAGTCCAAAACTTCAATCTCTTACTAGGTAAGTCTCTCAGTCTCCTATCTAGTCCAAAAATTCCTATACACACACAAATTTAAAAAATTATTTACAACTCATCTTTAAAAACTATTTACAGTTCTATGTAAAATATGTCAAAAGCTGTCATATATATTGCTAATATGCAGTGCAATGTGATTATAATGAATATCTAATACATACATTATGATAAATTTTTAGGATAAAAAAAGATTTTGGTAAAAGAAGAATAGGATTTTTTCATACTAAGCTTGTGTCTTGGTGCCCCTGTATTAGTTACAGCATTATTTTAAAGTGGAACTTGTGAATGGCAACTCTTATTGGTTTCCTGGCATCCCTGATCATGCAAAATTAAACTGACTTTCAACATGAGTATTTTATTTTGATATTCCTATAATGTAACATTAAAATTTGACTTGATTATACAGTTATTGTAATTATATTACTATTGAGTGTGTAGAAACCAAAGAATGCCTTATACCTAATTCAAATTTGCATGCAAAGGGAAACTCTCTTAGCACATGATTGAATTTCATATTTACAATTTTATTTAAAGAAGTGGATTATTTTTTAAATTATAATACATGAAAAATCAATTTTTGAATCTTATATAAGACCTGTATAGTTTCAAGTACCTGCCAACCTAAAGTTATGTTATATAGGTACATAAGAAAAGTTATATAAATAAGTAACCACAACAAAGTATTATATCATTCCAATTTTATTTTCAATATTTCAGTATCAGTTTTAAAATATTTAATGGCGTAAATTCTCAGTTTTCAAACATTTGTATTACTCAATTTCACAGAGCGAAAACTACTGTATAAACCAGATTGGAATTTATTGCCATACAAAACATTGTAAACAATGAATACATTTGTGTGGCTATTTTTACAAGAACAACTTTTTTCCATCCAGAGTTACTGCTATGGTTTCAAAACTTACCCGTGTTTACTTAGTGAATGAAGAAATCACAAAAATGTGTTTTAAGTTTGATTTCTTGTTTCATTTGGAAATATTTAAATTCTACATGTAATCAATATTGAATAAAAAATTATACTTGGTAATGCAGAAAGTCTTCTGGAACAAAGCAAAATAATAAAAAAATTCTTTTGGTGTTTTTTTATAAAAAACAGAGAACATGGAACAATAAAGCATTGAATATAGAGTTCTTTTCAATTTTATTTCATTTTCATTGTTTACCCATCATGCATCAGTAAAAGTTATTCTAGAAACCAACTCCATCCTAATTAGATACTCTGTTGATAAGTTCTAAGATAGTATAAAACAGATAGTTCATTTTTATAAAAAAATTGTCATTTTAAAAGGTTTTGTGTATATATGAAGTAAACTTGTTTTTTCTTTGTTTTAAAATTTTTTAATCATGACACCAGGTTTTATTATTTTTCCCTTGTACCTAAAGACTTTCTGCATTGGCAGGTATATGTTTTTCCATTACTAATTACATGTAGAATGCGCATAATAAGTTTTTGAGCACTGTGGACTAATTTTTTAATTGAATAAATAAAACCCATTAACCACAATACAATAATCTTTATTTTACTGAAATTATTTAGTATTCTTTTAATAAAATAACGGTTTTTTATTGTGGTTAGTGGGTTTTATTTATTTAGTTATTAAGCACTTATTGCATTTAAATGTGACTGTTGCATTATTTGAATAAATTCTATATAGATCAACTCTTGTAGCTTGAAATTTTACATTTTCTGGAATAACACTAGTATACAACATACATTAAATGAATAAATAAGTTGAGTAATTAACCTATATATTATAAAATAATACTTGTGTATTTAACCTGTTATCCCATATTCTCACTTATCCAATATTGTTTTAACTGAGACTTTACTATATGATTTTAAAATTAAAACATTGTTACGATAATTGTATGTAGACATACCTGAGTTCACAGTATTTTTTGCAAGCTGAAATATTGTGTGAGTGTTTTTAAATTAACACTTTAAATTAAAGTTAAAATAACTTTCTAGGTATTTGAAGGAATCAGAATTTCAGAAAGTGTTGTCACTTGTGAATAAGAATATATTTAAATTTGAAGTTATATTCTAAAGTAATTTAGGAATATAAAATTTCTGGCGTTGTTTCAAACCTTTATTTTACACCTGCTTTCACTATGCTTTTATTTAAAACAAGTTTTTCTTACTGTGTGTTTATTTTAGCAACACCTAATAATATGGTTATGGATTCGCTATGGAGCTTGGTGTGTGAATTTACGAAATTAGCAATTTGTTTTTTGTTTTTTGAAATGTATAATTTAAAAGTTTTACTCATCTTTATAATATAAAATTTAATGTTTGACAATTTGTTTCAGCATCTTCCATCTTTCGTAAAAATTACTAAGAAAATAATTTCATAAAAAAAAACATTTGAGCTTATAGTCACAAACTGGTTTGGGATTTTATTTAAGACTTACTAAAAGGGTATATTTTCATTCAGTGAAAGATAACCCCTTTAAAAGATTATTATTTTTCCATGTGAACATGCTAAATTTTTTCTTTACAAAAAATATTTGAATAATTTAGTACTTTTCAATTGTATTTTCCCTTTAATAGTTTTGTCATTCAAATTCCTTCCTTTGTTTTTATTCTTTCTCAGTGAAAAACCTTCTGTGATAAGTATGCCTATTTTTGTCTGCTCTTAATGAAAATGTCAAGGACTTTTTTAAATCTATTTGGTAGAGATCTATAGATATCTCGCTTTTATTATAGAAGTCAACACCTTTGGATTTGTAAATTGATAATTAGTCATGGTTTTGACACTATGGAGATATATTCACAGAAAAGCACCATTGTATCAGCATTCTACCTCTGTGTCCTGATGTCATGTGTTATAGTGATGAAGTTTAATGGAGAACATGGTAAATACTCAAGCTGGATTTTTTCAGTAGGTATAGTATCAGTTGTCATGTTGCCTTCTCTAGTGAAATTAAAATTCCTCTCAAAGACAGCACAGGATAGACTTTCTGGGGGGGGGGGGTTATAATGGCTGAAAAACATGGGGTGGTTTCGGGCGGAAAATTTTCAAAAATAAAGGCCTGAAAATGATATTTTAAGCTATTCTTGTATTTAAAATTCACAGGAAATTTGACATTTTTTTCATCGAAACATGCATTTTACCTGAATTAAAATGGATAACAAAATTATTATTTTGTACATAATACAAAATATTGTTTAACTGTCATCATTTCACCAAACGGCTTGGTCTGATGAGGACGATGCAGAGTAGTACACAGATTAGCCGAGCCGGTACAAAACTAGTTTAGTCTCACTAGCTTGCATGCAACCTGAGAATTAATGAACCTTCAATACTCGTCTGAATGTTGAGCTATGCATACTGTGAATGTTTATTATTTCTGGTTTGCTTGTTTTTACTATTCCTCAAAATGAAGATTGACGAAATCAATGAAATATTGGTGGAATTTAGGAAAAACTTTCAATAAATTATGAATATATTGAAGTCTACAGAAAACAGTAATATGGTCTAAAGAAAACATTTGTTTTTAAGTGGAATAAGCTCTTTAATGATGAGCGAGAAGATGCGAAGAATAATGCAGGGCCGGAACAACCTCTAGCTTCCCTGTATATACAAAAACTGATGTATGTGGTCACTTGTCTACTGATTGCTAAGAAACTTTCCACATAATCAATCAACTCTATTTAGGTAAATCCCAACATAAAATTCTTCTGTAAGTTTGGGTTAAAAATACCTCTGTGCATATAAAAACATTCTCAAGTTCCTGACACTGGATCAAAAGTTGAGTAGGGTTGAATGTGTTGCCAACTGGAAAAATTCAGTTGAAAACAATTTATTTATTTATAAACAACCTCATCACATCAGTAATTATTTGAGAGCTTTTCTTGAGCTTCACCAAAAACTAACATAAGTCACTGCTCAATAATTTTGTGAAAGTACGCTCAACCCAACATTTAATGATTTACTGATGTCTCATTGGTTCTCAGGCTATATGTAAGGTAGTGGCTGTAAATCATGTCATAGCACTTGTATTGGATCAATTTGTGTGTTTATTGGACATAATTCTTACAAGTCAGCATGGTTATGCCAAGAAGGAAAAAGCATATTTTTTAAAGAATGAGTTCCAGAATGTACATATGTGAAATAAGTTATTAAAAACTCTAAAAGTCACTGTGAAAAAGTATCTATTCATTGTTAGATTAGAACAAATGTACACACCACTTTTTGTAAAACTGTTTTTGGCTGACAAACTTGTTTATAAATTGGAACATACTTCATATTTGCTAAATTTTGGCAATTCTATGTGTGTACTCTGTTCAGGTGACTTAAAGCAAAGATCTTTAATTTATAATTAATAGAGTGAGACTTCAGAATGTAAGGAAAAGTTAACTTATTCAAACAAATAAGAGGCAGCTGATGAATAAATTTAACATCTTCTTTCTTCAAAAAGTCTGTAAGATGCCAACGATGCATACATAAATAATTTACTACCTACGTTATCTTTCATTACTCAGAACAGCGACGGACTGAACCGTTTAGAAAGTGCTGGTGATCACTCTAGTTTGTAACTTTTTGTTTGCTGGATTGTAATTTTTTAATTACTGATGACATGGTCATCGAAATGTACATAAGGGTTTAATCTTAAGTAACTTGTTTTATTTGTTATTTTTGTGGTATTGGGGTTCTTTCCAATATTTTAATTGTAATATATTGTACCACTGTGCTCTTTATATTATGCAATACCCTATGACTATAAATATTTCTTGGAAGCCCGATTCATCTTTTTCTTTCAAAATGATAAAATAGGCTCAGATAAAAATAGGGTTGAATTTAACAAAAGCTCGAAATATCGAAACTCTACTGTGAGTGAAATTGAACCAATTTCTAATTATTTACAATATACTACTTTATATTTACCAACCAAATGATCAGGAGTTTTGGCCATTGGCACTAATTTAAGAGGATTTGAAAGGGTTTACAAAAATGCTAGAAGTTTTACATTATAGTAAAATGAAGAATTAGATAATAAATAGTTGGTCAATGTAAAGAAGAGTTTCCTACTACAGAAATAGAAAGCTATATACTGTAATTTAAATTGAGAAACATTAACACATGAACCTACACACACAGAAAAAAGCAGTTTGTGGTAAATACATATAATGAAATATTTAAAATACAGTAAACTCCCGAATATCCGTGGGCGGATTAACCGGTTTGCGGATTATCCGGGGTCTGCTATTGTTTTACAAATATCCAATTTTTATTCCAACCTGATTCATGTGTTTAAATTTTCACGAAATTTCTGTGAATTGCGACGTAAATACATATAAGGCCTAATAGAAGTTTAGATGAAAGGAATAGATATGTAAATATGTACGTACTAATTATTACATTGAAAGGGAAGCATCCCGACACGGGCCAGTGAAATAAAAGGGGCGAGCAGACTACTGTATATAAGAGACAATGATAAAATGCTTCGATGCCTGAAAACCTAATATGTATCATAAGATTGTAAACAAATGTCAGCTAATCTCGGCTATAAATAGTCTAGGATGTGACATGTGCATTATCCATGTCTGTCATATACATTATCGATCTTTATGGCTTTGTGACACACGTGGCACAAGTAGACACTGTGCGACAAAATGGTTCTCAAGAAACTTAGATCGCACATTAAAGCTAAATCAATGCTCACAAAAAAACAGACGAAAGTGACAAATTTTTTTGTTAAAAAGTGAAAGTATTATGTGTAAAGGAAATTACATATGTACATACATACTTACTTTTGACATATACTTATGTACGTATTGTAAATAGTTAGACATATAAATGTACATGTTATAATCCATCAAATACATCGACATTTTAAATTATTTTCCGTATTTATTTTGTCCTCTGAAGATTATTTGTGAATTGCATTAACCGGGGTCATTATATGTGTAACATATGGTATAATAATCGATTATCGATCGTTTTGCGTATTCTTTGTTCATAGCGGATTATCCGGGGAATTCGTTATCCGGCGTTGCCGGGCCACCCTATTCCACGGATAATTGGGAGTTTACTGTAATTAAAAAATCACTTTGCAATACATGACCAGTTGTATGTTACTTTATAGGTTGGCTAGGCCAAAAGGTTTGAAGTAACTTCTGATGAAATATGTTTTGAGTTAATGGTTTAGTAAATAGATTTTCTGAATATTGTGCATAGCAAATGAAAATAGAATTTCATTTCCTGGAAAAAATTACCTGTAACACTGTCTTATATATTTCCTAGTTTATTACAAAAAATTCAATATATGTTGTTCTACCTCATAACACATACCCTTCATTTATAAAACTGTGAAGTCTTTACCAGCAACTTCTCCATAAGGTAATAAAAATAGGAATAGATCTGGAAATTGATGATGTGGATATCATGTAACATATTTCACACATGCAACTGTTTCACAACATTGTATAGTAGCTGTTGACTTTCTTGAAACGATTTGTGATTTTTATATATTTGTTTAAAAATATTTTCTGTTATATATTTACCTCTAACGTATAATATTTTTATTTGCAGTACTTATTTATTGTCAAGTTTCAAGTAGAAAATACACTGTTTATACTTAGGATCATATAAAGAATAAAATAGAAATACAATCAATTAAATGCCTGGCCACTACAGATTTTTCCAGTCTACCACTAAACCAGAATACAAAAGTAAACAGGTTCATTGATGATATTTAGACTGTCTTTTTAATATTAGTAATTCTATTTTTTTAAATAGCCTTTTACAATTTAATAGGAAAGTATTTTTCATTTCAATGAGTCCTAATTTAAAAAAAATATATATTCATGTTTCAATGTTTAATATTATTGAAACTATTAACTTTCAACTTTGGAAGTGTAATATCTGGAACTAAAAAATTCATTCAAAAAATATTACAAATTTGTTAATAAATATTTACTAGCATCTTGCATAGATATTTAATAAACAATTCTTGAAGAAACAATAAATTAATGTTTTCATATACTTTAAAAACAAATAAATGATTTTAAATCTTGCTATTTATTTTAAATAAGCAGTATACAAATGTCATTCAAGTTTTTCAAAATCAATAAAAATGTCAGATCAAATCAATTCTGTAACAGCTAATGATGTATCAGTAATTTTATCACAACAATGAAATGATGAATAATAACACTAAAAACGCTTGTAAATATATTACACTTGCCTAAAGTAGCACTTACTTTTATAATTGTTGTGGATGGCTATTTCGGGAGGTGTGTCCCATTGTCAATTCAGACTGTAACTTGAGTAAAGTTTCATGTCAATAACTTGAGTTATGGTCTGAGTTGACAGTGGGACACATCTTCCGAAATGTCATTCTCAAAAATTATAAAAGTGCTACTATAGGCAAATGTAACATATATAAGTGTTTTTAGTTACAAGATAGTAGCTCACGTGAATATGGAATCAATTAATATGAATAATATTAGTTACAACTTGATACACAACTAAACAGTTATAATGAGGTCAAGCAACAGAAAATTTTTGGAGAATACTACAGTAAGAAAGTGATAGATTGAACAGTTTATTATTCCATCAAGAGGAAGATTCAAGTAAGCTGAATGAGAATAGCTAGGCTGTCAGATACACCTACAACGATGTATAATAGGTGAGACAGATATTGGAACTAAAATACTGTGAACATTTAGCCTACTTCTGTGAAATAAAATCAGAATATAACAGTTACAATAAATAGAATAAGTTTAAACACACACATAGGTAACACAATGAAAAACAGTAATAACACAAATACATAACATTAACATATCACAACAACACATCACTAAAAATAGCTCCCTCATTCTGCAAACTCAGATACAAAGTAGTCTTTAAAACCTCAAACACTACTAAAAATACATACACAGATCAAGAACACTCCAGAACAAACACGACAGGGCAGGAGTATACAAGATCGACTGCCCCAGCTTCTAAGTAGGTCAAACAAGGAGAAACATCACCACATGTTACAAGGAACACATAAAAGAAATAAAAAAACAAACAACCCAAATCAAACTTTGCCATTCACATATAAAACACACTACATGTAATGTATACACCAATATAGACATTAATCTAAAAGTCTTTCACTACGCCAATAAAATCAACAAACTAAACACAACAGAAAACTACGAGATGTACAAATACCACCCACAGCACATTCTAAACTACAAAACACACTCACAATATATAGCTATATTTGAACACATAATTAACAACTAATCTGTGAACAATAACACACCACAGAATACCAATACAAAACACACTCATACTAACCTGAGCAACAATTTTGTACATCATTTACACTATTCACAATGCACTTATCTAGTGTGAAACGCATCTGCTGAAAAATATCAGTAAGTAGTGATCAGCTAAGTGATACCAACAGTAGTAAATTTAAAAAACCTCAAGATGTATAACAAAAAAACTGCAAGTTTTGAAATATTTAATATTTTGTAATCAAATATTGTTTATTAAATTTGCTTGATGTAATCATCTTGAATTCACTGATTAAGCTATATTTAAAGATATTTTTAAATGTAGTATTTTTAAAATAGTATATTTTTTTAATATAGTAAATATTGTTTATTGATGCTTTTAAAATTGTTTAAATTAAATCCATGAAAATTGAAAAAATTTCATATAACTTTAATGTAATAATTCTATTATAACAAATTTAAAATCACTACCATGAATTTAATACAAAAAATTGCTTAAAATATTTTAGTAATATAATATCTTTAATATTATTCTGGTAAAAATGTGTGAAATGTATTTCTAAGCCATTGCAAAGTAAATTTTCATTTGAGAACTAATTTACATAAAGTCTGAACCACTGATGTTTATCAAATAATTTTGGTTGACCACTACTTATGTCCTAGTCCTAAAAAACATGCATAGCTCGTAAAGGCAATTTTGTGTTAAGTTTTTCTATTTATTTACACTGATTCTGCTTATGAAATAAAAAATTGAGTGTGATACATAAGTTGAAACATTTTAAAATTGAATTTGTTTACATTTCCTAACCCAATTAAAAACTGATCATTCAAGAACTTTAAAGGATCTCTCTCCCCTGCAAGCCCAACTATCTCAATTTTGTAGCTTTATTTATTCCCCTTTTAACAATCCCATTGGGTGAATCATTTTAACAGTTATCCCAAATGACTTTTTAACAATTCTTATCTTATAAATTTAGCAAGAAAGTAAAAATGCGTTTCACTCTTTGTTCTCAGCCTTTCAATCTCCTTTTATTATTATTTGATGTTTATATTTTACTTTCTCACTATGCTAACTTTGAAACTACATGACCCTGTACTCTTTAGAAATGTATTTGCGTTTTATAGAGATTCTATGCTTTGTGAATTAATTTGGAGTTGCATGTTCTATTTTGTCTTTCTTTTTCTGTTCTGCTTTGTATTTTTTTCATCTCCTATGTCCGTTATCTATAAGGTCAAACATAATTAAGAAATAATCTCCTTGTGTAGAAGAGAATTGTCATCAAAATATCGAGGTTGGTTTTTGTAATCATTTTGATTTCACTGATTAAATCATAAATAATTATTTGAAGAACTAAATGAAAATTATTAACTTACTTGCTGATGCATTTCAAAACCTTTGTTTAATTGATGAAGCCTAACCATGCTTCATCAATGAAACAACGGTTTCAAAACATGTCAGCAAATAAGTCAATAGTTTTTACTTTGTTCTTCAAATAATTACTTATGATGAAACTTTTTTTTTTGAGAAATATACATTTTGTCTAACATTAATAGAATATTTTTGTTGCATATTTTTACACTCAAATAAGTCTTTTATTTGGAGAATACACAGACATCTTTAATAGGACAACAGTGACCAATTGTCCTATAAAGCCATTGAGGACGAACCTGGTTTTATTTCAGAAATATATTTTAAATTCATCTCAACTACTTAGGTATACATTTTCTCTAATTACTTTTTGATTCTGTTTAGTAAAAAAAATATTATTTTTGGTTTTGCCATTTCCTTGTATAGTTAAACCTCTTATTCTGTAATAATAGTTTCTAGTAAAATTAACTCTATCTAAAGCTTCAAAATTAATTGTTTTTATGGTTTATTTTTTTGAGGCAAAAATATTTATTTGAAACAAGAAGAGTACCCATTCTTCTCTCAGTATAGAGTCTTGTAATTGTTTTAGCAGGCTTTCTAAATTTGTTCTTTCTTGTTATTACTGTACAATTTTTCCATCTATGGTGCAGTTTTAGCGCCATATAATTCATATTTGTTGATTCCATCTTCACGTGAGCTACTAGTTTCCACTAAAACACTTGTAAATATTTCACAAACTTGCCTATAGTAGCACTTACTTATATTTGTTGAGGATGGCTGTTTCGGGAGATGTGTCCCATTGCCGAGTTACGGTCTGAGTTGACAATGGAACACATCTCCCGATACGGTAGTCCTCAGCAAGTATAAGTAAGTACTACCATAGGCAAGTCTGTGAAATATTTACAAGTGTTTTAGTGGGCTACATAATTATTTTTAAAAATCATCAAAAAGGCTTTTGTTTCATTATAAACAAGATATAGATATGTAAAACAAGAAATTTTCTTTGATTTATCTCAATGATGCCATATAGAGCATGAAAACAGATGCATATTTGTCTAATTTGTTAGCTAATATCAATTACTCCTGGAATACTAAACATTTTTATAGTGTGGTTGAACGAAAACCTTTGTCTTGTCAACTGATTCACCTTTTATTTAAAGAAAAAGAAATATTTGTTATTTCCATCTTCACGTGAGCTACTAGTTTTCACTAAAACATTTGTTAATATTCTACAACTTGCCTATAGTAGCACTTATATTTCTTGAGGATGTCCATTTCAAGAGATGTTTACCATTGTCTACTCAGACCGTAAATGGGTTATGTTTAAGTTACAGTCTGAGTTGACAATGGGACACATCGCCCGAATGGCCGTCCTCAACAAATATAAGTGCTACTATAGGCAAGTATTGTAAAATATTTAAAAGTGTTTTAGTGAAAACTAGTAACTCACAGGAAGATGGAATCAACATATATAAATAATTATGGTTGACCACTACTTAATGTCCTAGTCCTAAAAATCATGCCAAGCTCGTAAAAGAAAATATGTCAAGTTGCATAGGCAAGTTGTAAAATATTTACAAGAGTTTTAGGGGGGGGAAATGTTTAAAAAAACAGTATGTTTAATTAACATATCAAAATATTTCCAATATTATTCAAACTTTAGAAGCAATTACACATTTTTTTTTCATTTGTTACGTTTTTTCCTCTAACATAACATTTCATGACATCATTATTTCGATAACTCGCTTACTTGCTGACCCGTTTCAAAACAGTCGTTCCTTTTACGAAGCTAACCCTCTACTGGCGGCTTTGGCTGTATACAAACGGTATGACAGGGTTGGATTTATGACAGTGGGTTAGGTGTCGGCGTTTTATGTGATGTATCGGAAAAGATTATTGACGTCAAAGTGTGTGTGGTCGTATAATATATTTTCCCTGTCTGTTGTGTAGTGTTTGTAGATTTCATATTTTTCTAAGGTTGTTAGTTTTTTACTCTGTTTTAATGTGTGTAGAATATTTAAATTAGTGTGTATGTCGGTATGTGTGTGTTGAGTGGTATTTAAGGGTTTTGCGTAGCTGGATTTAGGGTTTGTTTGTTTTGTTTGGGTAATGTGTTCATCGAAGCGTGTATAGAATGACCTGCCGGTTTGACCGATGTAATAGTTGGGACAATCGTTGCAAGTTAATTTGTAAATACCTGAGAGTATGTATGTGTCAGTTTCCTTTTGAAAAGGTTGTATATGTTTTCTTAGAGTGTTTGTTGTTTTGTAGGATATTTGGTAATGGAGTTTTTTGAATGTGGAGGCTATTTTGTGTGTGTTTTTGTTGTGGTAAGTGAGGGATATGTATTTGTTGTTTTTTGTGTGGTGTGTTTGTGTGGCTGTTTATGGTGTTTATGTTTTATTTTCCTGAGTATGTTGTCTATGAGTGTGTGTTGGTAGCCGTTTTGTTAAGCGATGTATTTTATAGTATTAAGTTCTTCATCGTAGTCTTTCTGTAGCATTGGTATGTTGATTAGGCGGTGTAACATATGATTAAAGGCAACGAGTTTGTGTTGTGTGGGGTGATTAGATGTATTATGTATGACCATATCTGTGGTTGTTAGTTTTCTGTATATTTTGAAATTGTGTCTAGTATTGTGTTTTGTGATAGTAAGATCTAGAAATTTTATTCTATTGTTTTCTTCTAATTTGAGATTAAATGTGAGAATTTGGTGTATGGTGTTAATGTAATTATGTAGTTGTTTGATTCATTATAAAATCATCGTTCTATTTCTTTTAGACAGCGCCTTCATGAGAACATGCGCAAGGTTTTTCTTCATCATCAATATTCAATTTCCTATCTAATTCAGAGTGCAATGGTTCTAAAAAAAGTTATTAGTTCTTACTTTCTCACATTTCCATACTGACCCATTGTTATCTGTCTATTTTATCCTGTGCAATTGTGAGTTTCATAAACAAATTAAACTTGAGAATGGTTTTTCATTTTCACAATCTCTTCTGTTATTACCAAACTTTTTTCAATAAGATAAACATTTTAAAAAAAATACTATGTGCTCATATTGGTCAAAGCATTGAACCTGTTGTGTAACAGTATGATCATATACAAACTTGTTGAGGCATTGTAGACCAGAGAAAAGGATTGCTTTCTCAAACAAAAACAATGGGAGTACTGTTTGCTGAATTAACTACTATTTGTAATTTTGGGTTAAGTTCAACCTCGAAATATATTGATAATATACACCTTCATAATCTGTCATTAGAAGTTTGATTTTTTGTTATAGAAAACCACTTATTATCACTTATGTCATATCATATGGCATATAGTATGATAATTGGTTCTAACATTAATTAGGTTCAGACAGCTTAGCTATTCTGCTTGAGACAAGATGATTTTAATTATATTTTAATCAGTAAGTTGTTTATTTGCATCTCAGTATACATACCTATAGTAGAGTCTCAATAAACTGAACCATGCTAATCAGAAAAACTACCTAAGCTCGACATAATAGAAGCTAAAGGAGAAAAAAATAATCAAACCACAAGGATACAATCAAAGCTTAATTTATTCATAAACTTTATTACTAATTAAAGAAATAAGAGCCCTGTAATTATAAATATTAACTATTGACCTATACTACACTAATTTCTCTTATGCAGAGGAAATTCTTCTGCCTTCACTTTTTATATAATGTTGAAAATTTGCAGTTTTTGAGTTGTTCATCTTAAAGTTTTTTTATATTACACTTTTGGTATTAATTTGGTAATAAAACCACTACTTACTGATATTTTTCAGCAGACGTGTTTTACACTAGGTTAGTGCATTACTCAATGCTTTGAGTCATGAACAAGACTGTTGCTCACATGTGTTGTGTTGGTGTGAGTCTGTGTTATATTGGTGTTCTGTGGTGTGTTATTGTTCAAGGAGAAGTTGATAATTATGTGTTCAAATATAGTACTTGATTGTGAGTCTCTTTTGTTGCTTAGACTAACGCACACTAACATAGACACCAATCTAAAAATCCAACTCTACATTAAAAAAAACTGCAAACTTAACACAACAGAAAACTACGAGATATACAAACACCACTAATACTATCCACAACACATTCTAAACAATGAAACGCACTCACAATCAAATACTTATATTTGTTGATTCCATCTTCGCTACTAGTTTTCACTAAAACACTTGTAAATATTTTACAAACTTGTCTATAGTTGTTGAGGATTGCCGTTTCAGGAGATGTATCCCATTGTCAACTCAGATCGTAACTGATCTCAAGGTTTTCGCAGGTTAGGGTATTAAGGTGGGGGTGGGATATTATGGTGGGGGTGTTGGTGTACTTTGTGAGTATTAGGAGTTATAATGTCAAAAAGTGTATGTGAGTTATAATGCAATTGTGTGTTGAGTATGTGTATAGAGTGTAGTTTGAAATGTCTATATTTCGTATTGTTAGGTTGTGTAACGTTGGTTATGGGTTAAGGAAACTAGACGGGCCCACCAACAACAGGTAGAATTTGTGTTATACGCTCAGCGGTTGCCTATTGTTATTGAATTTTAACTTTTCCACAGATGGAAATATTGGTGGGCCCTTCTCTTTTATTAAAGGCACTTTTGCAAACCAACAGGCATAGTGACTCGATAAGCTGAAGCTCAAAGATTATAATTGTGCAAACGCAGTTACACCTTGGCCATATATACTGTACTTCGTATTAAGAGCGAACCACAAACAAAAATAACTTAATTATTATAACTAATCAAACATTTTTTACAGCATATAAAAATGAAATTATTAAACTAGAACAAAATACATACTTACACAAATTTTGATGAATTTTTTCATGGCTATTTCATTTCAGAGTAGAATGCTTCTCCTGCCGCTCCAAGTAATATGAAAAATTATTGATTTAAAATAGTAAACTATTTATAGAACAATTTCCTCATTTATTCCAAAGCAGCCCGGAGAGCCTTGTCATATTTCTTCTTAATCTTGGAGTCACATCATATGTAGCCATTTATATCTACATGAAGCTGCTAAGAGTAGCAGTCTTATTTTTCTTCTTAATCAAGGACTTATCTAAACTACCTATCTATTATTTATATCGTGTTCGAGATTAGGGTTTTCTCGTTTATTCTATTCTATGACATAAATATCTATATTCATATATTACTAATTCAAATGTTTCACACAATCATTGAGGGAAGAAATAATTGATTCCCTTAAAAAAATCTTCAAACTATTCTAGCTTTGTCAAAACAATATTTATTCCACAAGGTATGTTTCGAACATAGTGACTACCATTCGACCTATTCTTCGACACATATCACGTTTTATCCTAGCCCAATGACTTTCTATTATCTGCGTATGCACATTACCATCACCAGGATAAACAAAATTGAGAGAGTGATTGATCGTTTTGTAAAGATGGATACATTTTGATTTAGAGAATTGTACCCCCTCCACATATCAGTAATGACTGTCATCCCAAGCTCCATAATTTCCATTATTACTTGCAGTAATGTAGCTGAAGCCTTTTTTTCAACAATTCTCAGAAAACACTTTTTACTGTCTCTATACCACCAACTACCCAACAAGCTTTGGTCAAACACCCACGATTGTACTTACGTTTCCCAAACGCTTTCTCATCAATTTCAACAATTTGTCCAGCGCCACTTATTTTATAACTGTATAAAAAAACTGTGGCATAATGTTTATTATAAATAAATTTAAAAAATTCTATATCACAATTGACTTTTTTCTTTTATTTAAAACCTTATGTACATTTCGATTGCATAGCAATTATTTGTTTTTTATTGTAAATTACCTCTGAGGATGATTGCTATGCAATCGAAATGTACATAAGGTTTTAAATAAAAGAAAAAAGTCATTTGTGGTATAGAGGTTTTTTATTTATTTATGATAGCCACTTATTTTAGTTAAATTTTCAAGAAACCAAACCACGAGAGTCTCCCTGAAAGCATTTATCAGCTTTCTCACTGTAGGCTGCGAAAGTCCAGTCTCACAAACAATAATCAAAAACGGATATTTCAATATCCACGCTACCAGAACTTTGAGCAATTGAAGTGGAGTAACTTGTGATAATCCAAAAATGGTATTGTCTCTTACCTATTTTTTAGCTCTGCAGTTATTAATCCCACATTTATAAATCAATTGTCCTATGCTCCGCAATTGAGATGCATCATTGCACCACATTTCACACATATTATTGATGGTTTCACTAGTTTATAGTCTTTTAGAAAACTTTTCATACAATTTTTTGAAATGTGTTGACAAAACGCAGTAATACTATCAAACTATGTAGTTATAGTAAACTACATATCATGTCATTATATGCCAACTAAAAGTGCCTTCAAGACATGTGAAGGGCCCACTGATGACGAGCTGAAACCAAGAACAATAGAGTACCGTTTTGAAGAGTAATAAGAGGAACCTTTATGGAACAACCCTTAGGTCCAGGTAGCGTGGGCCCATCTGGTTTCCTTAACCCTTGGTAATTTCTGTGTTGTTTATGAAGAATTTGTAGGTAAGATGTTATGTCTATGTAGTCATGTTTTGTGGAGTTGAGATGATCGGCGAAGTTTGATTGGTAATTATTGTTTGTTAGTGTGTTTATATGCTCTTAGTAGCGTGTGTAGAAAGACCTCTCTGTATGGCCTATGTAAAAACTGGGGCACAAACTGCAAGTTAGTTTGTAAAATCCAGCAGCGTTGTTGATTTGTTGTTGGGTTTAAATTGTTTAATGAGATTGTTGTGTGTGAAGTAGGCTATTTTGTAATTGTATTTCCATAGTGTGTTGGTTAGATTGTGGGTTTTGGATGATCTGTATGGTATTGTTAAGTATTATTGGATTGTCATGTTGTGTGATTGTATTTGGGTTATGAGTTTGTTTTTTAGGTGGTTGTATAATTTGTCAATCGTTGTTGTGTTGTATCCTTTAGTTTGTGCTATATTTTTTATGGTGTTTAGCTCGTGGCAGTGTTCTTTGTCTAAAGGTGTTTTAAGCAGGCGATATATATCATGGTGTTGTAAGCGGGTAGTTTATGTCAGTGTGGGTGGTTTGAGGAGCTGTGAATGGTCGTATTGGTACTAGTGGGTTTTCAGTATATGTTGAATTTAAGTGTTTGTTTGTCTGTACGTTTAATTGTAAGGTCTAGGAAGTTGAGAGAGTTTTGTTGTTCTGTTTTGATGGTGTATGTTAGTTTTGGGTGTATGGAATTGAGGTGTTTTAAAAATATGCATGTTATAGTATGCAATGTTATAATATCATTGATGTATCTATATCGGTAAATTATGGTATCTGAGTATTTATTGTTATGTAAAATGTGGTTTTGTTCAATATGGTGTATGAATATTTCTGCTAAGATGCTAGCTATAGAGGAACCCATAGGTAGGCCATCTTTTTGGTTGTAGAAAGTGGGTGAAGTAATTTTGAGATGTGATTAATTTTATAAGGCGGATGATTTTGTCAATGTGTGTATGGGGTGTATTTGTGTCTATAAGCATGTTTTTGAGGATGTTGATGGTTTCTGGAATGGTGATGTTGGTATATAGATTTGATATATCGAGAGAGACTAAAGTGGAATTGTGTGGGATATTTACGTTTTTTATTTTGTCTATTAGATTTAGGCTATTTTTTATGCTACAATGATTAATAAAGTTTATATGGTTTTGAATAGTTTTGTCGAGAAATTTAGCTAGAAGATGAGAAGGGGCTCTTATGTGGTTGATTAGTGGATGTATTGGGATGTCTGTTTTGTGAAGTTTGGGCAGGGAGTTTAGTTTAGGAGCTATTGGTTTTATTTGTTTCAGGTGCTTTTTGGTGAAGTGTGGGATTATGAGTTTTATTTTATTCATTGCTTCTTTGATTTCAGCGTTGTATTTCATTGTTTGGTCTTCTTTTAGTATAGAGATGTTGTTATTTTGAATGACGTTATGCACTTTTTTGTTGAGGTCGTTTTTGTCAATAATTACTGTTATGTTGTCTTTATCAGCTTTGGTTATGGTTAAATTTTGGTTTTTTATTTTGATATTAATGGATTTGGCTATTTTTAATTCTTGGGGGCGTGCTTATTTTAGAGGGCTTAATTTGGGTTATTTTGTGTTTTATTTGTTGTCTGATTGCATCTTGTTGTTCTACTGGTGTGTTATGTTGGATTGTGTTTTCAAGATCTAATATTAGAGTTTTAGTAAAATTTTGTTGGCTGTATTTGGGTGTGATGTGTTTTAAGACTTTGTCTAGTAGTTTTAATTCATTAGCTGAAAAAGTGGTTTTGGTGAGGTTTGCAGTTCTGGGGTGAAAAATGTGTGTCATATTAGTAAACTGTATTGGGTGTTTTTGAGGTTATATATTTTTTTGTTATACATTAATTTAATTTTGTTTTTTATGCCTGTAATTAGTGTGTTGGTGAAATTTACTACTTCTTGCAGTTTGATATAGTGTAGTTCCCAAGCAATTTTGTTGAGATTGTTTTTTTGTTTGTATAATTGTTTTATGGTGTTTTTAATGTAGCGTGTTTGAGCTTGGTGTGTGGTTTAGTTGCAGCTGAGTTGTTATTTTTATTTTTAATGTGTATTAAAACACAACACATTTGAGCAACAGTTTTGTCCGTGATTCACAGCATTGAATAATGTGCTGACCAAGTGTGAAACACGTCTGCTGAAAAATATCAGTAAGTAGTGGTTTTTTGCCAAGTTAATACCAAAAGTGTAATGTAGGAAATTATTTCAATATTCTACTATCACTTAGTAAGGATTACATTCGTTGGTGCCATTGCAGGCTTTTTCTTATAATGAAGGTAATTCATTTCTTTCTATATCTTTCTACCTCTAGCTGAGTTAATATTAATTTGTTTCCCCTTTTACAATTTAGATTACTATTATATATAAAAAATATTATAAATTATGTCAAATGTATTGTGAATATAGACTGGCTTTTGCTGTGTAATTTATGGAATCATCCTCAACCCACGTTTTGACTTAATAAAAATAAAACTAAATGACACATCATTATATTTATATGAACTATATAAATATAACCTATATATTTGGGCCATTTAGTTTATGAAACCCTTTTAATCTAAAAATAGCACTGAATTGTGGAGAGTGCTTTTATGACCCCTCCATCAAAAGATTTTTCCCCTCAAAGACTAATTTCTTTTGGATTTAGGCTCTGTATTGTCCTGTCATCTATTAAGATTTGATTTTAACTCGATGTTCAAAGCAAGAAAACACTCAGTCATATTTTACTTATGTGAAAAGTTCATTAAAGTCAAAGAACCATACTTGATGTTAAAGAACAATACTGTATCTTTCATAACTTTCATTAACAATTATGAATTTATTTCTTTAAAAAATTTATATTTCTTGTTTATTTTATGTTAAAAATTTATTTTGTTTTCAGTGTACCTTTAAAGTTCTTTTTATTCTAGCTGTACTTTATTTGTTTTTGAAATTTCTGTGATTACTATATTTAGATTGGAAATTTTCAAAGTTATTTTAAATGTTGTTGCTATTTTCTTATTGAATGGTATTTTGACCTATCATTACTTTTTGACAGTATCTAGAGTAACTCTTAGTAAGTAGATGGATTAGTGTCTCTTTTAGATATTCTGATAATTAAACTTTTTGTTGCTCCAAGCTTCCTCACATACAACAGGTAATACTTCACAAAGTGTAGTATTATGTGAAAGATGCAGTGGTATGTAAATAGTGTTTATACACTAATAAAAATTATGATACACGATTTACAATATTGAAGAATTAGCCTAATTGATGATTTAAAATTCCTTTTCAAAAACATTTTTTTTTAATTTTTAACTAACAAGTTATGAGAATTTATAACTCAGAAATTAGTTCTACTATATTCTACCAAAAATCAACTATATATGTCTACAGGAATAAACCCCAACAGGGACTGACTTAATACTGTCCCTATTAAATGAATCTCAGTTAATACACTTCTGTTATATCACACTATTTGAAAAACATGCAAAAAATTGACTGCAAGCAGTTTAGTTGACGTTTTAAAAATCATTGTCTAAAATATGCTGTTAAATGAGCATGGGCATTGATCTTCAGTAATTAATTATCACATCAATTTATATCATTTTAATAATTTTTTATTCGTTCTAAAACCATTTATAAAATAAATAGAAACTACTTTATAATAAAATTATCTTTTGAATTTTGGTTTTATAACTTGTTTACATAAACATTTTTACAGGCATATTTTTATATAATTAATTATAGTTTATTATAGAGTTTAGTATACAGACTAGTTTTGGAGATGATGTCGCCTCAATAAGTTATTGGTTAACACTAACTTATTTTATTAAACATCAATATAAATTAACGATAAACCTTGTCTTGTACAATTTATCAAGAAAGGCAGATTTGTGCAGATGCCAAACAAATGGTGTTTACCTGAAGTTTATGAATATAATATTGTCCACACAAGGAATAACAAATAAGATAAAGAATTAGTGGCTTAGGTCGGAAATCAGACACCTGTATTCTAAACAGGCTAAACTAGAACTGTAGGCTTAAAGAGAACTTAAGATTAAAAACTACTAAAAATTTGAATTCTCCCTCCTTAAATCATTTTAACCTAATGAGATAATGTTAAAGTTAAAGAAAAAATTGGGTGCTCTCTGTAATGAAATAATTTATAGTAATTCTAAATGTTAAGTGAAATTCTTAGACGTTGGATGAAATTCAATAAAAACTGTTGAATGGAGTTTTTATTGATAAAAATAAAAATAATTGATAAGAATAAAACTTTTGAAAAATAATACAAAAACTTTTATTAGAACAGAATTTGAAAAAAAGCCAAGATTTAACTTTTAGCCGATATATTTTTCTTTTGAGCTGATAAAAATAATTTGATTGCGATTGTAAATAAAGATTATTATTGTAAAAAACATGGCCATTGCAGACCAACACATTACTATTAAAAGAACCGATAACGATATTTGTTACTTAAATGAAACATTAAAAAACTACTTTTCGTATCACTTGGCAAAAAAAAACTACTGATATTTTTCAGCTAACGAGTTTAGCACTAAGTCAGTGCATTGTTCAATGCTGTGAGTCATGGACAAGACTCCTACTCTTAGTGATCCACTCTACCAAGTGATACCAAAAGTAGTAATTTATAAAAAAACCTCAAGATTTACAACACAAAAATTCCAAGTATTAAAAAACTGTAAGAATTTGATCACTTCAGGCTTCAGAGAGACATTAAGTTACCAATGCTTTTTTACATAAGTTATACTAATTGTCTAAAGTATTTAATCTTGTTGCTGTTCATGACGAGCTGGTTGTTAATTACTTATTACACTTTTGCTATTACTTACGACCAGACTAATTGTTAACTAAAAGTTGTTAACTTACGCTTGGAGGAAACGTTTTCCTCTTACGACTTCTTCAGCCTCTTGGGGAAGGTTCAACTTTCTAGTTCCAAGAGGCTGAAGAAGTCGTAAGACGAAAACGTTGCCTCCAAGTGTAAGTTAACAATTTAACAACTTTTAGTTAACAAAAAGTCTGGTAGTAATAGCAAAAGTGTAATAATTGTCTAAAGTACATAAAGAAGGCAAACGTATGAGGCCCATTGTATCTGGAATGGATTCGCCCACTTATCGGATTCCTGAATGGTTAGTAGTTAACATGAATAAAATAAAACCGACTTCAACATTTTCAGTAAAGAACACCATTGATTTTGTTAAAATTCTGATTAATGTTTGAGACTTGCTAAAATTCTGAGACTTGTTTGAGTCTGACATCTTAGACCTCCCATTTTAAACTGATGTATAAGGCAGAATGATTTCAAATTCAACAACTCTTACAAGTAAGGAAACAGCACCAAGACTAGGTTACGCTAGTTTGTAACTTCTTGTTTGCTAGATTGTATTTTGTTATAAGACCCTCTGATGATGTTTAAATGATCATCGAAATGTACATAAGGGTTTAATCTTAAAAATTTGTATTATTTGTTATTTTTATTATTTTTGTAATATTGGGGTTCTTTCCAATATTTTCATCGTAATATATTGTACCACTGTGCTCTTGATATTGTAAGTTTTAAACTTGTTAAAACTTTGTTAAGTTAAATGATAAAAAAAAATAATAATGTTAAATATTTAACTCTTCTGAGTAAAGAGATGTTATATAGATTGGGATTACTTTGTCATTTGACTTTCCTTGATAAATTGTAGGAGATGAGCTTTATCGATAATTTATATAGTTGCTTGGTGATAAAATATGTTAGTGTTAACCAATCACTGATGAAAGCGACATTGTTACCAAAATTAGACTGTATGAATAAACTAGTATTTAGTAAGGTTCTGAGTACACTTTTACTATATACCTTGGGCATATTTTTTGTAAATCTCTAATTTGTTTTTTTTCGTAAATCGTCACTCCTCCTTGTACATGGCGAATTTAAAAATCAAACTCAATCACCAGATGAATTGGAAACAAAAATGAGATAAAGCAACCCCTTGCACTTCTTTTGTAACACAGTACTTCTCAACCGGTCAAATTGTCTATCATACCAAATATGAATGTTTAACCATATTAGTATTGTAGTAAATATTTCTTAAAAAACAAACATTCCTAGTTATAAGGAATATGTAAACTTCAAGTTGATACCTTGCATGAGTTTGTACGTTTCATACACACATACATATATATATATATATATATATATATATATATATATATATATATAATATCAAATGTGTTTTCCTGTTAGAATATTTTTAAGATCAAATAATATACACAAATACAGGAACATTTAATTTATTGAATAATAAACTCAAAGCCTTTCGTTGGTTCACATTACCAACATCCTCAGGAGTTACAATACTAAGAATGATTAGTCTTAGTATGATTAGTCTTAGAATGATTCATTCTTAGTATTGTAACTCCTGAGGATGTTGGTAATGTGAACCAACGAAAGGCTTTGAGTTTATTATTCAATAAATTAAATGTTCCTGTATTTGTGTGTATTATTTGATCTTAAAAAAAAAAAATATATATATATATATATATATATATATATATATATATATATATATATATGTATATATATATATATATATATATATATATATATATATATGTATGTATATATATATATATATATATATATATATATATATATATATAATAAATTTAAAATATTTCAAAAACAAGAATACTTTTAATGAATATATTTATTCAAAGCTTTTCGCCGATAAAATATTACCAGCATCTTCAGGAAAATAATTATCTAATAGAATCTTTATTGTTAAAAAAACATATATTCATTAAAAGTATTCTTGTTTTTGAAATATTTTAAATTTATTAACTATATTACAAGAAAACATATCACCATATTTAATATAATATCTATATATATATATATGATGAATAGTTATAATCTGGAGTACATCCGTTCATTCTGCAGTGCATAAAATCGCAGTTCCGATGTTTCGCTAGAATATCATCCAGCAAAGAGATGAGATTCTTATGGATGTACTCCAGATTATAACTATTCATCATATCTTTCCATCCATGAAGGAATACGTATCAGCATATATATATATATATATATATATATATATATATATATATATATATATATATATATATATATATATTTATATATATATATATATATATATATATATATATATATATATATATATATATATATATGCTACAATATGTATTCTTGTGTTAATAAAGAATTAAAACAATTTACAGATACAAGAATAATTTATTGAATTTACAATTCAAAATTTTTCGTTGGCAAACAGTACCAACATCCTCAGGAATACTAGAAATTTATATATATATATATATATATATATATATATATATATATATATATATATATATATATATATATACATATATATATGCTACAATATGTATTCTTGTGTTAATAAAGAATTAAAACAATTTACAGATACAAGAATAATTTATTGAATTTACAATTCAAAGCTTTTCGTTGGCAAACAGTACCAACATCCTCAGGAATACTAGAAATTTAACATCAACCATACATATGCAAACTAGATGCAACAAACAGTGTTGCCAAATTTATTACAATGTTGTCAAACTATTATATAAATATATATCAATACATGTTGCCGTCATCAAAGTTGAATAAGTTTAACTATATAATTGATATCCAATACAAGTATGTTTACTATGACTAGTAATATATGAGAATCATTGCACTCAATTAAACTTCTTTATCTGTGTCATGTTAAATTAATTTTGTACCTGCCCTGCCTGCCCTTTATAATGTTTTATGTTAACTGGAAACATTAAGAAATAATGGTGAAGTATACACACAGAAAATTTTTTGTTGAACAAAAACTTGGTTGATTTGTGAGTCAAGAAACATTGTTTTATTAAAAATTCAGCTACCTTTCAACAACTAAATAGTCGTCCTCCTTCAGGCCTGATCTCCTCCTTTGTACTATTTTCAAAGCTATTAGAACTACAAGACAACTTCCTTTCTACATTTTTAATAAGTTTAATGGTAGAACGTTTGCCTAACTGTCTCCAAACAATTAATGTTTGGGACTGTTAGACAAATGTTCTACTATTGAACTTATTAAAAATGTAGAAGGGAAGTTGTCTTCTGATTCTATTTTAAATAGTACAAAGGAGGAAATGTTTCTTGACTCAGTTATTTCAAGTTTTAACATGCCATTTATAGATAGTGAAATCAAAAGCATAACTTCACATTTTAAAATACTTTTGACTACTTTTGTATTGTTTTATTTTAAAATTAAAAATCTTAACAGTAGTTATAGTAATCAAATTACGTTCATAAAATATAAACCTTTGTAAAAAGTAGTGGTTAGTTTATTGTTACATTAGGACCAAGTTTCAGGAAATATGCTTTAATTTCTGAACCGACCATAACCAATCATGATTTCATTTGAATTGTTATTGAAGAGAGGTGTTAGGGAAAATTTATATGATTAATTACATGAGATTGTAAGAAGTAATTATATCAAATATTATATGAGAATTTTAATTTAAATGGATGTCAATGTATGGGTTTTTAAAATATTTGCATATTTCGTATAGTTAGGATGCGTGAAATTTGATTTTACAGAATGTATGCAGTATTTGTGTGTGTGTGTGTGTGTGTGTGTGTGTGTGTGTGTGTGTGTGTAAATGTGACATTGTTTTTTACACAGCCACAACAATCACATTTTTATAAAAATCAATGTGATTTTTTCGATTCTTAGTATTGTTTGGAAAATGATATTCCTATTTCCTCTATGTATAAAATGGGTTAGGAAGTACAAGACATTCTACAAACATTAGTAGAATTGTCTACATTTGCACTAGTACTATTAGGTTTAAACTGTATAGCGTGAGATTGTTATATCTCATAATTAATTAATCTTGTATTTTAATCCTTATTGGCTTAATTTTAAAGCTAATTCTTCATATCTATACTTGCGTTAAACTCTTACAATTAATTATTAAATTATTGTTATATTTCATTATATCTGAAGTTAATTTGTTAGCTTAACTTACTACAACACATTATTCAGTTATTTTGATATGAGTATGGTGTACATTTGTAGCACATTGTTTCATTTATATGCTTTATCTACTGTTGATGGTGATGTATCTCTGAAATATGCCTGAAAGAAGAAGAAACACAAGATAAAATATTCATGAGCTGAATTTAAGGTACAGTACTTACACATTTTTAATTAATGCACATTTGAAATGTCATGCATGTCCTTAATCAACCTTGAATTGAAATTTGGATTTGGTTTTTGAGTAATTAATTAATATCAGTACTTGTTACAGGATCAGAAGGTTCTGTAGAAGATGATGTATTTCAAAAATCTTTATCCCTAACAACTCCAACAGGATTAAATGATTTAAATCGGAGTAAGTATAATAATGTATTCTAAGGTGTAACAATCTGTGATGGTAAATAAAACTTGAATTTTGGTTGATTCCATCTCCACTTGAGCTACTAGTTTTTAATTAAAAACACTTGCAGATATGTTAGTAACATACTAACAAACACTGGCCTATAGTAGTGCTTACTGTTTTGATTATTGAGGTTGGCCGCTTCGGGAGATGTCTCCCATTGTCAACTCATACCGTAACTGACCTTTTCTTTTAAGAGGTAAGTTATGGTATGAATTGACAATGGACAAATGTCCCGAAACAGTTGTCACCAATAATCAAAACAGTAGGCACTACAATAGGCAAAAGTGAAATACTAACTTATGTACAAGTGTTTTTAGTTAAAAACTTTAAGCTAAGTTAATCTGACAAAAGTCAAACAACTGATTACTATTTTATTGATAAAAGTTGTAGTTTGCTTGCATGTTGCAAATAATAATTATAAAACATGTAATAGTAACTTGGAGTTTGAATATGTGTATATTTTCTGGGAAACCCTACTATATTTTTTATAAAAATAATATTTTATCACTGAAAAGTAACCTTAACTATTCTTCTTACAACTTAAATACTTGAACGTACAGTACAGTCTCGCTAATCCGGTCTCCGATGATCCGGACGTCCGGCTAATCCGGACGGCCCAAAATTTGTGTTTAGTTATAGTATTTTACAGTGCACAATCAGTCTGCCGTCCACAAAAATATTTATTTTTATACGTCTATATTTGTTATTTTTCAAAGGGGTTTTCCTACTCTAATAGACAAATAATATAATTTATTCATTAAAATATGAATTTACCATATTATTTGTTTCTTTTGCCTATTAAAATAGGAAAAACGTCTTTGTAAAAATATATTCACATTAGATCTATCAACACTACAACGCACGTGACATCGGAGACATCTTGCGATAAACGAAAGATAAAGGACCGCTGACTAAACGGATAGTAAGTCTATCCGTCTGGCGTCAGGTCAGTTGTGTTGTCAGACGGATGCCTCCCTTACTGCTTCTCGCAAGATTTCTGCTCAGTTGTCATTTAATTCTAGTGCGATATTGATCTGTTTTTTTTTTTTTATTTACGTCTCGTTCAGTGTTCAGTGAAAATGGCCACTAAACGTAAGTCAGTGATAGTAACAATGGAATAAAAACTCCAAGCTTTATTTCGTAATGGTGAAGGTGAATCGCTTACTAAAATTTCAAAAGAGTTAGGCGTGGGAAAACAAACTGTTTCCGATTGGAGAAAAAGTGACAGGAAATTGAAGATTTTTTTGCAAAAATATTTAGTTAAGACAGTTTAGGCGGCAGAAGAACTTTAAAAAAACCAAAAAATGAAACCTTAGATGAAGCGTTGTATGTTTGGTTTTGCCAACAATGGGAACAGGGTGTTCCATTATCGGTGTAAATTTGCAAACGATCGCTCTGAAACTGAATGAAAAGTTAAAAGGAGATCCTAATTTTACTGCCAGTGTGGGTTGGCTGTCACGGTGGAAGGAACGACACGGCATCCGTCAACTCGGAATAAGTGGTGAAATTTTGTCAGGTGACCGTGATGCAGGGAAAAATTCAAAGACAAATTTGGCAAGTTTCTCAGAGATGTAAACTTACAACCTTGTCAGGTGTTCAACGCTAACGAAACCGGATTAAATTATAAAATGTTCCCAAAAAAAACTTTAGCTTCCAAATTAGATTCAGTAGGAAAAGGCCATAAAGTTAAGAAAGAACGTATGACTTTGCTGCCCTGCAGTAATGCTTCTGACGATCTAAAATTTCCACTTTTGGTGATAGGAAAATCCGCAAAGCCTAGGGTTTTAAAAAATGTAAATTTAAGTGTTCTACCGGCCCAATACAAGTTCCAAAAATCAGCGTGGATGAACAGTCAAAATTTTAAGGACTGAAGTTTTTTGAAAACTTTGTTCCAACAACAGAAACGTTTTTAAAAGAGAAACAACTCCCTAGAAAAGCGGTTTTACTAATTGATAATGCCCCATGCCACCCAAATGAAGAATAGCGTCATGGTGACATTTTTATTATATTTCTTCCTCCTAACGTCACGGCTCTCATTCAGCCGATGGACCAAGGCGTGATAGAGACGATAAAACGGCGATATAGGAAAAAGTTAATTTTATCGCTTTTGTAACAACAAGAAGCAGATCCAGCTACACAATTTATTGAAATTCTTTAAAAAGTGACTATAAAGGATGTCATTTATATGGCTGCAGAATCGTGGGAGGAAATGCAACCGTCTACACTCCAAAAGAGCTGGAAAAAATTGTGGCCTGAAATGCCACAGGAAAGTAAAAAAACCGACAGTCAACCTACTAATGACGACGCAGAATTTGTTCAGATTTTTCAACAATTGGAAGGTTGGGCCGAGTTGAAAGACACTGATATTTCCGAGTGAATTATTAGTGATAATGACATTGGTTATCAAGTGGTCAATCGTCGCGGTGTGCACTGCAAACGCAGAAAATGACAGCTCGTAAGAGGAAGACTACACAGACGAACTGGTCAGCCCAACTCATGATGGGGCGGCTGCAATGCTGGAGGGGTTGATGACCTACTTTGAGAAACAAACTGATACGTCAACTGCGGAGCTACTGACCTACGAGATCGTACTGTGAAACGACGTCATTCATAGTTAAAACAAAAGAACATTACGGACTTTTTTCACTAAGTTTTTTAAAGTTTATTTTTGTTTCAGTTTCATTTTTGTTTGAGTTTTGTGTGCATTTATACATATAGTGTAAATAGCTTTATGTGAATACATTTATTCAACGAGAAAGATGCTTTGATATTTTTCATGTCATACCTTTTCTGTTACAATTACAGGATTTTTTGCTAAATAAGCTATGAAATACTGTACTTTATAGCTATATTTAGGCATCAATTTCACTAAAACTACAATTTCAATATGTTTCCCCGCCTAAAACACATATTGTATGCATTTGTTTGGCTTTTTCCGTCTAATCCGGACTTTCGTTGATCCGGACAGGGTCCGGTCCCATCAAGTCCGGATTAGTGAGACTGTACTGTATATTAATATGTGACACTCTCAGAGATAACAATAGGACACGTTTCCTAAAACAACTGTCCTCATTAAACAAAAAAGTAAGTGCTATTATAAGCATGTGTCACATTTTAATATATGTCCAAGTGTTAACTTCTAACTCAAGTTAAAGTTGGGATCAAATGGGTTTTGTTTTAGTGAAAATCATCAACAAGCAGATTTAGACTCGTTTATTTCTAACTAAAGACATTTGCAGATATGTTACACTTGGATACAGTAACATTTTTTTTATTATTGAGGACAACCGTTTTGGGAGATGAGAAGTGTTCCATTGTCAGTTCAGATCGTAACTGACCTCTAATATTAAGATAGGGATATTGAGATTATTTTTATGAAGTATTGTGGGTTATAATGTCCAAAATTGTATGTGAGTTATAATGTAATTGGGTGCCGAGTTTGTGTGTTGGGTGTAGTTTAAAATGTTTCTATATTTCATATTGTTGGGTTGTGTATCGTTGGTTATTTTTGTTTTGTTTGTGAAGAATTGGTAGGGTTGATGTTATGTTTTTGTAGTTATTATTTGTGGATATGAGATGTCCAGCAAAGTTTGATTGGGTGTTCTTGTTTGCGAGTGTTTATATGTGTTCTTGGTAGCCTGTGTAAAATGACCTTCCTGTTTGGCCTATGTAAAAATTGAGCCCACAACTGCAAGTTAGTTTGTAAACACTGGCAGAGTTGTATATGTCTTTGTTTATGATGCCGGTTTTAAATGGTTTGTTGAGGCTGTTGTGTGTGGAGTAGGCTATTCTGTAATTGTATTTTTCTAAATGTGTTGGTTAGTTTGTGAGGTTTGGCTGATCTGTGTGGTATTGTTAGTATTTTATAGATTTGTCGTGTTGGTCATTTAGCGTTCGGTTATTAAGTTATTTTTCAGGCGGTTGTGTAGTTTATAAATCATTGTTGTATTATATTCATTGGTTTGTGGTATATATCTAATGGTGTAAACACATTTTTGGTGATATTCTTGTTTGTCTTTTTTAGTAGGTGATGTATCATGGTGTTTTAAGCAGCTAGTTTGTGTTGGTGTGGGTGGTTTAAAGAGTTGTGAGGGGTAGTATTAGTGTTGGTGTGTGTTGATATATGTTAAATTTATGTATTCATTTGTCTGTACATGTAATTGTAAGGTCTAAGAAATTAAGGGAGTTGTTTAATTCTATTTTAATAGTGTGTGTTAGTTTTGGGCGCATGGAATTGAGATGTTTTAAAAAATATATGTGTTCGGCGCTTACTGCCTTTGTACAATGTGATAATGTCGACAACATACCTATACCAATATATGATGTCTGAGTATTTATTATTATTATATAAAATGTGGTTTTTCCATGTGGTGAGTGAATATTTCTGCCAAGATGCTAACTGTAGAGGATTCAATAGGTAGGTCATGTTTTTAGGTGAGGAAATGTCAATAAAAAATGCTGTAGGTAAAGTCATTTTGTGATGAGATTAATTTTGTTTGATTAATGATTTCATTAATGTGTTTTTATGGTGTATTTGCATCTATGAGCATGTTTTGGAGGCTGTTGATCGTTTCTGGTATGAGGATGTTGGCGTAGAGGTTTGAAACATGGAAGGAAACTAAGGTGAAGTTGTTTCGAATATTTACTCTTTTTGTTTTGTTGATTAAATTCAGGGTATTTTTATGGAACAATGGTTATTGAATTTTATGTGGTTTTGGATAGTTCTGTCAAGAAATTTAGCTAGGCAATGAGAACTGGTGCTAGTGTGGTTGATTAATGGACGTATAGGGATATCTGTTTTATGGAGTTTGAGTAGGGCATTTAGATTTGAACTATGGGTTTAATTTGTTTTAAGTTATAATTAAAAATTACTCAACTAAGTAAATACATATGGCTTACTTGCTGACGCGTTTTAAAACAATCGTTCCTTTTACAAAGCAAAATCTCTACTGGTTTGAAGTGTTTTGGTGTTATGTAGAATTATTTAAACACAAATAAATATTTAGTTCCATAGGATAATTTAAACATTTTGAATGAAGAGGAATTATGCTTTGTAGTTCTATAATTTTGTTTCCTTTGTAGACAAACACAATGTTGGTTGTAGAGGAAGAGTTTCTCTTGCGTGAATCATTTTGTCATTACATATTTCTAAAAGATGACAAAAAAGAAATTTTTCCATGAGATTAAAAAAATTTCAATCTATGGAATTTGGAATATGAATAATTTGTTTTCCTAAGTACTTATCAATTTAACCAAAACAATTATTTAACTATTGTCAAATATTAATTTCAAAATAAAAAAAAAAACAGTTTAGTTACAGACAGGCTTAAAACAATTTATACTTGAGCACATTAAGTTAGCTATGAATCAATTTTCTGTAAGTAATTTACAGATCTTGTATAAAACTGGAGATGAAATAAATTTCCTGCAATAACAACATAGTTTCTTTCTTCTGCCTTTTCTTTGACAAAGACAAAACTGCTTAGGTCCTTAATGCTACATTTAATTTTTTAATTATAGTAGAAGCAATCTCGGGTACTCTTGCTATTTAATTTTCCAATTTAAATTGAAGATTTTGGAATATGAGAGCTTTCCTTAACAAACCTAATTTTTATAAAAAATTATTTTAAAAATTCTCAATTATAGAATGAATTACACATTTAGTTGTATGAATCACTGAACTTGATTTTTCAATAAATATAAAGTTTATCGATTCACTTGGCTAAAAACCACTGCTTACTGATATTTTTCACGCAATATTCAATGTTGTGAGACAAAACCGAGTCTCGTATGTGCCTTGCATCATTGAACAATGCACTGACGAAGTGTAAAAACATCTGCTGAGAAAATTGGTAACTACTGAATTTTAGGCAAGGAAATCGATCAATAAATGTTTAAAAATTATATTTATACCTTTACTTCTCTTTTAAACACTTTTGTAGATTTTCCATAATTTTCAATAGCTAACAATATTATTTTGTACCTTTTTTGTTTAGTTTCACTGGTTCACATAAATAACCACATAATAAAAAAATACAAAACAATAATTTTTTGAAGACTTAAATAAATATATGTCATAAATTATTATTTCCATTAGCTTGCTTAAGTTCCTTAACTTGTCAAACAAACAATTTACCATTCATTTCACTAAAAATGTAATAAAATTTGTATTTAATTTATTTTAAGAACTCATTATTGTTTAGTACTTTAATTTAAAACAGGCTTTTAATCAGTTAATTGAATAATATTTTAGTGAAACTGGATTAATTTTAAAATATTTACTATTGCAGATGAAATATCAGATGCAGAATTAGTTAGAGTAGAATTACAGGATGTACTTACAGTATTTAAGAAGAAACCAAACTGGGAATTCCTACGCACGCCATTGGTATTCATTAATGCAAAATCTTCTCCTAAAGATGTACAACAGTGGCTTCAACAAAAAGCTTTTTCTGAAAAGTAATTTATTACTACATGTTATTTCTACATTCATAAATATATATAGTGAATTACACTTTTGGTATCAATTTTGCAAAAAAACCACTTTTTAATAATATATTTCAGTAGGTGTGTTTCGGGACTAGGTCAGTGTATTGTCCAATGCTGTGAGTCATGAACAAGACACATTGTTCGTGATTCACAGCATTGAACAATGCACTGGTCTAGTGTGAAGCACGTTGCTGAAAAATATCAGTAAGTAGTTGTTTTTTGCCAAGTTGATACCAAAAGTGTAATTTATAAGAAATACCTCAAAATGTACAACACAAAAACTTCAAGATTTTATATAAGTGGTTCTACTTCAATTAAATTGGGGATATTTTTTACAGATATATGTTCAGTGTATTATATTCAGTGATTATAATTTGTTGGAAGTTGGAATTTTAAATTAATCAGATAAAGTTTAGGCTTGGGGTATTTTTTTTTTAAATTGCCTTAATTTTTAAAATTTGTGAGTTTTAAAAAGGTAATCTTAGCTTTACTGAACAAATACAATAATTCAATATAATTTTCTACAACTCATAAAATTTCAAAAGTGATATGTGCCAAAATCAAATTCTTCTTAAAACTGTATACCCAACCAGTACATAAAATTCTATTACGTACAGTTTTGTAAAAAACAGAATTATGAAACTGTTTTGAATTTCATTTTAAGTAAAATTCTTTCTAATGAGTTATGTGATGTTCCAACAATAAAATTCCTCTAATGGTACATAATTTGCTTATTTATAATTCTGGAAGTAGTTATCATTGCCTAACTAAAGTTAAATTTTAAAATAATGTTACATAAATAAAACAAAATAAAATAAAATAAATGTTTAAAACTATTTGTAACTATCTAAAACTAAAGAACCTAAAATTATACAAAATTTAAATATTATTAAATAGATTAAGGTAGCGTAAGAAAGCAAGGACACGGTTGATAGCCATGACATCGTCCCTTAAAACCACCTTTAAACTACCTCGAAGATTGTAACGAATATACAAATTGGTCAACTCATCACAATCAAGCAAAATGTGCTTGATTGTGTTGGTACTTTTACAAAACGGACAAAGTGGTGGATCGTCATATCTCATCAACCATCCATGCGTTAACAAAGAGTGGCCGATGCGAAGTCGAGTTACCACCACTTCCTCCCTATGATTCGAACGAACAGATGTCCTCCATGGTCGGACGGTATTTTTGATGTCCCTCAGCTTGTTTCTATTTACATTTTGCCATTCTTCATTCCAAACAGAGAATAGTGTAGTTTTAACTATGCATACAAAATCTGAGATTTAATAACTTTCAAGTTCTCTAATTTTTCTGACCTCTAGGTGTTTACAAATATTAGATGCCACTCTTTTCATATAAAAAGAACCAAAATTATCTAAAAAACCAAATTAGCCAAATCTAAGAACCAAATTAACCAAAAATATTTGTTTAAAATTTTTTATTTTTTCAGAGCAATTAATCAGTTGAAAGGATTAAATGGTGAAGAGTTATTAAATCTAACCAAGGAACAGATAGAGCAACTAGCTGGTAAAGAGGAAGGACGAAGATTATACTCACAGCTTCTCATACAACGTAATGAATCAGGGGTAAGAAGTTAATATTCTTATATAGTGGTTACCTATTTTAGTTTAACAAATAAATGTTTTAATTGCAATTTTATTAGAATTTTGCAGTAAGAGATAGTTTTCACCCTTAACAATCATTAGCGCACATAAACATAGGGTAGACTTTAAAGTGAAGGGCAAGTAAAGCTTAAGCTCAACATTTCTTGAAAATCAATTACATCACTGTAATTATACATGAAACAGACTTATACAAAAAAGTACTAAACAAATTCCACAGAAAAATAAAAAATAACATAAACAAATGCACACACATAATAAACAAAGAGCAAAAATGATACCTTGCACAAATTAAACCACAAGCACCAACACTTAATGCCTCACCTAAAATACACAAGAGAGATATACCAATACCCCCACTAATAAATGACACATCAGCACCCTCACACAAAATTGCGAAACACCTCGACAAAAATAATAAGAAAAAACATCACATTTCATAACCACACCAGCGTAAAAAATAATATAAACCTTACACAAAAAATAAAAAACACACCCATACCCCACAACTATACACTAGCCTCATTCGACATTACCAACTTGTACACAAACATACCAGTCAAAGAAACAATAAACATACTTAAACACATGTTAATAAAAATCCACACACCGGACAACACAACCTAAGAAATAATAACACTAACAGAAACAATCACTTCTCAGAAATACTTCACATAGAATGGCAAATACTACACACAAAACAAAGGCTTACCCATGGGATCCCCCATTTCAAGCATATTGTCAGAAACATGCATACACAATTTAGAACAAAAACATATCATAAGCAACAAACATGCCCACAAAATAATATATTGGTAAAGATACGTAGATGGCATCCTAATCCTATACAACGGCAACATAAGACAGATAAACACCTTTCACAATTACATAAAAAAATTACACAATAACATAAACTTCACACTGGAAACAGAACAAAATCAACTTCCTAGACCTAACAATAACAAAACAAAACAACAATCACATTCAAAATATACAACAAACCCACCACCACAGACAGAGTTATACACAACACGTCCAATCACCCCACACAACACAAACATGCTGCCTTCCACTCCATGACACACAGATTAATCAACATACCCATGAGCAATGAAGACAAAATAAACGAACTAAACATAATAAAACACATAGCCCACATAACATCACATGTGATATAAACACACATTGATAGACAACATAATGCGCAAAAAACAACATGCACATTACACAACAAAAAACAATAACACACAAACACAAAAATATATAACATTTACATATCACGACAACACACCACAAAATATAGCTTGCATGTTCCGCAAACTTAAATACAAAGTAGCATTCACAACATCCCACACAATTAAAAAACACCTACACAGTTCAAAAACACACCAGGATAAACACGGCAGGGCAGGCGTATACAAGATTACATGCAATAACTGTCCCAGCTTTTACATAGGACAAACAGGGAGAACATTTACCACAAGATATGAAGAACACACTACACTCTCAGACTGACAACTGTTTTCTCAATCTCCGGAAACATGTTCGCGTCTTCCGAAAGCTGATTTGCCTCTCCCTCGCTATCGGGCAATCCCCTTTACTTCGCTACGCGGTTTCTTGGTTTATCCAAACTTTGTCTAGACTTGCAAAATAGTGTCCTAATGAACTTTCTTTCGAAGATTTGTGCTTTCTTTTTAGCTGATGCTTGAAAATGTCACTTATGGCGTAATATTGTCCTATTTCTTTACACTATGGCGTAGTTTATAATTTAAGATGCTGTTACCAACTTGAATCACAGTTCTATGGCACTCCTATCGTAAGTTGCGCTTTAACGGCACTCAAAACTGTTTTCTCCCGCACTTGACACTTTTATATAATTTTTGGAGCATTTATTAAACCATTTATTAATTACAATTCTTTTTATTAAATAAATTTGTTAATAAAATTTATTTTACTATATTATGATTTTATTGGCTTTTTAAAATTTTCTCAAACTTTGGTGGTTCTTTACCTTTATTTTCTGATTTCATTTTCAAGTTTTGTTTTTTTATAAATAAAAATTTATTTAATTTTAATTTTATATGTTTACAAAAGAAAAAAATAGTTCTTTTGTAGTGGCTCTGTTTTATGAACAAAACTGACCCTTTAGACCGGCCTTGTTTACTTCCAGATAGTGGACCTGCTTGCCCGCTACAGTGCATAGCAGCGGTTTCATTTTTAACCTTGTAAAATATTTTAAAAATATTTTACCTAAGTGAAAAATCTTCAACTTTGAGACTGTTTTGGCCGTCTCAAGTTTCCCCGCTTTATAAAGAAAATTTAATTATTTTTCTCATTTTCTTATTTTAATATTAACAAAAATTATTAAATTTTATTTTAACTTAACACTTTTCTTTTTCTAAACCTATTTTAATTTAACCTATCTATCATCATAATTACCTAATTACGCCTATTTTGGTGTTTTCCGTGTCCTGGGCACTTCTACAGTACTTTGCGTCTGTAACTCAAAATTACATATTTTATTAAACATAAATATCACAACTTAACTTATCACTTTTTTTATCTTTCATTTTTTATTATTACTATCACTTTGACAAGTCTTCAATTTAATTGTTTAGTATTTCATTTATTTATTTTCATTATTTGGTCAAATATATAAACAATGACTTTACATTTTCTTGTTTTTGCGTTTACATAAATTAGTTTCATAGTGGTTTCTTTCTTACATTAATTAACAATACAATGTATCACAACATTTTGTTAACAATCTGATTGATTTGAGACATATCTTCAACTTGTAATATTGTAGTGAAATGAATGTAAAATATGAAACTGTGTTACAAAAATAATAAATTCTTGATTTCATCTAGTGGAAAACTTTGAGGTCAGCTGAACTCTGTGAGAAACTTGCCAAAGCAAGAATAAAGGCAGAACAAGAACTCGAAGAACAAAATAGATTAAACAGCGATAATTGACCCGTTGAGGTAATTATTTAGCGAATACTCTAAAGAAATATCTTTCTTGTGGTACATATTTATGTTAAATAATGTGACAAAACTATTTTTGCAAAGAAGTAGATCTACATATGAAGCATATTAGAAAACAACCATGGACAAGAAAAGCTTCACATCATGTCAGTGTATTCATAATTTTGCATTATGGTAAATAATAAATTTAGTAACGAGTACTAATAAATATGTTATTCTACGTATTTTATAACCATAAATAATAAATTTACACACCTTTTCAATAAACTGGGAAGTGGAATAGGACAAGTAGCTACTGATATTTCAGCCAGTTTTGGAAGGGAGAGGTAGCCTCATTACTTTTAAATACTTGTACCTTTAATTTTGTCTAAGATTATACTAATGTGAGTTCTAATTCTTTGTGAAACAGAGTTACATTACATATATATTAATGATCCAAGATAGTTTTTAAGAAATTGATCCTGGAATATGTGCTTCAGATTTTAATTTTTTTTCATGCAATAATTTGTAATTTGATACAAATTTTATAAAGTCAAACTATATGTAATACTATACTGTACATGGTTAGGCCAGAGTAGATATACTTGAAAAACAGTAGAATGCTAGTGCCAAAATTTTTCAAATTATGTTGTTTTTAGCCTACCAGATAACCCCTATTTATTAGTAGTTTATTGTTATTGAAAAGTAATATTTATTACTTGTAGCTCACGCGAAGATGGAATCAACAAAAGTTAATATTTATTTTTACAGATTTTATTTTATACAACAATTAAGGAAATAATTAAATAAATGCAGACAGTTGAATATCGAATCAAAATGTTTTATTTATTTATTGCCTGTAAATTAATTTATTTATAAAAAAAAGCTTTTAATCATCAAGTATTTATTTTGATATATTAAAAAAAAACAGTGAGCAACAAAATATAGCCTAATATTTTATAATGAATATTAATGATATCAAACTAACAGGAAAAATTGTATTTGTATATATATTATTATTATTTTAACAATAAAAACTGAATATAATGACTTTTATTTTATTTTTTTCAGAATAACAGAAGAGGAATAAATAATAAATTTATACAAATAATTAAACCTGAAAGTAAATGTACTTTAAGGTTAAGTTAAATTAAACTTTATGTTAATATTATATTATGATAAGACCTAAATTAGAATTGCCAAATTTTACAATTATATATTTACCAAGTCATAGTGAATCAAATAAAGAATATTATTTTTTTATTCTTGTGTTTTAAAATACCCTTTTCTCCTAAATGTTAAGGTTGGAATATTATATGAAGAATTTTATTATTTAGCAACACTGCACTTCTCATGATGCCAAGCAGTTTTACAGCCTCTACTTATTCCTTTTATTTCATGCATAGTATTTAAAAGGTTAATGAGAGATCACAGACCAATTCATGCTAATACAACTACACTCTACATTTCGATTTACTAGTTTAGTAGAGCAATTAGGCTTGAAAATGTTGATATTTAATAAGAATAATGAAATACAGTATTTGATTTTAATTGTGTTAATAGTATTGTTTATGAATGTTATATTTGTATATTATAGCTTTATATTAAATTAATAAACTTTTAGTTCTTGAAAAGGATTTTTGGATAAAAAATCGAAACCCCTGAGTAATGCTCTCTTTTCCCTAGCCCCCACTCTGTTCCTCGACCCCACACACCCATAAGTCACCATAGCCACAAACATGCCCTCATATATACTCTTAACTCTTTTATACTCCACATTTACTCCACCTAACACCCTCATAACCTTTTTCATTTTATCATTCACCCGCTCACAACATTCAATCACATGCGTACCCACCCTCATCATCCTTGCCCACTTAACCCCTAAGTACTTAACCTCATTAACCATTTTTAGGCACCCCTCACTTCACGTTACAGTTGGCATTCTCTCTGCATCGAAATTCCCCCTCAATATCATTCCTACAGTTTTACTCAGACATACTCATCTTTTAATTCACACACCATTCATCCATCACCCTCATAACCACCCTTCCACTTCTATCCAATTCTACCCTTGAACAACCCCCCCCCCCACTACAATCATCCCATCATCCGCAAACGCAATCATGCACTCACTCTCATTTACACGTTACACAATCACATCGAACAACAACTTCCATACCTATGGGCCAAGCACGGATCTCTATGGACATCCGTTATTCACTTTCTACCCCACCATCCATGTACCCTCCCTTAATTCTACCCCATATCAAGAAATATCCCCATCCCATTTACCACTTCCCTCAACCTTATCATTGCATCTTCCGTGGACCTTCCCTTCATGAAACCAAACTGATTTCTCGATATCCCCTCTTCAAATACCCATCCCAATTTACATACCAGTACCCTTTCAAACATTTTCCCAATGACTGACAATAAACAAACCGGCCTATACAATTTCACATCCCCTCTATCCCTATCTTTCCCTTTCACTAATGCCCTTATTCCCCTTCTCTACTATCATATTTCAAACAACCGTTAAATAGCCTTACTACCCATCCCTTAATTATTTCCCATCCTTCCCTAATCATTTCAGCCACTATCCCATCCAACCCTGGAGCCTTCCCATTCTTTAATCCCCTAACGACCTTTTCTATTTCCTTCTCTGTCACCCTGCACATTCTCCTCCCCCTACCTTGCCCCATCACTATCTCCCGTATCCGCCCTTGCTCCTCATTCTCACCCTTAATCACATCATCCACCACCAACTTATCCAACAACCTTGTCGCTGAGTCCCTCCATGTGACAACATCCTCTCCTCCAATCGCACACACAGCCTCCCTCACACTCACCTTATTTAAAGCTCCTTTGTACGGCAAACTCCATTCACTCCTCTTCATTTCTTCTTCCACAAATTTTTCCCAGCTCAATTTCTTCTTGTCTCTTAACTTCTGCTTATAAACACTCATCCTGCCTATATACACTTTCACCAACTCACTTCTCACGCACAAATCCCATTCTCTTTTCCATCCCCTCCTCCTATAACACACTTCTCTCTTCAAACCTTCAGTTCCACATCCTGCCATCTGTTCCCCACTACCCCCTCCGCTGCCTTGGTATTGCCCCAACAGCGGCTCTCCAAATAATTCCCCCAACTCTTTTTCTAATTTCACTACATCCCTTCTATTTCTTATTCTTATACCTTGCATATCATCACACAACTTCATCAATATCTCCCTGTAAGCTTCCTAGTCTGCTCTTTTTATTGCCAACCCCCTTTCTTATTTCTCCCCCTCCCTCTCTTTCCACACCTGTCCTATTCACACTTATTGTCATCCCAATAGCTCTATGTGACCCAATCATTCATCAGCTTCCATTACACTACTCGTGTCCCTTCTACTTTAGTTTCCACACTGACATCAATGAAACTACTGTCTCTCACACTCACATATGCCGGACCACATGCTACATCATTTAACAATTAACACCCCCCCCCCCCTAAATCTATCTCACCCCTAACATACCCCCTTTCTCATTCGTTTCCAATCCTACCCACCTCTTTGATCTTGCATTAGCATCCATACCTATCAGAACGTATTCCCCCCTCAATTTAGCCCTTACATTCATTCATTCATTTAGCCCTCTTCTCATACATTCTATGTAAATCTCAATCCCCTTGGAGAACTGGTAGTACAAAGATATCACATACAATCTCTTTCCCCCTTCAAGCAATACCTCAACACACACACAATCTGTAGTACATAAACTAGGGATGGGCCGATTCCTAAAATTTTCGATTCCGATTCCGATTCCGATTCTAAAATTTTCCTTTCGATTCTCGATTCTTTAGTCGATTCTCGATTCTCGATTCTTTCAAGTTATATTAGCTTACATGCTAGTTCTCTAATAATTAATTTAGTTAACATCTTGGTCATATGGCAAAACCTTTTAAAAGTTCTGTTTTAATGTAATAGGCTACACAAAACCTTCAACCGTGAGAGTGATATCTGTCTATAATATAATTTATTAAGGTTAAGTTTCGGAGGAATAATACAGTGTTTCTGTTATCCGTCTATTCGCTCGACCGTCATGGCCACGGTTCCGACAGTGACGGTTAATCGAGTTTTTACTGTACTTTTTTGTGTTTTGTTCTGACATTTAGTGAGAGAGAGAGAGAGAGAGAGAGAGAGAGAGAGAGAGACACGAGCGATGTCAAACGACCAGAAATGGTTACGATCTTGATTGCTGTTGCTTCATAAATAATAATATTTTCGTTTACTTTAATCATTTAATTCATTCAAATCAACTAATACATAAATAAGACATAGTTGGTAATTAATTATTTTTCCTCACAAATATAATAAATTTTGGTAATAAATTTTGTTTGGTAATAAATTACTCCACACGCATATTTTAATAGTTAACAAAATAGGAATCGGAATCGGCACTTTTATGAATGAAGAATCGAGTATCGACGATTCCTCGATACCACCTAGAATCGACGATTCCTGGAATCGAGAATCGGAATCGGCCCATCCCTAACATAAACCCTACACTTTCATAGCCCCCAACTTTTCATTCAACACTACTATCGCCGCCCAAGCCTCCTCTTGTATAACACACCACTCTCGCGTCTGACCCGAACCCCTTTACATACTACCTATATGTGTACGGCTCCTGTACTACAATTATATCAATCCTTTCCCTCATTGCTACCTCTCTTATTTCAGCTGTACCCACCCTTGACCTATCTACATTAACCGGAACTACCCTAATCATATTTAGTATTGTTCGTGATCCTCCATCACATTATCCCCAATACCGGACAACCCCCCATCCCACATAGTGCTGAATGCCCTTAAACCCAAACCTTATACAATTCGTACACTTAGTTACCTTTTCCCCTCTTTCCTCACACAAACTTGCATGATGCCCCTCCCCCGCACACCTCAAATAGGCTATCTTTCCCCTACATTCTCTCTGTGAATGTCCCAACCCCTGACAAAGGAAACATCTTACAACCCCTTCATATTCACTAACTCTGCAACTCCTCAAACCTACATAAACCCCTCCCAAACACATCAACCTTTTAAACAGCCTCGCTGATACCCGCACCACCCAATTCCCTTCATACAACCTATCTTTCCCACTCATCTTTAACAACAGCCTCATTTCATTTCCCACCTCTTCATCAATCAATCCCTGAAATACTTCCCCATTCCTTACCCTTATTGCTTCCACCAACCCTTCTTTATCCAGTCTGTTGTCTACATAAGAAATTATTACCCTTGGATCAAACAACTCAGGTTCCCCATATACCTTTAACCCTTTTCCCTCGAATCTCTTATTCTCCCTAATTTTTTCCATATCTTCCTCATCATGAGCCTCAATCACAAAATTTTGCCCCTTCCTTGTAATCCCTTTAACCCTTACCCCCCCTTTTTCACTCCAAACACTCCTCTATACCCTTCCTTGCCTCCGGCCCTTTGACACCCTCAGAAACTTTTATTACTACCATTTGTTCTTTCACAGCTTCCTTTACACCCCCTATTACCCCCCCCCATGTCCATAATCCCTTCCCCCTGACTAATTATACCTACTATCTTCTCCTGTACCTTTTTATTTCCTTCTATTACCATTTCTTTTAATTCTTTCACTTCCTTAGCCACTTCCGCACACGTCTTACCCCATCCCCTTCTAAGTATTGCTCTACAGTCTTAATATGAGTTTTCACATTACCCCAGCTGTCCGCTATTTGCTGCTGCTTTTCCAAGGTCTTTCTTGCCTGATTCTCTAATTTCCCCCTATTCCACTCCTCCCTAACCCCTCGTCCATTTTCCTTTCCAATCCTCTGATTTTCTCTTGAAAATCCTTTTCTATCCTCTCAGTGTCCCTTGCCCTTAACTCATCTTGTCCCTCCCTTATCTTATCTATTTTCCCCATTTCCATCACAATTTTATTAATCATCTCGTCATTTTCCCCACGCACTATTTCCCCTATAATCTGTCCCATATTTTCCATCCTTTCTCCCCGATCACCCCCTCTTTTTCCAAACTCTTTCCCAAATTACTGTACATGTTTTCCATCCTTGTTATCTCTTTCTTTATTCCCCCATGTTCATTTTCAAATCCTCAAACCTCTTTTCCAGATATTTCTCATGCTTCTCCCACGAAAAGTTATCCCTAATGTACCCATCCACTTAACCCAACACTTGCTCAGCTTTCCCTCCTAACTCCTCAGCACTCTTCACAATCACCTCCTCCAACTTTACTTCCTTCGACGGGGATCCCTCTGACGAAGACCGCATCCTTTTCATTTTCTTTCTGGGCCCATCTCCTGTCTTACGCGGACCAGCCTCCGGTGTCGAAATCTCAGGACTTCCAGCTCCCACCACTTCTTCCGCCAGCTTCCTCTATTCCTCTTCCACTCTAATTCTCGGTCCAACATTGCTTATGCCTGTCTTCAGCCAGCTACTTAATTCACTGACGTGACAGACATACGAAAGCTATCCAAAGATCTCTAACTCTTCTATTTACAACCCAAAATTATACGAGTTTAAAGCAAAAATAACTTCAAGTATTAATAACAATTTACGACTATTAATTCCAAAGTCCAACAATTTTACAGCATTTTACTGCATTCCATATATATATATATATATATATATATATATATATATATATATATATATATATAGGCTCCTTCTACATTGAACTAACTATAATAATCCAGCACAAAACAAAGCCAAGCCAAAGTCAATAGAAAGCACTGCAGCAACTAAGCTAGAAAAACCGGTTTTTATGCGCGCTGAATACTTACAGCACACTATACAAGCCCAATGCATTATTATTATTAATATTTTTAACTTAAAGTTTTCCAAATACGTTAAAATAATTCACTAAAATATTGCTCTATAACTGAAAATAACCTAACTAATGACCTAAATGACTAATTGTCTATAAACAAAAATACATGCCCTACTGTACTTGCGTATCCATTACGTTAATCTACAGACTTAGCAACTTTAACATAATAACGAAAATAAACCAAAATTAACACTATTTAAGACAAAATAAAATAAAAATAACTTGTCCACTCCTTTCAACAACTCTGCCAATTCTCAACTAAAAATCCGCACTTTATCCCATTCAAAACAACACATAACTCGGAGCACTAGAAATACACGTCTGCTCAGCAAGCCATTCAGCGCCTCACTAATTACATGACGAATTATTTGGCTATTTTCTAGACACCAGCACTAAAAACGAACTGATGCCCACTTCCCTCTTTAACCCTCAAAGGGAGGACGAGGTAACCTGTTTATAATACTTCCATAGATGGAATCAACGACTTCCTGATTGATGGTCAGGAGACGGCTGGCATCTTTCATCTGACGAAGCACCCCTCGGGCACCCGTAGGGACAGCTGAGGGGTCCCAATCCTTCAACTGTGTCAAAAGCCCTACTTGCCACTCCTCCATATACAAGAGGCGATGGGTTTGAGGCTTTGACTCGGACGGGAGGTTTACAGTTGGTTCGTGCGTGCCAAGGGCGACAGGAACTTCTCCGTCGCCTATCATCCTCCCTTCGTCCACCTCATAGACCAAAGTATTTGTGTCCTGTACATCCCCGGCCCCGTGGGAAGGGCCGGCACGTGCGTTCAAATCCAACTCGGGAGTATGCACAACCTCCACTGGGGGTAGGTCAAACCATGGGGATACACCCACTGATGTCAGCGTACGAGGCGACTGTGCTCGACGCATGGGTGGTCCTCGGGCGACGGGAGATACCGAGCCCAAGGCCGATACCAGGAACTGTTCTCAAGCCTTGATGTAAGAAGGCATCCGTCACTTGTCGATGACCTGTTTGGGCGTCTTGGAGCCTAATCGTTGTGCCATCCCGGCGGCGATATAATAGTCGCCTTTGAACTCCCGCTCCATGTGGTACATCGCAGTGATCTCCTCCGCAGAGAAGACACTGGACGTGACCCTTGCAACCGAGTTAGCAGTTTTAGCGGCTTGAGCGGGCGCCTTTCGCTTAATGTTCCTGACTTCAGGATGGCGATGAATTTCATGCAACGATAGGCCGTTTTGAGCTGCAAATTTCGTATTGCACAATGTGCATTGTACCTCCAGACCCTCGCTGTTCATAGGGCCTGGGCACTTAAGTACACGGCACTCAGCTGCATGTCTTTTGCTAAATAGTTTTTGACAAATACAGCATTCAAAAACTAAGCTAAAATCTTTATGTCTCTCAGTCAAATGACGGATATAATCAGGCATACTGAGCGCCTTGTAGTATACTTTCACCCCTGGAGACAAACGAGGCAGTCAGTTACACAAAAAGGAATAAGAACATTCAAGGCCCGGGGCCATGTGCAACCGCGGCCGAGGCTTCATCTTCTGAATCGCTTTCGAGATGTATAGACCTAGGCCCACTTCTCAGCCGGAGCGGATTAAACCCTCTCTGATTAGTTCAGTCCAGGCAGTCCAAATAGATCTTTATCTAAGCCAGGGTAGCCTTGAATAAGGGCCAGACCCTCAGAGTAGGGACATGAGTTCGACTTCCAGCGACGGGCCTAGGGAAATGTTACGCCCCCTTTGCTTGAGCAACATCCCATCAACAGCCCAACCAGACCATAAAATCTTTGCTTGACAACGGTGAAGAATCGTGTGAAGGGGCAAAAAGCAGATGCAACACTCCCTTAAGAGAGTCATAGTTATTCCCGCTGTTTACCCGCGCTTGCTTGAATTTCTTCACGTTGACATTCAGAGCAGTGGGCAGATATCACATTGCGTCAGCACCCTCTAGAGCCATCGTAATGCTTTGTTTTAATTAGACAGTCGGATTCTCCCTGTCCGTGCCAGTTCTGGGTTGATCGTTGAATGGCGGCCGAAGAGGTAGGAAGCCCGTCCCTCGGGGCCACCATGAGGAAGCCAACACCTCGCTGCAAGGGAGATCCGCGAGAGGCCAAGACACGGGACCGAGCTCAGATTCTGGGGCGAACCCCGTTCACTTCGCCCAGGCCCGGCACGTTGGCACAAACCCGCTTCCCGACCAAGCCCGACACGCTCCGATCTTCAGAACCAATCCTTTTTCCGAAGTTACGGATCAAGTTTGCCGTCTTCCCTTACCTACATTATCTATCGACTAGAGGCTCTTAACCTTGGAGACCTGCTGCGGATATGGGTACGATCCGGCGCGGACATTCCGCGTAACCCTATCCCGGATTTTCAAGGTCCGAGGGGAAGATCCGAACACCGCCGCAACTGCGGTGCTCTTCGCGTTCCAAACCCTATCTCCCTGTTATAGGCTTTCAGGGAACTCGAACGCTTATAGAGAAAAAAAAACTCTCCGAACCTCATGTCGGCGTCTCCGGGTCTCTTCGGGTTGCCCAGTCGAGCTCTCGGATGAGGGCCCGCTTATGAACAATTTTGCAGCAGGGTTCCGGAATAGGAACCGGATTCCTTTTCGCCCCGTGGGTCGCCTTCCAATACAAGAGCCTACTACGCTAGTGATAGCGCTCCGCGCCTTCTATTTTCAACGGCTTCCCATCGACATAGGATTTCTCCTAGGGATTAGGATCGACTGACTCTTGTGCAACAGCTGTTCACAATAAACCCTTATCCACGTCAGTTCTTCAGGTCATCGATGGAGTATTTGCTACTACCACCAAGATCTGCGCCGACAGTGGCTCCAGGCAAGCTCACGCCTAGACCCTTCTGCGCACACCGCCGCGACCCTTTTACTCGTCAAGGCACAACGGCCCGTAACCCGTGAAGGTGCCGCCCCCTGTGCCGTTGACGGCCGAGTATAGGCACGACGCTACAGCGCTATCCATTTTCAGGGCTTGTTGCTTCGGCAGGTGAGTTGTTACACACTTCTTAGCGGATTCCGACTTCCATGGCCATCGTCCTGTCTTAAGCAACCAACGCCTTCATGGTTTCCTATGAGCGTCGTTTGGGCACTTTAACTCGGCGTTTGGTTCATCCCAAAGCGCCAGTTCTGCTTACCAAATTTGGCCCACTTGGTACTCTGGATCCGAGACTCCGGCATCATTAAACAATGTCCAAGAATGCCGGAGATCTCACCCGTTTAAAGTTTGAGAATAGGTTGAGGTCGTTTTGGCCCCACGCCTCTAATCATTCGCTTTACCGCATGAGTTTCTTCGTTCCCTGAGCACCAGCTATCCTGAGGGAAACTTCGGAAGGAACCGGCTACTAGATGGTTCGATTAGTCTTTCGCCCCTATACCTAGCTCCGACGATCAATTTGCACGTCAAAATCGCTACGGTACTCCTTTAGGGTTTCCCATGACTTCGTCCTGGCCAGGCATAGTTCACCATCTTTCGGGTTCCAACGTGTACGCTCTGGGAGTGCGGAGCGCCGCCTATCCTCCCTAGGTTGAAAAAAGCGTCAGCTTTCAATTTCATTTCGCCTTTAGGTTTTTCACCCAATGACTCGCGCACATATTAGACTCCTTGGTCCGTGTTTCAAGACGGGTCGGATAAGTACCCAAAGCTGAAGCGCCGCTGTCTGGTGTTTTACACCAGCCCGACGACAAGCCAACAGCGGATCGGTAAGGGAGTAGGAACGAGATGGCCCGAGCTCACCGAGACGCGACCGCGCTTGCGACCGGCTAAGGGCGCCTTACGGCGGTTCAACACCTGCATGCTTCACCGTCGGGCGTACGGCCGGGACAGCCATTGTCCGGACGGTAACGCACAGGGCTGAAGCCAAGTGCGACCGCCGGTCTCCATCCGGGGCAGTAGGCAGCTGCCTAACGGGTCGCGACGTCCTACTGAAGGAGAAATGCGGCTCCTCGACGTCTCTTACCGCCGTAATCCAAGCCAACAGTCCATTCTCCCCGCTGACACCGGATCGCCAACGGTTCGAACGTATGGTTAGTCTGGCAGGCGGCAGTCCTGACGCGACGTGAGAGCGTGAATCTCCCCGTTCGAACTTTCGGGTCTTTTCTGCTTACCCCTTAACGGTTTCACGTACTCTAGAACTCTCTCTTCAAAGTTCTTTTCAACCTACCCTCACGGCACTTGTTCGCTATCGGTCTCGTGGTCATATTTAGCCTTGGATGGAGTTTACCACCCACTTAGGGCCGCACTCTCAAGCAACCCGACTCTAAGGAGAAACCTCACTCGGGCTCCGCTGCGATCACTCCGGGCCTGGCACCCTCTACGGGCAGTGGGCCCATTCAAGATGGACTTGAACGCGCAAACGGCGCTCGGGATAATCGGGTCCTCCTGAACACATTTCTTTGTTGGTAGGACCCGCGAGATTAGGTGCTTGGCGCTTCTCCTGTTCGCTCCTAACTTACTAATACAGCTTTCTCTTTGGGAGGATAGAGTGCACCCATCTCTACTTATATACATAATATTAATGAAAAATAAGGAGAAAAAGCCTAGATTAGTACAAAATATAATACTATATTTCAATAAAAATATTGAAAAGAACCCCAATACCACAAAAATAACAAATAAAACAAGTTACTTAAGATTAAACCCTTATGTACATTTCGATGACCATGTCATCATCATCAGAAGGTCTTGTTACAAAATACAATCTAGTTGGAACTGCTATGGGTAACAGTTTGTCTCCTTTCATTGCTGAGCTTTTTATGAGCTGATTTGAAGAAAATTTAAAGAATAGTAATACTTATTTTCCTAGGATTTGGTTAAGATATGTTGACGATGTTTTTGCGATCTTTGATAGCAGTAAATGTAATGTTGATGTTTTTGTAAACCAACTTAATAGCATACATAGTTCCATTAAGTTTACTTATGAATTAGAAACTAATAATCGTTTACCATTTTTAGATATTCTGTGTATTAAAAATCATGAAAAAATTGAATTTGATATTTACAGGAAACCTACTAACAATAACAGATATATTTTAAATAGTTCCAACCATTGTTATACACATAAAATAGCAGCATTTAACAGTTTGGTTAACAGAGCTATCAATGTACCACTTAGTCCTAGACGATTTTATAAGGAAATTAATTATATCAAAGGAGTGGCTAGATATAACGATTTTGATACCAAAATTATAGATAATATTGTTAGAAAACAAAGATTAAAATATGTTTTGAACACAACTACCACTCTTCAAAAAGAAGTTAAAAAATGTAATTTTATTAGTTTACCTTTCGATAATATTTTAACAAAAGGTTAGACTCTATTTTTAAAAAGGTAAATGTTAAGATAGCCTATAAAACTCAAAATAAACTGAAGCATTTATTATGTAACCCGAAAGATAAAATTCCAATGTTGGAAAAATCAGGTATTTATAAGATAATTTGTAGTACTTGTAACGAGATGTATATAGGTCAAACAAAAAGAAAAATTGTAACTAGATATAAAGAACATCTTGCCCATATTAAATATGATAGACCTGAAAAATCAAGTGTAGCAGAACATGTCCTTAGTAATCAGCATGATTTAGATAAAAATGTTATTTTAGCTAAATGTATAAACTCAAAAAAGTTACTTAATAGTTATGAAAGTGTTTTTATTGTCAAATCAAATTGTAAATTAATGAATGCAGATAAAGGACCTATTCCTTACTCACCATTATATACTTTACTTAAATAGCTTTCTTCAAATTACGATGTTTTAATCTAATTACTTTTAGTTTATTTATTATTATTGCTGTAGTTTTTATTACATATGTATTATTATAATGTAATTTTTGACTTAACCTATTTGGTTCCTGATGGCCGATCGTTATTTGTCGGTCGAGGGCGGAGAGGGGGCGGAGCTTACCTCACGCCTATATATAGCGACCGCGGAGACCGATTGGTATCATTCTAGTTTGTAACTTATTGTGTGCTAGATTGTATTTTGTAACAAGACCCTCTGATGATGATGACATGGTCATCGAAATGTACATAAGGGTTTAATCTTAAGTAACTTGTTTTATTTGTTATTTTTGATTATTTTTGTGGTATTGGGGTTCTTTTCAATATTTTTATTGTAATATATTGTACCACTCTGCTCTTGATATTGTGTACTATATTTCAAGTTTTTGATAATTTAAATACGAGGCAATACCGAGAAGTAAATGGACAGAGGATCTCACGCCGAAGGAATTTTATTTTCAACATGTTGGCTACATGTATTCTGACTTCTACCCTCCGTAACGAGACCAGTTTGAGGTTAGTGCATTGAGAACTGTCGACGCGACAAGACATTCCGTAAAAAATGTGAATTTAACGTCGCGTCAAGCGCAAAATATGCGGTGTCATCCGTTATCTCGTTTTAAAGAGAAAACCTCCGGTTGAGGTTTATGAGGTGAAAACTGCATATGGTGATTAAGGTACGAATTATACGAGTGTGTGCAAATGATGTCGCGAGTTTAAAAACGGTTGTAGATCTGTCCTTCACGGTGATCAGAAGAGTGAAGGACTTTCGACTTAGAGTGATAAAGTCGTAAATGCGCTCCGTGACGATTGCAGATTGACTACGGATGAGCTTTGTGACGTTTCCGTGAATCCCCAGATCTCTACTACATCAAAACATCACAGAAACCTTTGGATATAGGAAATTGCACGTCAATACCAGACCACACACGGCCAAAGCCATGAAGGAACTGCTCCGTTTAAATGGAATGTCCTGAACCAGTTCACTCATTCCGCTGACCTAGCACCGTCAGATTACTATCTCTTTACCTCACTGAAACAGTAAATGGGTGGGAAGAGGTTTTCGACCGACGAGGAGGTAGAGAAGTGGACGAAGGATTTGGCGAGAAACTATTTTAAGAAAAGCATGAAAATGTTTATGCCCCCTTTCACCACCTACATTGAAAGGAATGTCGACTATATAGAAAAATACTTCACATACGTGCTAAGATACATACGTAATTTGTTTGTTTAAACAGGCATTTTTGTCATCTACAAAAATTCAGTACTCTTACTTTACGAATACGACTCGTACTAACTGGGAATTTTAGTTGTTTTTTTGGCAATACTGTCTTGTTTTTGTACTATGTTCAAATTTCGTACCACTAATACTTTGACAAGATGATAAACTCATCTTTACTAGGAAACATATTATAACGTAAATTCCTTGAAAAGTAAATGACTAAGTTTCAAAACTTTTACTTGTTATGAATCTTGTGTAAGCCTATTTTTCATGGGATCTGAAACATTACTTGTCAGACACAGAATATGTTTACACTTCCGTTCTATATACAAAATAATTATAAACTCACAAATCAATCATATGCGAGACGTAAACATATCTTCGTGATAAGCGCCAAAACACTTTTCTCGCCTGTCAGCTTAATATGTGGGTGACCGGAACATGAAATTGTGGTTTTCTTGTTTATTGTTTGCACACAAAACACAAAAAATAATAAGACAGTGTTGCACAGAAATATAAATACTTCAAAAAAAATATCTGGCCAATTGGCCTGAAGGAGTTTAGTGGTTTTGCAAAGTATACTGATCATTAGGTGTTATTAAAAAACTACAAACGCAATAACTGCAAGTGTTTGGTACAGTTCTTGAGATCCGTATAGCTTTGTTTTCTGTCAAACTTCTGCGCATATTTTGTAAACAAACTACAGCGCACGCTGTCATTCTCACATATACATGACTCGGCTCAGGCTGATCAAACCAGTCGTTCGTCAACCATGGAGCGTACCCAACTTATTACGTTAGTAATAACTAACTAAGGCTAGTTTCACACTTATACGGCAGTCGTGTTACTGATGTCGTTTAAACGACTCTTGGGGTGAAAACTGATTTGGATATTTCACATTTAAACGATAAAAGTCGTGGTCGTGCAAACGAAACGCGGCAGTCGTGCTATGTTGTAGGTGGTCGTCCATTCCCACTGCAAAGGACGACTGTCTTGGACGTCCGAAAATTCGTGGAAGGCTTGAAGGAGCAAGGGAGAAGGGACGCTTCACATAAGCACTGCACGACACGACATGTCCAGTAGTTTTCTGATTTGAACCAAAGTCACTACGATTGTTTTTGTTTTTTAAAATTTATTCATATTCTAATATTTAACTTTGATCCTGTTATTATTATTATCATGGTAGAAGTAGACATAGAAGTACTAATTTCTTTAGTTCAGGATCGTCCCATATTATGGGACAAAATTGAAAACTCATATAAAGATAGGGTTAAGACAAAGAGTGCTTGGGTGGAGGTTTGCAAAATGGTAGAAATTACGATTGGAATATAAGAAAAAAACATTGCATAATATTTTTTACCCTACCCTCATAAGTTACAAATAAAAATAAATCAAATTAAATTTTTTTAAAAATTTGTTTTTGTTTTTTAGGCAAATCTGTAATGGAAAAGTGGACGAATCTTCGTCCAAAGAAGCGAGAGGACTAAAAAACTATGTTTAAAGTCGAGAAGCAAGCGGCAAACGCATAAAACCTACATTTATGAAAAGCAGCTTCAATTTTTTAAAAAAATTACAGATCCAAGGCCCACTGAAGACAGTCTTATAATCAATGCTGGGGATGACTGCGCTGCCGCTAAAGAAGAAGGGAATAATTGTTGTGCGGAGATGGAACTCTCCAATCCTGAGTTAATTCAAAGTCCTGGTTTCAAAAAACCGCAACAGCAGTCTAAAAAAAGGAAACCAGACCCTGTTGAACTGGAATTTTTAAGTGCCCTTAAAGAAACGCCGAACCGGCATTTATATTTTTTCAAAGGGATTATTCCATCTTTAGAAACTTTTAGTGACGATGAGGTTGTGGCATTCAAGCTCAAAGTACTGCAAATACTCTCAGCAATGAAAGCTCTAAAGAGGTCGGGTGCAAACATTCACCCAGCCCTCCGACCTACCACGTTATTTTAAGGCCACCAACCATAAACTCAGTACCAACAGTTACAACCACAATACCCTGTAGTAGGCCACGATATACCACAGACCTCTACAACCGCACAGTATTATGAAACTGGTTGGCAGCTTGTTAGAACACAGCCGAATCTCCAGCAGCTCCAGATTCCGAAAACTCGTCCATTGACTCATTTCAATTTTAATTTAAATATGCAGTACATTTGTATAAATTACATTATATATAAATCTTCTTAAAAAAACTTTTAAAAAATTGAAATAAATAAAAAATATATATAAAAAAAATATAATTTTTTCCCCCTACCTGATTGCGACTACCAACATCTGAGCAGGCTCAATACACTCCCTGAAGCTAGTGTTGCGGTGTTTAAATGGAATCCCTCAATCGCAGAAGTAGCTCATCTAATGACTTCATGCTCATTTTAAAGTAATTGAAAAATTTTTCTTCGTGCATTCTTAAATCTTCAAAAAGAACAAAGAATGCACCAACTTCAGGCCGTCTCATGTTGAGCGGATAAACCCACTGCATCCTATTTCTTTTATTTTTCTTTAGTCGACGATACAATATCATTAACGCAATAAGTTGGGTACGCTCCATGGTTGACGAACGACTGGTTTGATCAGCCTGAGCCAAGTCGTGTATATGTGAAAATGTCGGGCTATTGTGTCGTGCACAGCAAATAGTCATCCATGACTCGGTCGTGTAAGTATGAAACTAGCCTAACTCAAGGCAGTATATAATCACACGGGCAGTCACAAACTTAACACAGTATAATATCGACAGCATTTGTAAGGTAATAGGTCAACGTTAAGATAAGATAAAGTTTTTTTACGTTTTAAATTACTCTTGTTTCAATATTTATGAAAATCTAAAAATGTTTTATCGATGTATACTGAATGTTTTTTTTTTTCACCGTAATGGATATCCGTATGAAATAGGCCTACAGTATGTTCCGTACTCTGTATATTATGAGTAATCTAATGCTAATGGAAAAATATTGTATTAATATGTAATACATACATATATACATCTATAATATGTAAAATATTGAAATAAAATGAGTGTACTTACTAATGTAATTTATTTCTAAGAAGCATAACTCAAACCTCCAGTACTAAATTTTAATCAAAGGACACTCAGTGCATTTATTTAATAACTGCCGTTATTAATTTAAATGTAATATACACTCATCATAAACTGTACTATACACTACATATGTAATCAGAGCAAAAACATTACATGAAACATTAATTATTAAAAAAATACGTTTTCATTTGTTTCTAGTGTTCGAAATTTTACTTAAAAGTAAGTAATTTTTGTTGGCCTATGCATTTAAATAAAACATTATCTTCAATTAATGTTCCACATTTATTCAGACAATAAAAAATGTTCTGGTACACCATCTTTTAATTGAAATCCTCGCCCTATGGTTTTGAAAGCTTGTAAAACTTCATTGTGTTTAGGGTTCTCTTCAGGTTCATCATGGCCTTCACAGTCATCATCATTTCCTTTCATGAGTTTATTTTTGTTTGTCATATGGGCGCTTTAGAGCATGTCTTCGTTGTTTGGAAAATCGAAAACGTCTTCGTCTACGCAAATAAAATGTTCAAGAGGAACATCGCACCTACATTTCTTGAACTTTTCAGAAAATCTCATTGCTTTTTAGTTAACTTAATGCCATGTTATACTCATCATTCTCTTCATATGTGATAATATAGAGTCCTACTTTGGGGAAACATTTAATAACTGTTGTTTTTCACACGTTATTTGTCCACACTTTTCCCAATTAAGCAATCAGGTCTCTTAAATTCACAATGTCTTTGATAACGGGTTTATTGTTCTCTACTTTGGTCACAAACTTTTTAAAAATTCTCTTTTTATAGTGTAGCTTCAATTTTTTTATAACTCCCTGATCGAGGACTTGCAATAATGAAATCATGTTTGGTGGAAACAAACCAGATTCACATTCTTTAGTTTAGAAGGAATGTTGTGCGGATGTGCAGGGCAGTCGTCTTTGAAAAGTGCAATCCACAGGGCAGATGTCTTTTCTCTTTCAAAATTCGCTTCTCCAGCTTTAGCACCCAATCAACAAAAATTTTGCTGTCATCAACGACTTTTTATTAAATGCGTATTCAACTTCTTAAGACTCAATGCCTCGAAAACATCGTAGAGAATTGTTTTTGCCAATCTGTACAACCAATTGAGTTTTCTGTTCCTAACATGTTAACTGCAACTAATACGGTAATTCTTTGTTTCCTTGCTTTCCCTTCAAAACAGAGGTCGCCTTTAAAAGTTATTGTCTTGTTACGTAAAGATTTTAAAAACAGACTAAGTGTATTAGCATTAAATAAATCTTTCGGTCCATAACCATTTAAAATTTTTCACCACATTTTCCTTCCAAAGTTCACAACTACCCATATCAACACTTATGCTTTCTCCATAAATGACTTTTTGAACGATAGGACGCAGTTTTATAAATTTGAATATCCAGCCACTTCTTGCATGAAAGTCACAGTGTCCTAATTAAGCAACAAATTCCAAAGCTTTTTCTTTAATTAGTATCCCCGACAATGGAAGAATTTTCTCCCACATCACCGTAATCCATTTTATCATCGCGTTATTGATATCATTATATGTACACAGTTTAATTTTCTTTCTTTGTAAATCATAAGCACCATTTTGTTTTAAAATCTGATCCAGATTTGTTAGTAGGCCTGTAGTCGATATCGAACTCTGAAGTACAGTGGCACACTTAAGGAAGGTGCCTGGGCCCCCTTTGCAACCCCTATAAAAAAAGAAATATTTCCTTCATAATATATATACAGTCGAACCTCCAAATAATAAGTGAACTAAGTAACGAATTTTTACGTTCTTTGACATTTTAAAAATTAGTATTGTAATATGCCTCTATGTTACGAATTCCGAACTTAACAATAACGAAATATTTTCTCCAACTGGAGAAAAGAAATGTGCTGTATCGGCAGATCACAAAGGCATTTCTAGGAAAATGATTGTTTTCAGCAAGAAGGGCAGTGATACCAAGAGGTTGTCAGGTAGTAGCCAATACGGTTCATTCAACACCAGGTATTATACAGTACTGTACTGTTGTTTACTTCATACCCTCGATAGACTACATGTTAGTAGTATTCGGATTTGAAGAGTTTGGCATTTATAGCTACGCATTTTTTCCTTTTCCCACCATTGTCCCTTCTTCCTCACAATAACCTTGCTAGTTCAGTTACTCCGTTTCGTTTGAGTCGTGATTTTTCGTGCTGAGCTTTAAAAGAATGTAAAAGAGAAGGGTTTCAAGTGTTGCAGAATAAGTAAACGCTATAAAAGGTTGATAAAGGTGTAAAGCAGTTGGATATTTCAAATAACAATCGGTGTACCTCAGCAGTGGCTCACCAAAAATTTCGTCAAGAGGGGGGGGGGGTAAGGACATCAACAACAGAAGGGGACATCAACTACTGTAAAGATACCCCTAAATCAGTTGTCACGTTTTCTCAATGCATACTGTTTTACTTTAAGGCTCAAACTAAAAAACTCTGTATTTTTAAGGGATATTTCTGAATTTTTTTTATTATTGATGCAGTTAAATAATAACATTTCTAAATAACACTTATTTATTGAGAAATCGTTGTAGTTAAATTTATATACGGTGCATACGCAGTATACATTTTCCAACGAAGGAAAAAATTTCTTTTTCTTTATAGGGGTTGCCAAGGAGGTCTAGGCCCCTTTAGCCACTCCCTTCAGTGTTTTATAAACACATACCAGCCCTACCTAAAGAACACTGGCTGAAATATGACTTCAGTTTATTAAAACAACTAAAAAAACGCATTTAATCTGAAGACTTCCTCGGTAAAAACATTTTCTCCAATTTTTTGTTGAATTCTACATTGCAGTAGCTGCAGCAAATGCGTTTTATCTTATTTCAAATGTAGGACTGAAAATGGCAAATAAACAACTGCCACTTGTTGATATTGTTAAATTAGTTACAAAATTACGACAAGCAGATAAATCCAATACCCTCCAGAATATGTCTTAAAGTTTTTCGGACATGTTGAATCCTATTTAATAAATATTAAAATAACCTTTGAACAAAAATAGAGTCAGTAATTGATTTCTACTAAATTCCTGTTACAGGTTGTAATTTATTAGTAAGTAGATGAAGCATATTATTAGTTTTAATGAGAAAGCTACTTGTACAGGAATTATTTTAAAAAATCCCTATCATTAACAGTTTCATGCTAGATGGTAACCGCCATCTCTGTGTTTATCTTTTGTACCAAAAAATTCAATCTAAATATTAATACTCTCTTAGTCTGAAATTATATTACTGTGATGTGTCTCTTAAGAGGAATCTGAAAATAATCTTGAAAATATTTTTGAATACAGAATGAGTTTAAAATGGGAGACATCTCTGGATGTGCAATCCTTAAATAAGACTTGCTATTTTTAGGCAAGTGTATATTTTAAAAACCTTTCAATTTATCATGTGATATCTTGTACTGCTAATACTCCCTTGTAACATTTTATTACTAATGAAATTTATGCTCTATTAATCTGAATCAATAGATCTTCTCTTGAGCTTAAAACTACCTTTACAGGTAGGATGTTTTCGGATTCCAAAATCTTTAACCATGGATAGAATTTGAGTATTTTGATACAAGAGGGAGGAGGGACATTCTGCTCCTGACTTAATAAATTTAGTTGACTTGCTTTAACAATGTAACTTGTAAGCAATTTAAAAAAATATTCTGTAGGTAGTTTTAGTGGGGAGACAGAAACAATAGTAGCAGAGGATGCAAGATCGAGTATGATTGACATGATACGATTTGAAAAAAATTAACATGGTACCTGAATCACTTGATGTAGTAGTTCATGTATGACTCTACATAAACAGCTGTCTACACGGCTTTTCTACACTCCTGAGATTCTAGAATTTTGTATAGTAATTTCTTTGACTCCGTAAAAGATAGTTTCCTCTTACCATGACAGCAAAGAAATAATGTACAGTTAACTAAATTATTTAGACAATAATGTGAATCCTCTTGCTTCATTTATGAGTGGGTTGAAAATAATTTTGTAACTACAAATTAAAAGTTATTTGTGTTATTAATCTTTTACAGATTCTACAAATATTTTAGGCTAAAGTACCAGGCACAAGTATATAGCAACAATGATTTTAACAACTTACTTAAGGCAAAACTATTTCACAATTAACGATTGTATAAACAATTCAACAAAAACATATATACATCAGAATCTTACATAAACAGCATACTATTTAAAATAACAAACACCTTTCCTCAACAAATTGGAATGATTTAACCATTGAATTTTAAATTAAAATTAACTACTACCTCAACTAAAATAGTTGTTAAAACATTTATTTATTCAATTGGGTACTTTCCACAGTGATCAGTTGTCAATTATCATCATAAAAAATATTCATAAACCTTTTCACAATAATTATAAAAATTTAATAAATGTAAATAAGTGCTGTGATTGATGAAATACTAATGTAATCTAATACTAGTTGTTAATAAATTACAAAAAAGTATGAATTAAATTATTTGATAAACTTAGAAATAATAATAAAAAATATAACAATAACCTTTTTATATTAATCTACCAATTTTATGATGTTTTTTTTTTAAAATTTACAAACAATAGATTAATATGTCAACACACAACATGCAAGTTCTTATTACTAAATAACTTCGGTTTATTAAAAACTAAGTTAAATGTTGATTTATAATATCCATTAAGAGCTAACAAAAGTTTCAGGTAATCGAACATTGTTACAAAATGATTACAGCATATTTTATCATTGGAAGCATCACTAAACAATCAATATGCCAAGGAGTACAAATCTGAAGACATAATATATTCTCGTTTATGCTCGTGTTTGATCTTCCACAGTTTTTAAAAAAGCATTAGAGACAACAATGATCAATAATGAGTTTTTATTGTACTCAATAATGCTCAGACATTATTTGATATAAGGGAAGTTTTAGTCAAATAAAATATTATACATTCCTATACAGTGTAACCTCTTTATATTTCCAAAACTCAAGGGATGTTATTTTGATATAAAAAGAAAATAGAATAACAGCAGCTCCTCAAAACAGTAACTTCCAATTCTGATCATAACAAAATTACTGGAAGCATTATATTTTGAAGTGACGCCTCTGCAATGACTGTCGCATGACAACAGTTTTAAATGAAAGTGAACATCTCTCAATATACTACAGATATTCCTGATACTTCTAGGTAACGTCTTTTAGAGTAAGTTAAACATGTTTATATGCATTTTAGCTATACATAGCAGGAACAATTTAGTGTTAAATAGTTTTGTTTGTAAATATTTTCACCCTAAGATAGTATCTGATTTGATTATGGACTTAGAAAGTTTTCTTATACTTGACTACATCACCTTTTTTGAATAATTAAATTTTTACTAAAATAGTGTACATATAATTCAAAGGAAGAATTTGTAATCAGAAAGTATTTCACACATATTACCATATCTTATTATATTACGAATGATTTAATGTTAAATGAAGGCACATTTTTAAACAAATAATTAAATTATTGCTTAATAAAACTAGACTCTACAAAATCTACTTTTTACTTATAGTATAAAATATTAAATCTGTGTCACATTATTTTTTTAATTTTGGATATTTGCCCTGTTTTGCCTACTCATGAGTCGTTAATTTTAACTAGTAGGATTACTGATATTAATAACAAATTTGATCTGTTCAAAATTTTCCAGTGCATTTAGAATTCTATATTAAACTGAAATTTCTTGTAGAAGCATTACGCAGAAACGCTAAACTTCCTGTCTTGATAAGCATGCATTCTTTCTGTGATGATATGCAATTCTCTTTTCTGTCTCTGCCTGTTGACTTTAGAATCTTTATGAGCTTTTTAATGGTTAAAAAAGTGAAATATTTTTAATATTGGCGAAACAAGCTTATATCTTAAAAAGTAAATATTTATATTAGCACAATTAAGGAAAAAAAATAATGCTTCTGCATTGTCAAGGCTACTGTATCATCTAAATTGCTCTGCAAAGTATATGTTCATATTTTTTTATACTCATACATAGATAATAAAACATTAAGTACATTAAAAATGCACATGGGAAAAGATAGGCATCACATTATATATAGGAAGAATTCTGCAGGTGTCTTGTCTGTTCCAATGTACTCTAATAGTAACAGTTGTCAGAGGATTGCTACTTCATTAGTTTGTACCAGATTATTTGTATTGTTACAGAGTTTATTTCGTACAATGACATTATGAGTGTTTTCTGAAGTGAAAACTATGTTGATAAAATTGTAGAATGAATATTTTGAATGGGGTACAGCAAGTTCTAAATTGTTTAATAAATTTTAAATACAGTAGAACCTCTCTAATTCGCCACAGTAATAACAAACATTGTCTGCACTGTCACGTAGTATAGCTGCCATCAGAAAAATAGTTGAATAGATTTAATATGTTATTGTCCTTACAAAGTACTGTAAGAACTGTTTATGGAAATAGACTAACCTACTGTATTTGTAATTAAAGATTATACTACACTCTACTAGTATTTTCATAGTGTTGTTGAGTTTTTCGACTGAACTTAAATAATTGAAGTACAACATGTATCACATTACATACTTATTTACTCACAATTACATGTTAATTTCTTCTGTGATCCAACTTTTTTTGAATTCGTCACCCCCTTGTTCCCGAATGTGAAGGGTTAGAGAGGTTGTACTGTAGTGGAATTTTTGAACAGATCTAGTAATTTTAAGCTCTTTTTAGAGATTGATATTATTTTGTTTACCTTAACAAATTAACGATAACCAACGAATCTGTATCTATAAAACATTTTTATAAATCGTTTCTCACGTTTATTTAATGGATAAAGCATAATGATGATGGATGCTACAAATTATTTGCAGATTGTATTACAGTACAGGCAACTGTTTTTTGTGCACATATCAATCCGTATGATTTGTTTTATGCATCTTTAATTCCATATTTTTTTCAGTTTACATTTTTCTATTACATTTTCGGTTTTATGCACCTTTAAATCAATAGACTTTCTGTTACTTTGTGTAACAAAATTAACCATCTTTGTTATTCACATATCATTTCAATTGAAACATTACTAACAAAAAATTTTGTCTGAGTAAGTTTTAAAAAATAATTTTATTATAAGTTTGGGAAAGTCATAATATTATAGATTCAGGGATTATCTTGACAACAAATTTCACAAGAGAATAATAGTGTCAAATGAAACATTGGTGTTATATTAATCTACATATTTATCCTCTCAAATTCTATAACTGAATTCATTTCTAATTACTGCAAAACTATATTGCTTTTTAATGTAGTCTATAATATTGCAGAGCAGTATCAATTTATAGTTAGGTATGAATTATGAAACTGAAAAATTATTATTAATTTATAAACCAAATTTCAATTTGCATTGCGCTTCAACTTTAAAATAAATGCAATCAAGCAGCTTCTACAAAATGTAATTCTTACAGTTTTTTACACACCAGTTATTTCCATGTAGAACTTGTAAATTCTGAACTTATTCAAACTATTTACTGTTAGACAATGCACCATCGGATCTCAATGAAGATCAACTGTGCTCCGGTGATATCCGTGCTTTATTTCTACCCGCAAATGTTACAAGCTCTATCTATCTGATGTATCAGGGAGTTCTGAAATATGTGAACAAAAATACCAACGTGACCTTTTACAATCTCTTGGAAGCAACTGAAAGGGAAGAAAGCATTGTAGGCTTTCTAAAAAAAATACAGTTAAGGAAGTTGTATCTAAGTGTCATTGATCCACAAGAAAGTGATATGTCATTTCTTATTAAGAAACTACCAGGTTGTAAAGATGTCGTTGATAAGGATGAACGGCAATGGATGAGTATGGACAAACAAGTTAGTAACAATAAAACATGTTATGGCTATTGAAATGATACAAGAAATTACTAAAGGCAATGATGACGAGAATAAAGATAAAGGTTCAACCAAGACACTACAAGAAAAAAAAATTAATTACGATGAAGGAATGGCTGCCATGGAAACTGCACTATGCTATATTGAATAACTGACAACAAATTAACAGATGTGCTTCCGCTAAGGAATTTACACGATGAAGAACAAAAACGCTTTTATAAACACAAGCAGAAGACACTTTATATAACTTTTTTCATAAAGTGTAGCAACCGTGATGAACAATGTATTCCAAAACAACATTAAATTTATGTAAATACTATGATCAATACAGTTTTATGACACATATTTTGTGCATTCCTTATTATAGTATTATGGTTCATAGAACTCCTGCTTTCCTTAATCCGAGAGGGTCTCGGTCCCATCTACCTCGAATTATCGAGACTCTACTGTATGTGTATATATACGAGTATAAATGTTTGTAGTTATGCAACACTGTTTTCTTGTATACATTATCACTTTCACTTATGTACTTAAACAAGAATCTTACTTGGTATTTATGCAATATATATATATATATAATTATTTCAAAATTATAACTAACTACTGTTGACATTATTCGAATTTTTGTTAATATAACATTGTATACGTCCAAAAACTTTACAGCTACCAACAAGAGATTTATTAAAATGGCAAATAAATATTTTTAAAAAATAACAAAAATGAATATGTTCAAATTAATGTGACACAGAAAAACACATCCATAAAGTTTGAAAAACAATTTATACAACAAAAAATTGTTTTAGAGCATAATACACTTTATGCAAGTAGGATATAAAATTATAAATTATTATGCTTCATAACTCAACTTGATCCTCTGATGAAGACCATTAGGGATGAAGGCTGTTACCATATTCATTATAATAAAAATATTTTTTTAGACTAGCCGTTGGCTTAAATAATTGATTGTGTTGGTGTTCTATAACATGGCTTAGTAATCTAATGTAGCGGGTTGGAATAATTCAACAGCCAATAAAATAAACTCAACTGTTATCATGATAAATCCATAGACAATGATCAAAAAGTTTCAAACTAGGTAGTTGAAGATTTGAAAAATTTATACCTAGTAAAATCCATTTAATTTTCCCATGTAATAAAGTTTAGAGTTTTAGAATATCATCATAATACCCCCATCTATGTTTTGGGCAGTTTATTTTACATAGATTCGTATATAATGGCATGCTGAATAGTGATATAAGTACTAATAATTAAGGTCATGATATACTTGAACTAATTTCAGACGTTATGGGTAATTATCAACAAGATCTTCCACATTGCATAATCTCAGAGAAACGAAGAACTCTATACATGAAAATAGTTTTGTGATTTTTAAATACTTAGACAAGTACTTTAACAGATACTCAATTAAAAATGTGACTTCAAAAATAACTTGAATGGATTTGAAATTTGTGATTGATTCATTAAGGGATAGGAAATATATGTGAAAAATTAACACTTGTAAATATTTACAAATTTGCCTATAGTAGCACTTATATTTGTTGAGGACGGCGGTTTTGGGAGATGTGTTCCATTGTGAACTCAGACCGTAAGTGCTACTATAGGCAAATTTGTAAATATTTACAAGTGTTCATGAAAACTAGTAGCTCACGTGAAGATGGAATCAACAAATATGAGAAATTAAATGAATAAATGCCCAAGAGACTTAATATGCTAAATGAAAATCAAATAAGGGCAACAAAATAATATTTTTTAAATTTTTGTAGAGAGTTTGTACTATTTTGGTAAAAAATATATTTTGTGAAAATCTTTTCTGTCGAATATTCGTTAACAAAAACATGTCAGGAAACTACAATTTACTAATTTGTGTAAAATATTTGTTATTTATATATTTGTTCTAAAATATTAAAAAACCTCATGGTTACAATCGAAATATAATCCATTCTTTGAGTGTCTATTTCCATCAATTAACTGAAATTCAATACATAAGTTGTGACAAATATTAATAATAAAACTTCAAGCTAATTGTAAAAATGATTAAAAATTTCAGTTATTAAAATTATAAGTTGTATATTTATAAAATTAATAAAAGTATATTTAATTTAAAATATATTATAAATAAATCGTTAATATATGTGAACTGAAAAACTGCAGCCTCTAAGTCAGTTTCACTCTGATTAAATTTTCCCTGATTATGTTTCACTGTTTTATTAGTTAAAATATACCTACTATTTAAGTTAAGACATCATCAATAAAATGACTGTCATACGAAATTACCGTCTGGGATATTATAAGGTTATGTGGATGTATGTTTGTATCTAGCATCTGCAAACTAGTTTTGGTAGTTGATGTCTATTGAAGGCTTGGAAACTAGTGTCAACATTCAAGGACACATACATAATGTTATTTTCTTAAACCAAATTTTTTTTTTATGTTCTCACTAAATGACTACTTATATACCAAATAAATTCACATTTTTCAAAGTACTGGGAAAATATTTAACTTATTTATTCTTTCTGCTGTTAAAAAACACCAGAATACAACTCCTGGCAAGGATAGAGAATTATACAATTTAGGTTCTCAAGTCTAGTTACAATGGGATGATCATCAGTCCATTAATAGTTTAGTCTGGGCTAGCTTCTAAAAGGGTCCATCAGATGAAATATGAGAAAGTGCAGGAGAAAAATAAATAAAATTTATTTAGCAAACAATAAAGGGATGAAGCAAAAAGGAGTGTGATGACTTATACTGCAGTTTAGTTCATATATATTGTTAACATACTAATAAAATGTTAATTAAGAACTGATAAAGTGATTTAACACATAAATTTCCAATTAAAATTATTTAAAATTTATACACACAAAACAAATAACGCACATGTATGTGGCATTTTTAAAACATACGAGGTGTGTTCAAAAAATACCCGGAATTTTCGGTTTTTGAAAAAAATATCTATTTATACATCTACATCGATATTGCCCCCTTCAAAGTAGTCCCCTTCTAGATATTATGCACTTATGCAAGCGCTTTTTCAAATTCTCAGAACACTTCTGGGACTTGATCTCTGGGATAGCTTTGAGCTCTTTCAGCGATTTGTGAAACAACGATCCTTGAAGGTTTTTTTTTAAAAATTTTTGGAAAAAGGAAAAAGTCACAAGGGGCCATGTCTGGCGAATATGGAGGTTGGGGCATCATTACAGTCATATTTTTTGCCAAAAAACACAAACAAGCAACGATGTGCGAGTCGGTGCATTATCATGATGCAAAAGCCTTGAATCGTTTTGTCACAAATCCAGACGTTTTCTTCGCACTGCTTCATGCAAACGGCGTTGAACTTGTAGATAATACACTTTATTGATCGTTTGACCTTGTGGCAGGAATTCATGATGCACTATGCCATTAAAATCAAAGAACACAGCAAGCATAACCTAGATGTTCGACCGCACATGCCGAGCCTTTTTCGGTCTTGGAGAGCCAAAATGCTTCCACTGGGACGATTGAGCCTTCGTTTCGACATCATATCCGTGAACCTATGTTTCGACGCCTGTTATAATACGTTTCAGTAATTCTGCATCGTCGCTGACTTCATTTAGTGATTCCTGAGCAACATCCATTTGCCGCTGTTTTTGTTCAAAATTCAACAATTTTGGAACAAATTTTGCTGCCACGCATTTCATACCCAAAATGTTCGCAAAAATGTCATGGCATGAGTCAATCGATATACCAACATCATCAGCGACTTCTCTGATTGTGATTCGGCGATCATTCATAACCATTACTTCTACTTTTTCCACGTTTTCATCGGTTGTTGATGTGCTGGGGCGTCCGTCATCGTCAACGTCTTCGCAGCCATCTTGGAAAAGCTTATACCCCTCGTAAATACTTGTTTTTTTCATAGCAGGCTCACCATAGGTCTTTGTTAACATTTCGCACACTTTGTTACACTTTTCATTTTTTTTGCAAAACTTAATACAAATTCTTTGATCCATTTTTTTTACAATCAAAAATTGCCGAGCTCATGAAAACACGTCTAACCTTAGCGACTGCCACAGATAAAGTAAACAATGAATACAGCTGAAAATTGTGTCGTACTTCAGGGGCATGTATACCAACACACAAAAAATTTGACAATCGGACTCTCCAAACGCGCAAAATTTAAACATTCCTGGTATTTTTTGAACACACCTCGTATATTAATAATACAGAGGTTTATCTTCAGAGCTAATACTAAATTTAATATCTTACTGCAAGGTCACACCTTTATGCCCTGGAGTAAAAAGATAACTCCATTTGTGATGTTTTAACAATAATTATAATTAATATAAATGTTACTGAAACTGATTATAATATTAACTACTACATTTAATTAAGTAAAATTATTTATTCATTATTAGATGATTAATTTCTGAATTAATTGTATTATGACGATAAGTCTAGTAGGGCATAAAGCTTTTTTGAGATTTATTGGTCTGGATGGAATAACAGACTTACATTGGAAATAAGCTAATAGTCCTAGGGTAGTTTAATATAACACATTAACATACAGTAAAATCCGCTCTATACGTTTTGCAAGGGACGATCTAAAAATAGCGTTTTAAACGGGAAAACATCTTATACAGGAATTTAAAATACTTTAATATTAACAAAAGAATACTGTATCTACTTCTCATTACATGTGCTGTATTACTCTCACATATTCATAAAACAATTTCATCATAATTTTTAAACACAAAATCATGAAATAATGAAAAGTCAAATATATGTTAACACAGATAAACCCATTTAATGGAAAATCATAACCTACATACTGTACATTATTACATTACTACTGTATATAGAGTGGATATTTTTTAGTGTTTATATTTTCCTTACATAATTTTCAATCTTATTTTGTTTAAATTTGTTAAAAGAACTGCTGAATTGCATAAAACTACTGCAAAAATACTGTTTTACCAGTAATTTATTACTAAGTGGTAAAATTTTCAGTAGTAATTAATTGTTATGTCAAACAAAGTGTATTAAGCGGGATTAAAATGGTATCATCTGAGAAAATTAGTATGTTTTTATGCTAAGTTTTAAGATCGAAGAAAAAGTCGTAATAAGTGGGAAATCGTCTTTAATGGAGAGTATTAAGCGGATTTTTACTGTTAGAGCTCTAAGGGTGAACTGGTAACACAGTTGTAGCTAAATTTGAAAAAAATTTATATGTACACTGTACGCAAATGTATAAACCTTCAGATATATATATTATGACTTAACATTACATTATTATGTAATGTTGTTATATAAATATAAAAATTATTAATAATAACATTAATATCTGTCACAAGGAGATTCAATGGAATTATCTTCTGGACAAGTTTACATCATGAAAAACCCAAACCTCAAAATAATATTATTCCATTAACTTTCTCCTGGCAGGCTTATTAATTTATTATGTATTTCTTTTCATGTATTTATTTTTTGCTAATGTATTGACATTACATAATAACAGTTCTTAATTATTTTGAGATGATCCAAATATATCTAGAAATCTGTCGTAATATATCTATAAACCACTCCTAATGATATTATCTGATTTGTAGAAAATGTATATATTGAGATATATTTCTTTCTTTTATCTGTCTATACTAAAGAATTGTTTAAATACAGACCCCATGACTACTCAAAGCAAGTCTGTTTTTCTCTTAATCAATCCTTTATTACTATGAGTTATAACTGTTTTATATACAACTGTCAATGCCATTAGTTTGATCCTTTCACAAAAGTATAGAATCTTGCTATGAATGATAAAGCTAAACATATAATACTGGTGTGCAACATTGATAAACCTCTGTAATATTACCCTGATCTGTAGTAATTAGAAATTACAAAAAAATTAATATATACTGTAGTCTCTTTTATATAAAAAAAACAAGTGCTTGTAAGATGAAACTGACTAGATGTGAGAAGCCAAATCAAATTCCGCTTTTAGCAGCCCTGATTAAAGATGGTCGTACACTGAAAATAAATGATTAACAAATGTTAATATTACTGACCTGTTGGTGGTGCGTATGGAACACATGATTACTGGATAGGGGTACTGAAATTACGTTATTATGGTTTAAAAACATAGGGTCATATATACAACATCATAATTAAATAGGTAAATGAAGTTGAGTCTTTATATGTCAACACATTTTGTAAACCGCACTGTCAGTGTTAAAAGCAAAAATTACATTAAAATTGTGACCAGAGAGACTTATCTACAGGAATAAGAAAGGATATTATAACCGAAAGTGTTGTCCGAGCTCTCTGGAGGAATAATTAAGAGAAGCCAAATAGAGAGTGTATAGCTTATTAACTAAACCATAATAAACAACAATAATTTAATTACACTTAATGTTCGAAACAGTAAACTATTAAATTATCCCTACCTTTTGTGAGTTATTAATTTTAAGTAAATGATAATATAACCTTTGATTTTAGGTGTTTATTATTAGTAAACTATTAATTTAATCAGACCATTAATAACAATCAATAGAATACGGAGTGCAAACTTAAACAAAAAAGTAAATTATTAAACTATTAATCAATACTACAAAAATTGATGTTTTTATTTTGTTCAAAAACTAATGTCTTTGTTTATCTGACAGTAATTACAATCAGATGATCAAATACTTTTCCCAAGGAAATGAAAGTCTATTAATTGTGAATTTTAGTTATTAATTATTTTTTAATTATCTTTATCACACACTGACTAATATTGCTTAGTACACTCAAACGTTTTGTATCTGTATGGCATTAATAAATTACTTTAAATATAAGTTTGGCAAGTCATAATTTTACTAAGTTTAAACACAAACGTTTCACCAAATGTCACGGACAGATTCATTTTGCTAACTAGTGTCTGCGTTTTTAGATTGAACTGGTTAGCATTAGAAACAAATAAATTCAGCCTTTAAATAACGAATTGTATTTACAATAACAAATTATATGAAAAACCTAATGTGCCTAAAAACCCAATGTTTGCCACATCAAACACTGCATAGAAATGTTTCTCAAAGCACTGAATTTTCTCCTCATTGGATGAAAAATTTGTAGTTAGTGCAACCAGGCCTTGCCATATAATCTTCTGTTTTTTTTTTCACACAAAGTTTCATGGTACCAGGGAAAAGTGAATTATGTTAATATTCACTAATATTTTATCTTATGCATTGTTATTGTTTCATAATGTTTGTAACAGCTCTGTAACACCATTCACTGCAGAAGACACACATCACTGGCACTGCGCACTGATAAAACAGAACCAAGTCTCCTTCTTTTATCTCACTTTAATACTTTACTGTGAGATTAGCAGTTGCCAAAGAATGTTTATACAGTATTTGTATACTGTGCTAATATTGCTGTAAATTTTTGTATGTATCATTTCTCGATCTGTAATTAGTGCAAAACAAAAGGAAGCTGGCAGATTCTGAATAGGAAAGTAGGATAAATACAAATATTATCCTGACTTATCATTAAGACATAATATATACCATTTCCTGGCTTAAAACTAGTAAATAAATATGTTTGTAATAGCAACTGAACTTGAAGTTCTAACAATTGATGTAGACAAAATATAAGAGTATGTTTCTTGAATTACTACTGATAGTGAACAGATGAACTTAGACATGTAAGCCCAATATATATTACTTATCTTATCCTCATAGCATGAATAAAAAAAAACTCCTAGCAGCACTTTGGATTTGTTTCTGGACTGTTTGTATTCAACCCACCTGCAGCCTTGTGCTAAGTTGAATAAAATATTCATGTTCTAAAAATTATAAAAACCTTGTTTTACGGATTTTTAGTACAAAACTAACTAAGAAATATTATTACTACAAATTGTGTTATTAGTTTTGTTTATGATACTATTTGTTGGTTTGTAGGAAAAATTTCTAGAAACAGACTTCATAGTGTGAAAGCTAAAATCAAGCTGAACAAAATAATCCTCACTGGAAACTTCTGTAGCGGATATTAGCTCTAATACAAAAAAACTTCATATCTTGGTGAAAACAACTATAGTTTAACCACTGCACCTAAGACCAGACAAAATTGTCTTGGTTATTGCAGTGAATG
>JBAIZL010000001.1:93311482-93543982 GCA_036971475.1 Prosapia bicincta | reverse complement strand
ATTTACATTGCAACTGGTATATTACATTTCTGAATGTACAAGTATGATGACCCTGGATCTTGAAGACCACATTGGTTGCTAGGCTATGGAAACTATTTGTTGGGATGTGTATTGGACATGTCTTGCATCTAGGTCTATTGCACGGAAAGGAGCCATGAGGAACCCAAAAATTATTCAACCCTCTTTCTCACCTTGGAATTCACCAAAAAAAGCAGAAGCTTCATATAAACAACAGGTTAGGTTAGTAATTGATTCTAGAGGATAAATGCGAAAACTATCAAAGATAATTTTGCGGTTTCAAATATAATTGACATATTGAACAATTTAGAAAGATCCAAATATTTTAGTATGCTCGATTTTGCTACAGGCTTTCACCAGATGAAGATGCATCCAGACAGTATAGATAAGACAGCCTTTTCAACAGAAACTGGCCACTACAAGTTCCTAAGATTGCCGTTTGAACTAAAGAAAAGCCTACCTACATTCCAAAGGATAATGCACAATGTACTTCGTGGAATACAGAACGAAACTTGCTTACTTGACATCATCATATTTTCCACCAGTTTGCAAGAGCACTTATTAAGATTTTAAAAAATGTTTGAGCAAGGAAGTTACATATTTAGGTCACATAGTTACGCCAAACGGAGTAAAACCCAATCCTGAAAATATAAGAGCAATCAAGAACTATCCAATACCAAAGACTACTAAACAAATTGAAAGATTTTTTAAACTATTAGGATATTACCAATTTTTATTAAAAACTTTGCAAAAATAACAAAACCTTTTACTAACTGTTTGAAGAAAAGTGCAAAAATTGATATTATTAACCCCGACTTTATGACCTTCCCATAATGTATGCAAGCAAAACCTTGAATGTCAGTGAAATTAACTATTCTGCAATTAAAAAGAACAATTAGAAATTGTATGGGCAACAAAACATTTCTGGCCCTATTTATTAGGTAGGAAATTTTGCAATTTATTCCGACCAAAAACCTCTTCAATTACTATATCAGTTAAGACACCAAATTCAAAATTGTTAAGATGGAGACTTAAATTAGAAGAACTTGATTATCAAATTAAATATAAGAAAGCGATACTAAATCAGAAAGTGGTTGCCCTATCGTGAATCTAATTAAATATCACCGACAAAATGTCAACATACTGTAGAGGTGGAATTGCATTTGCCTTCAGCTGATTTACTTCAACGCTACATCCCAGAATTGGATGATAACCAGTCTATGATAGTCAACATTGATATAGAAGAAAACGACGCCGGCAATCAAGAAGATATCAATGAAGAAAGTGACCAGACAGTTTCACTCCAATTTTGAAGGAAACACTCAGATAGAAATACCAATTTCCAACAAGCCTGTAAACTTAGGCAAAAATAAAATATTTTTATCTCTAAAAAGTATCAACCTAAAAAGGTGAAAATAATGAAATTATTTGGAATTCCAAAAATGCGTTTAATAGTTGAAATATCAGAAAATAATCTAAATAATGACATTGTTAACTTCGTATAATCATATTTGGCACCTAAAGTAAAATATAACCTATATTTTGAAGATGACTTTTATGAGAAATTTGCATCATGCATAGCCAAAAACGTTAAACAATCTGAACTAAATTTACTTAAATGTACTAACAAATTATTGGATTTAACTTCTGAAGAATAATGCTGGAAATAATAAATAATTATTACGTTAGCAAAACTAGTTGTCGTGGAATACAAGAAACTTATGAACAAATTAAACGTAGATATTATTGGCCCAACATAAAAGGACACATTCAAAATTTTATCAACCAATGTGAAATATTCCAAAACACTAAATACGACAGAATCCCTTTAAAACTAGAAATGAATCTTACACCAACGCCAACAAATCCTTTGCAAGTATAGTAGACACCTTCTCGCGATATGCACAGACGTACCGTGTGGGCGGTGCGCAAGCAACCGATGTTGCTGATAAGCTACTAGATTACTTCGGACGACACTATGGTGTGCCTGCAGTAACTACATCAGACAATGGCACGGAATTTAACAATAGAGTTGTAAAAGAAATATTAGATCTGCATAAAATTAAAATACATTTTATAAGTACACAAAACCCCCAATCAAATGGATTATGTGAAAGATTTCATTCCACCATAGTAGAACACATAAGACTTTTAAATAATCAAATCGAGTTCAAAAAGGACAATATAATTAAGAAAGTGAAATATGCTATAATAGCATACATTCAGTTACTAAATTAACGCGTGTGAAGTTTTATTTGGTCACATAAACTCAAAACCCTACTGGATGTAGATGTAGAAAACCAGTTTGCAGACAACTACGATTTAAGCCATAGAGAAAAAACAAAAACACTATGAAAACATTAGAAATGCTAATAAAAAAATTAAAGAAAATTTTCTTATTAAAATTCAAGTACTTTTAAGGTAACCTTTTCATAATCACATTGATGTGCCCAATACTTGTATCTATGAATAACCTTTCCAATAAATACTTTCTCCATAAAATGATGCTATCAATAAATTTAAATAGGTTGACATTCTTTAGTTGTCAGTTTCGAAGTTCTTCCCTCCTAGCCATTCAGCTTCAGGTCATGACCGAATCGAAAATGTTTCATTGAAATCACTTACATTTTTGGCTGCATAAGCACCTTGTGCTATCATGGATCGGCTTAGAACATAATGAATTCTTAAACTCTGCAGAGTCAGAGCATGTAAACAGGAAATATATCTCACCTCAGAATACCTAATCACCCTAATGCTGTTGTCTGGGAAAAGAAGAGGTACCTTCAATTCTGGAATTGTTATAATCCATGGCAGTGCCCATCCTAAGTGCTTATGCATTCTGATGGCCCCTTGAGTGATTTTAACCCCCCACCATATAATCTTAACTTAGCACCGAGTGACTAAGAATTTCACCAATATTTTTCCTGAATTTAGAAAGTTACTGTAGAGGCAATGTTTTTCCAAATGGAGGAGAATCAAGAAAATGTCACCAGCTCATTAAAATTCACTGGCAGCAACAACAATATGAAGAGTATATTGCAAAGCTTATCTACAGATATGACAAGCCAATTGACAATTGTCTAAAGGGTTTGTCATAATGTAACTACGAGGTATTTAAATATTAGTTTTTTACTGTCAACAGTTTTTTAACAAAAACAAAACCAAGTAAAAATATATATGAATTTTCTAAATTTCCTGATAGGTTATGTTTTTCTGTATTTGTTTTGTGGATTGTGTTATTAAGATATTTTATTATTTTGTTGTTTGGTTTATATGTTGGACTGTAGTATTCTTTGTTGTATATATTTGTTATTTTTGCTATTTTGTTATTAATGTATTTATGTTTTAGGTAATTTTTTATTATTATTATTTTTGTGTTCAGGTTGTAGTATTGTGTTAAGGTTAGGTTTTATGTAAATTTATTGTATATGTTTTTTATAAGGTGTTTGTTGCATCCATACTCTATTGCTATTTTTGTAATGCTATCTAATTCTTCATTTAATTTTTGTTTATTATCTTGTGTGTATTTTATTGCTTTATTTATCATGTTACTGTAAGTGTTAATTTTGTGTGTCTAGGGGTGGTTAGATTTGTAGTGTATTGTGGTGTTGTTGGAAGTTGGTTTTCTGTGTACTGTAGTTTCTATTTTATTATTGTTTATATTTAATGTAATGTCAAGATAGTTAATTGTTCAGTTTGTTTCTGTTTCGAAGGTGAGTTGCATGTTTTCGTTGTATTTATTTAATTTGTTTAGTATTATTACACTAATCAAACACACATGTAACCAAAATTACATCCAATTTATCAATAAATACTAAAAACAAACAACTGGACTGCCTATGGGATCACCCATATCATCAGTCATGTCAGAAATATATCAACAACACTTTGAACAAATAATAATTAAACCTATACTAAACACACATAATATTTTGCTATAGACAAGATACGTAGATGATATACACTGAGTATCGTTTATAATGAGCTTTAAGGGGGATGAAAATTAGGTCGCTATATCCGGGCGTCGTTATATCCAGTACCAAGCTACAAGATGGAGTGGGGAGAATTTTAGACTGAATAATAAAGCCCGGCATGCTCTGAGTTCCCTTACGAGGTACAGAGAGCGTGCCGATGCGCTCCTAGCTTATTTTCTTAGATACGGCGAGCTCACTCCCAGGCTAATTGAAACTTCTCTAGTGTCAAGCCTGGGAGAAAGTCTAGTGTCTCTCTTTGTGTAAAGTTTTGATTTTTACGAAAATGCTTCAGAAGAGTTTGGAGAATATCGTGCCTGAGTTGTTTTTAAATACAACCATCCTAAGTTAACTTTTGATGCTTCAACTGTAACAATGTTTCAGGGAGTTTTATGAACAGATTTAATTTGGTTTAATTTTTATTTTAATGTTTTCTTTTAGTTTGAACCATTATACGCGGCAAAATATCCGGTAAAAACAACGATCGTAAAACCTAATGTGTCAACATAAGATTGTAGTAAACAAATGTCAGCTTATCTCGGCTATAAATAGTGTCGGACGTGACATATGTATTATCTATATCTCCGTTTACATTATCGATCTTCGAAACACTTTGCACAAACAGAAACAAACAAACATTCCGAGTTGAATGTTAAGTGCTTATTTTAGTATGTAATCTATTTTAGTAGTAGGATCTTTAGTTTTGTATATAAATTTTCTTTTTTCTCTGTCGTTTTTATTGTGTTTTCTTATTTGTCATATAGTAATTTATCATTTGTATTTCTTTTTTTTAAATTGTGACACGATAAATAAAACAATATTTTAGAGTCTAATACACTGTTCTGATGTCACCATAAACATGTATATGTTAGAAATAAAATTATTGAGATGAAAACAACGGGCTTGATATTTAGATGCTACGACAAGCTATGCAACCCGCATGGCGTTCCACTGCCATCAGAGCTGGAAGTTAATGAAAAACACAGTAGTTTGATGAGATCACCAATATCGCCGCTGTGTTGAAAGTGTTAAATTAACTTAATCAAAAACGGGTTTATTATTTTATTTAAATGTTACATAATTAAAATTAAACTATGTACGAACATATTTTAAAAAAATATTTTATTTACTAGTAAATAAGTCAGTTATTGTCCCCATTTTCCAGGCGCAACAAATGTGAAACTTTTCTTCCAGTGACACAGATTTTCTTTTTGATATTTTACGAACGTACATACGTGTTTCACTTTCGGCTGTATAACTCGAACTGATAATTTTTGTAGTGGAACGGAAATGGAATGGGGATCACGATTCTTAGAAAGCTTTGTTTACATCGAGAGGATTACCGCTCGGATAATTCTAGAGTGTTCCGTCGCTATACTCGATTTTTTTTTTTAGATGGACCGAAAATGAGTGTCGTTTTAACCGATCCGTCGTTTTACCCGGTGTCGTTATAGGCGATGTAAAATGCATGGAACAGGTACTACAGAATCAAGGGGCCGGGAATCTTCTTCATTACAGCCAGTACGTAGTATTAAGCGATGTCGTTATATACGATACCCAGTGTACTTGTAATATACCAACCTACCATTCACAACAAACACACCATAATACTAAAGAATTAAATACATACAATGAAAACATACAATTCACCTTCGAAACAAACAGAACAATTAACTATCTTGACATTACGTTAAATATAAACAATAATAAAATAGAAACTACAGTACACAGAAAACCAACAACACCACAATACACAACAAATCTAACCACCTCTGGACACACAAAATTAACACTTAAGGTAAAGCTAGGAGAGATTGTGCGGGGGGGAGAGATGGTGTACTCTTTGTTTTAGTTGGGTTTGATTGAGTGCGTGCACAGTAACATAGTGAATCTTGTCAGCATCAGTAGTTGAGTGACTAGTTTAAAGTATACATCTCTACACCTTAGCATCAGTTAACTATCATCGCTTTACACGTTTCTTCTGCGCGGTAAGTGGTTGAATTTTTACTATAGTAATGAATAAATTTGGTTGAATGGTGTTACAACAAAGTATTTAGAGTTTAATCGTTTTTCCAGTAAACTACTAAATTAGGCTTATACTATACTGGTAAATTTAAGTTGAATCCCACAGCGGCCATCTTGATTTAAGGCTGCGTAATCTCTCCTGCCTGATTAAGACAGATTGCATATTTAGTGGTGAAGACAGATTGCGCATGGATTTAGTAATGAAAGTTGTTGCAGTAAAACTAGTTCAAAGCGGAATTGAAAGGGGCCAAAAATATTTCCCGAATTGTACAAATTTTCGCATTATACGACATTTTTAAAAGCCATAAGTGCTGTAATAATGTTAGTTCCTACACTAGAGGAGGTAAGGTACAGTAGTTCATGAAGAGGGGAAGAGAGGACTGCATGACGTCTCTTATGTTTTAAATGCCTCTTCATGAGAACGCATCTTGAAACGTACCACTAACTTAATTCACGTTCCGACAATTTATCATTTCCTTTCGCTTCAACTAGTCTCACTTTTTCATCTAACGGCAACAATTAGTATTATTTAGCAATTTTAAACGATTATAGTTGTGAACTCGAAGTGTACAGCTACGATCAGGTAAACGGACTTATTGAGGTTTCCATGCAAAGGCGGAACATCTGTGTAAATATCCGGACCTTGTTTCTAGGAACTGAGAACAATTCAACCATTCATTTGATCATACACTCACTCTCTTTGTCCTTTTTGTTACTAATTATCACAAAAAGGCCGGCCTCTTATATCCTGTGTTATACACATCCTTTTTGACAAATTCCATAAATTTTTCTTTCCGTTTCGGCATTGAACAAATACGGCTCTATACAAAATAATGCACAATATTGATTATTGTAACAGCCTCGGAATCAGCAAAGTTTTCTGCATTGTACAAGATGCCTTATTATTAAAGTTCCGCTTTGAACAGGTTTTACTGTAAGTATTTTAATAATTGTCAATTTTGTTCTTAGTAATAAATGTCAGTTTATGAAATATTTTAGAGCTTTTCATTTGCGTAAACTTAATATTTGTAATAATTAATGACATTTCATTATAAAAAGGAATGCTCTCCTTTATATTAGATCAAGATGCCGAGCATTTACAAAAGAAAATCTAACAAAGGATCCTGGACATATAAAAAACCTTCAAGCAGTTGGGTTTGCATCGACACAGCAAAGCGTCATAATGTTAACATGCAAATTTCTTGAAACTTTAAATAAAAAACATACTTTTAATGAAGACAATAAAATTGCCGTAAACGTAAAATTGCTGTGGTTTTCCTCCTCAAAATAATAAAATACCTTATAACACAAACCACAAAACAAATACAGAAAAACATAACCTTTAGGAATTTACAAAATTACATGTAACGACTGTAAACATTAAACATTTTTCAAGTAAAAAATAAGTATGTAGTGTATGACATGCTCTGCCATTAAAAATTTTCTGCTGTATTCAAAACCACATAATTCAAGAAATTCTGTCTTCAAATGCAGCAAAACACTACTTTGAAAATGTGTAACTTGAAAATTTGTTTAGCAAGTTGCTACATGCACAGAAAAATGTTAGAATCAAAGTTAACCTCAAATTATTAGAGTCAATTATACATTTGCTTGAATGGAGTTGATGAATTGATTTGCAAATTAATCATAATGAAAAACTTGATGTATCATGCACAAACTTAAGATTAGGTATATTTTTAAAAAACATGAGTAATTGTGACTGTACTAGCTAATCATCATTATTACAAGGTTGAATACTACTAAATACAAATTACATTTTCTGTTTAACTACATTATTTAAAAAATATAACTTTAAATTTAGCCCCGCTCAGTTCTGTAAAGCTTTCTGGTGGCCAAACTAGACACTGTTTATCACTGCCAAGTATAGTTGAAAATGTTTTTTGTTTCAGTAGGTTGAAAAATAATTTTTTTTTTTTTTAAATAAATAAAAATGTTGTGAAATCATTTGATTAAATTACAAACAATAACTACATTTTTTAAAGCTAAATAATAATAAATGCATGCACAGAATTATCAACCTTTATACTGAAAATACCTGGGATCAGAGAATAGGTAAAACAAAACGTAAAAACTCAAAAGGTTAAAAGGTATAAACACATGTAGAAGACAAATCACATCCAGGCAAAGTTATAAAAGGAAAGGAAACTTACTGATGTGAGCTGCGAAGAGTCATACCAGTAGGGACAGAAGTGGTTTTGGCGGAATTACGTGTTACAGGTCTCAATGACTGGCCACACAGGTTAACTTTGTTGATACTAAGTGATCTGTTGTTTAGTAGCCACATATTTCTACAGAAGAAAAATAAAAAGCAGTGTTAGCTTTAAATAGATTTCATTCATTCAATTATTGTGTGCATTACAAAAGCAATTGTATTGTGTTAACAATAGCAGTTAATGAAAAGGGGACGGCAGCCATTTTTAAACAGATTTAATATTGTGATTATTATTTGGAAGTATTCATAATTAGCATAATTTAAAAAATCCTTATATTTTCATGACATTGGACATGACAAGAGTTCAGAAGCGCAGTTTTCTTCCTATATATTCTATGCTCTCTGAAATGTCTTTCTTTATAAAAGAAAACAGAATGGTGTTCATGCTACTAAAAGGGTGTATCAGATACAAAACAATTGTGTAAACTGTGATGTGTTGCAGCCAGCTTGTTTAAAGTGGTTCCCTCTGAAGAGTTTTGCATACTACTTTTCTAACCAATTTTATAAAGTTAGAAAATGAGTTACCATTACCAGTTCTGCTAAAGAATATTAAAACGTTTTTTTTACCACAATGGTCAGAAAATCATCCAAGATTTTAAAATGATTATAAGACCTTAAACAACACTTCAGTGTACAAGTAAACAATGGTTTTGGTAGAATGGAAATCAGTTTAAAGTCAAATCTCTATTTTTAACTAGAATGTTTCTTGAAATAATATTTCATACCAAAAACTATTATATATAGCTTTCTCCACATATATTATACTGTAGATTCTGGTTAGTACAGTTATCTGTTTTGCACTACTAAAGGACAGAGTGACTGAATGTAACAAATTACTTGTCACATCTATCTTCCTTGTGAAAAATTTGTTAATAAATTAAGTACAAAATACTATTTTGAAGTATCTTTTGTTGATTAATGGTTTTTTAAATTTTTTGATTCACCCGTGTATTATTCTTCATGCTTATTACAATTTTTTCCAACACTTCAACATTAAAAAATAAAACAAAAAGTATATAATCCATGTATAATTTATAAAAGAATGAAAAAACTTATTATTCACAAAATGTAAAATTATTTAGTATTCCGATGAGTTTCGATAAACCAGATTGTATTCTTCAGTGATATCCATACATTGAAAATAGTAATCTTTGAATTGCATGGTTATCAATAACAAAGACAACTTTGGTATGCTGAAACATGTGTGAATAATAAATGTCTCTGTGATTTCAATAGTTTTTTTTTTCTTATATAAATTATACTTATAAAGTTTATCTGAGAAGTACTTTTGGCTTAATACTAAGCAAGTATGTTCTAAAATACTTGACTTGAATTATAGGTCACTGCATGTATGCTAGAAGTGCACACATAAAGACAGACAGATTAAATGAAGGTACAAGTATAAAAAGGCTAGACAACCACATTCTCTCGGCAATCTATTCTGGTGAAAAGTTTGTATTATTAAATCGTCTTTTTCCACCTCATGTGATATAAAATTTTTGTCTTCTTTGAGGGAGGTAGAATACCTGCACTACAACTACCAATGTAACAATAATTAACTTACTCCTCTCATAAGAACACAAATAAAAATTGTCTAAGAGCTTTAGTGAATCAGATGGTTTAAAATGCCACTATTATCAAACTTTTGTTTATTCAAATTTAGCATCAGCTTATTCAGAAAAGAAATGTTAATCGGTTTGTACAGTTTTAACCATCAATATAGTGACTTGAGAAGATATTGATAAAACTGAAAATGATTGTTAAAAGTTTTGTATGCTATTCCTAACAAAAGACAAGACTGGCAGTTACATTTTTATTATAGCCTTTGTGTTTCTCATTTTTCAAGTCAGAAATTTCATTCATTAATAGACACTAGCCAGTATTCTAGTCAGTTGATGAGGTAGATGGGGGAGGGTGGTTAAAAAGGAAGCACAGTAAACTCCCGATTATCCTTGGAATAGGATGGCTTGGCAACGCCGGATAACGAATTCCCCGGATAATCCGCTATGAACAAAGAATACGCAAAACGATCGATAATCGATTATTATACCATAAGTTACACAAATAATGACCCCGGTTAATGCAATTCACAAATAATCTTCAGAGGACAAAATAAATACAGAAAATAATTTAAAATGTCGATGTATTTGAAGGATTATAACATGTATATTTATATATCTAACTATTTACAATACGTACATAAGTATATGTCAAAAGTATGTATGTATGTACATATGTAATTATATTGACATATAATACTTTCACTTTTTAACATAAAAATATGTCACTTTCGTCTATTTTTTTTGTGAGCATTGATTTAGCTTTAATGTGCGATCTAAGTTTCTTGAGAACCATTTTGTCGCACAGTGTCTACTTGTGTCACAAAGCCATAAAGATCGATAATGTATATGACAGACATGGATAATGCATATGTCACGTCCTAGACTATTTATAGCCGAAATTAGCTGACATTTGTTTACAATCTTATGATACACATTAGGTTTTCGGGCGTCCAAGCATTTTGTCATTGTCTCTTATATACAGTAGTCCGCTCGCCTCTTTTATTTCGCTGGCCCGCGTCGGGATGCTTCCCTTTAAATGTAAAAATTAGTACGTACATATTTACATATCTATTCCCTTCATCTTAACTTCTATTAAGCCTTATATGTATTTACGTCGTAATTCACCGTTTGGAAATTTAAACACATGAATCTGATTGGAATAAAAATTGGATATTTGTAAAACAACGGCAGACCCCGGATAATTTGACAAACTGGTTAATCCGCCTACGGGTAATCGGGAGTTTACTGTATTTCGTTTATAGTTGCATTAAATAATTATCCTTACTATTAAGGTCTTACTTATTTAAATAAATTTATTTTGCCATTTCATGGTCTTGATCTTGTATTATAAATATTTCAAGAAACAACAAGTGAAGTAGTAAAAAAATGCAATAAATTAACATTCCTAGTGTTTATTATTTTTTTTGTTATAAAATTACTATGTTCACTTCATGAGTTTCAGACAAAATATATTCAGAAAAATTATTTGTAAAGATCAGACTAAGTTGCAAATATTACCAACCTAAAAATATATTTAGTTATTTACCCGAAACTAATATTCTGTAGAAATTTTAATAGATCAATTACAATCTTGATGGGTATGAATCGTTCTTCAAGTTTATTGCTAAAACCTAATCTTCATAATTTGTTCCTCTTGGGCCTGCTTCCAACATAAGCTTTCTCTTATAGGATTTACAAATCTGAAGACTGTGGAATTGGCTAATCCCAATTTACTCTTCCAAATACTCTAAATCCTTCTTGATTATTGTCTGTTTTTATTTATTATCTGCCTAATTGTATGTTTGAAGTCTTTGAAACTCTGCCTTCTTTTTTTATTATAATTGAAGTTAAACTATGCAGATATAATATGAGTATAACCCTAAAGTGAAAATAACAGAGAATTTTTATGGTGGTTGCAATTCATCAGTAATTACAAAGAATATAGTGACTTTTTTGAATATTTTGTATTACTAACTCTTTTTAAATTTTATGAAGTTCTACTGCCTTCTGAAATATTTAAATTATAAAGATTAAACTAATTATGTTTCTATAAAATCTGTATCAGCTTAGCAGATTAGAATTGTAATGACATCATCTGCCTTACAAAATAGTCTTAAATTAGCACATGTGTTAACACTTGAGAATTTTTTAAAATTTGAATTGTAGTAGGATTTTCATTAACACTGTACAAGGCCCACATTAAATATCAGTCATTTATATAAAATTTTAATTTCCCTTGAGGCACTGACTGTGGCAGGTTTCAATCACAACCAGTTCAACAGTTTTATCAAACAGTTTTGTCAATGCTAAACTCTTTTCTCTTATATTGGCACAAACTTCATTGTGAACATTCTCAGTTGGGCTCTTTTAGTTTATTTAGTTCTATCTCAGCCTTTATACACTAAAGCCAACTTCTAAGAATTGTAAATATTTTGAATACATCTATAGATCTGTTATTATTTAATACTATAGTTAAAATATTTCTGCCTTTGAGTGTGCGTGTGTCCACACGTGTATGTGTTTCCTTTTGTTTAAATTAGATAATTTAAATCTGTCATTTATTTAAAAATAAACTTCACTATATAAAATTTATTTATATTCTACTAATTTAGAAGCCATGTCAGGATTTACTTTTCTACGCAAATAGCTCAAAGTTACCTCTTTACAATAAATCTACAGATTCTTTAAATAATTTCATTTGATTAATATTATTTTTCAATTACTTTTGCAACACAATATATTTTTTATTCAATGTATTTTACAACACATGTTTATTGCTTTATAAAACTGTGCAGGCCTCCCCACCACATGTCACTATTTTTTACAATAAAAATATTAAAAGAATTTAGCTGACCTCACAGATCTTTAATAATTCATTAGGCTTAAACCTTTCAAGGGTTAAAAACAGATTTGTTAGCCTTGTTTTTTGTAAAGATTTGTCCTAAAAAATCACAGCTAATGTATCAGCTCTTTTAGTACTCAAATATGAATATACTTGTATTTTTAATACATATAGAATATATTTTGAGCATTTAAAAGAATATGATCATTTATAGTAAATAACAAGTACTATATATTTTTAAAACATTTATATTACTGGTTATAAGTTATTGTTTACACAAAATTCTAACAGTCCATTTGTGCCCAATGTTCTTTGTGATTACTTTTATTTATTCCATGCTTATTTATTTGTATAAATAAACACAAACATAAAAAGTTGTAAAAACATTCCTTCAGCTATAATACCCTTTCCATGTGGTTGGCCATATTTGCTTAGAGTAAACTAAAGAAGTAATCTAACCTAGTTTACAGTCTTTGTGACAATTACCTCCTGCATTTGTTTGTTGGAGACACAATATGATTTTGGGTTAACTATACCTAGGCTAATGTTTATCCACACAAAAATGTTTGAGCAATTTAACTGAAAGATAAATTACTACTGTGTGTATTTAAATATGCACACATTCACAATAAAACAATTAAAAGGAATACAAATTATACAACAAATTAATTAAATACTTGAATAGGCAAAATAGGAGGAAACATAAACAGTAGTCTTGAAATTCTGAATCCCGATTTTTCGAGCTTCCGTTAAATTCAAGTCTATTTTATTCAAAAGAAAATGATGAGTCAGGCTTCCAAGAAATGTTTATAGCCATACAGTATGCAAAGGAAATGAGTTTGGCTTTCAAGAAATGTTTATATCAATATGGTATACAAAAGAGATGAGTCGAGCTTCCTAAAAATGTTCATATAAAGTTCTATGAACTCATTTTGTGCATTCTTAATTATAGTATTAGGGTTCATTAAAACTCCTATTATTTTTCTAATGTACAGGAACGTATTTGCATGTAGTCAGAGTTTGTGGTAATCGGAGGGGGCTCGGTCCCATTTACCTCAAATTATCGAGACTCCACTATACAATGTAGCTGATGAATATACAGCTTTATTGAGCTGTATCTTATCTGCTTATTTGAGCTGCATACCGCTTTATCTTAGGAAAGATTAAGATCAAAACACAATCTTTTATCTTGTGTACACATGGCATTTTCTCAATGTTTGTTACTGTGTTGTAAACACCTCCTTCATGACTGTCTACAATCACGTGTGCAAGGAACCAAATTAAACTTATTCTCATCTTGAAGAAGTATAACAAACAATTACTTCCTGTGCATAGCTAAGACTTTAAAATTATTAAATATATATACAGTAAAACTTCGTTTAACCGTCAACGCTTGTCTGGCAAAGTTCAAGCCACCTTCTGATTGGGACCCTCCACCACTATCACCTGATCATCCTATTGAACTCTACATAAACTTCATAATGCAAAACATCACGGATAAATCATTCATAAACAGCATCAAAACCAAACATAACCTTAACAAACTCGATAGAGCAGCAATATATTCTCTAAAAAACAATAATAACATCATGATTCTTCCAGCAGATAAAGGTTCAACCACGGTTGTTGTGAACAGAGAAGACTACATAAAGGAGGCAAACAAGTTACTGTCTGACAGCACAACTTATAAGCTCCTCACGTATAACCCAACATCAGACTACAACAATTCTCTCTTGGAATGGCTCAAATATACAGCCCCTAGAGAACAAAATTTCAGAAGGATCTATAAAATTACTATACAATGAAAGCCCTCCACTTCTCAACTTTACATACTGCCAAAGATCCATGAAAATATCGTACCTCCACCTGGTAGGCTAATAATCGCTGGTTGTAATTCAGCCACAGAAAGCATCTCAGCTTTTCTGGATTCATATATTCAACCTTTAATGAAAAACCTTCCAGCATACATTCAGGATACGAATCATTTCATAGATCGGCTGTCTCAAATACCCGTACCTCTACCTCCTGAAACAATTTTGGTCACCGTAGATGTTACCTCTCTTTATACGAACATCCATCACGCACATGGTCTATCAGCTCTCGAAAGTTTCCTTAACAAACGCTCAGACAACCCTTACCCCACTACATCTTTTCTTGTTCATCTCACTAAATTAATTCTTGAAAAGAATAATTTTCAGTTTCAGGGAAGAAATTACTTGCAATAAAAGGAACAGCAATGGGTACTAGGATGGCCCCGTCGTACCCAAACCTGTATATGGGTAATATCGAAGCAGAATTCCTAAAAACTCGAACACACCAACCATTATGTTGGTACAGATATATAGACGACATCTTCCTACTTTGGGCACAGGGAATCTCAACTCTGGAAATTTTTTGAAGGGCTTATCACTATACTCTAAACTTCAATTCACCTGAGAGAAATCTACAGCAACTATCACCTTCTTGGACGTAGATGTAACAATCAGAGATGGAAATATCTATACAGGTGTTCACATCAAACCAACAAACCATCTACAATACCTCCATTTCAATAGTAACCACCCTTTGAATATAAAAAGGTCCATTCCATACAGTCAGGCAATCAGGGGCAAGAGAATTTGTTCCAACGATAGAATATTGGAGGACTTTAATAGAAATACCTTACTAGCTTTCAAAAAAGAGAACATCCTAAAAGACTTGTTGAGGATCAAATCCGCTTAGCTCAATCATCTGAGGAACCCAAACAACCTATGGAAGACAGCAAACTGTCTTTAGTTACAGATTTCCATCCAGGCCTACAGAAGCTGAACAAAATATTAAAGGATGGCTTCAAGATTCTTCAAGCTTCCACCCACACCAAAGATCTTTTCTCAAATCCACTACATATTTGATTCAGGCAACTTTTTAATTTGAAAAAAATATTTAGTACACCCAAAATTACCAGATCCAAGTACTGAAAAACCGCCTAAACTTCCTCATGGCTTCTTTCCAATAGACCTAGATGCAAGACATGTCCAATACACACCCCAACAAATAGTTTCCTTAGCCTAGCCACCAATGTGGACTTCAAGATTCAGGGCCATCATACTTGTACATCCAAAAATGTAATATACCAATTGCAATGTAAATTTTGCCCGGGACAGTACATAGGCCTTACAACGGATGGTTAGAGCATCAGAATGAATGCCCAAAGACATGACGTAGTCACAACATCATATCTTTCAATGAATGTTATACTACCAAAATAATTAAGGCCCTCCCCCTGATTGCAACCCTTCAGAATTGAAATGATGGAAATTGTCATACCAGTGGTACACCAAATCTAGAGAACCTCCTAAAATCTACATCAGATAAAACTCATTTTATTTTCCCCCTAACTTCTACCATTTTTAACAACTCCATGTACCTTCCTTCTGACAGACTATTAATATCTAGTTTAAAATAATCAATGTTTATACAAATAACATATAGCACTATATGATAAACTATAAATCTGTGCATCTGTGACATTTGGATGTTTATACATATCTGTGGTTCACTTCAGTCTTTTCTTTTCCTCTTTTTTAATTGATAAAGATCATTGTGTGATCGAAATATTTCAATAGTGTGATAAGTTTTTATATGTGTCTATTTATTTATTTCCAAGAGATTGCAGTTTTGGACTATTGCCACTAGGTAAGTCTATCAGTCTCCTATCTAGTCCAAAAATTCCTAAATAAGCTTCAAGTTCTACTAGAACTAACCTAAATATATATATGGTGATACGTATTCCTTCACGGATGGAAAAATATGATGAAGAGTTATTATCTGGAGTACATCCGTTCATTCTGAAGTGGGTGGTTGCTGTCGAAATGGAGATATTGTAGGTGGTTTGTCGGTTTGATGTGAATTCCTGTGTTGATATTTCCATTCTGGAGTGTTACCTCTACATCCAAAAAGGTGATGGCTGATGTAGATTTCTCCCAGGTAAATTGAAGTGTGGAGAATTGTGTCAGGCTGTCTAAAAATGCCTCAAGTGTTGAAGAACCCTGTGTCCAAATTAGGAAGATGTCATCTATATATCTATACCAACATAATGGCTGGTGTGTTTGTGTCTTTAGAAAACTTGCTTCCAACAATCCCATGTACAGATTTGCGTACGATGGTGCCATTCTGGTGCCCATTGCTGTTCCCTTTATTTGAAGGTAGTTCCTTCCCTCAAACTGAAAGTTGTTCTTCTCGAGGATGAACCTGGTCAGGTTCACAAAAAAAGGTGTAGTGGGAGAAGGCTTGCCTGGGCGTTTGTTTAGAAAATTCTCTATTGCAGATAGGCCGTGTGCATGAGGGATGTTGGTATAGAGAGAGGTGACATCTATGGTGACCAAAATAGTTACCGGGGGTAGAGATACAGATATTTGTGAGAGTCGATCTATGAAATGATTGGTGTCCTGGGTATGTGATGGAAGGTTCTTTACTAAGGGTTGAAGGTGTGAGTCGAGGAAAGCTGAAATTCTTTCCGTTACCGAATTGCAGCCAGCAATTATTGGTCTACCAGGTGGAGGGATTATGTTTTTGTGGATCTTTGGTAATATACAGAATTGAGGAGTACATAAAAAACATCCTAGTACATCCTAAACTACCAGACCCTGATACAGAGAAACCACACAAACTTCCTAATGGGTCCTTCCCATGCAATAGACCTAGATGCAAGACGTGTCCAATACACCCCTCAGCAAATAGTTTCAACAGCCAAACAACAAAAATGGACTTCAAAATACAGGGTCATCATAATTGTACATCGAAAAATGTCATATACCAGCTACAATGTAAACTTTGCTCAGCACAGTACATAGGCCTGACCACGGATGGTCTGAATATCAGAATGAATGGCCACAGACATGATGTTAAAATTATGAATATGGATAGACCAACAGCTCAACATGCTGCGAGTCACAACATCACAACTTTTGATGACTGCTATACCACAAAAATAATTAAATCACTCCCCCCTGATTGCAATCCCTCAGAACTGAGAAGGTGGGAACTATCATACCAGTGGTATACCAAGTCCAGAGAATCCCCTAACCTCAACATCAGATAAATCCATTCATTTTTATTTGTTTATTTTTTTTTCCTAATAGCCTTATCTCTTTTCCCCTGACAGACTTATATAAACTATAATCACTCATATGCTCATGGAAACAATATATATATATATCTTTAATCTGTGCATCTGTGTCATCTGATTTCTACTCTACACAATCTGTGATTACAACTTATATTTATTTTATTTCATTCTCTCATATTTCTTTTTGTGTTTTCTCTTCGATTGACAAAGACCACTGTGTGGTTAAAATATATCATTGTTTAAGTGCTTTTATGTGTTTCTATTTCAAGACTACAGTGTGGACTCTTACCAAGGTAAGTCTGTCAGTCTCCTAGTCCAAAAAATCTAAATAATCTTTACCAACCAAAACTAACCTATAAATATATATATATATATATATATATATATATATATATATATATATATATATATCGTGATATTTCACGTTCTCCATTATTTTTCCGTTGCACTTACTTTATGAAGTTATTATTATTACTTGTAAATAAATACTTATAAATTTACAAGTAATAATAATAACTTCATATATATATATATATATATATATATATATATATATATATATATATATATATATACAGTTTTCAAAAGCTAGCTCCAATTTTCAAATTTAAGGCTGCTGGCTGCAGTTATTCCTGCCCTATTCTGAGCGTCCAACCTTTAGATAATTAATGACGCCATCCGACATCAAGAGTGGACGAAAGTAAAATTGTACTACATGGATTGAACTAATCATAAGGAATCAGTAAAATATTACTGGTCTCGGTAGTTTAGGAAGAGCAGGCAAAGCCGGATGTCTGGTGGATCATTAGTTTCATTTCATAAATAAGAAGGGATCAATTCAAGTCTTACATTAAGACCTTTGAGCTACAGGTCTTGGCAGCAAGCCCCTCAATCTGGTTGACACTGGTCACCTGGTTTGGGATGCTCAGTTTGAGATTGGATTCAAAGGGACAGGGGTTCACCTGATACTGGGTGGTTTCCCACTAGAATTCTTTTGTGTAGTCGGTTGAGAATCATTATGAACCACAAATGATTGACACATAATTGTAAATATTTACTGTATGCAAGTGTTTACATAAAAATTTATGTTAAAATATATAATTGGAAACTAGTAGCTCAAGTTGAACATGGAAACAAATAATATTATATTTTAAATTAATTTATAAATTAGGTGTTCTACTATTAAGGCATTTGAAATTTTGAAGAAAACATACAGTGGTACTTTTAGAAAAAGTAGTACTTAATTGTCACAACATCCAGTATTTATTTAAGTTATAATAATACTGAAACTGCCTTGAATTTAAAAAAAAATAGGCAAATTTTTTTTCATAGCCTTTAAAGTAACATGGGTAACCTCTGACTAAAAATGATAATCTTTGATTTGTAAAAACCTTAATTAGTAGAGGCAACAATAGGGAAATGGCTAACTGATAATATAGTAATCACCCCCTTTTGGTTTCTGAAAAAAGATATGAGTTTTATCTTGCATAAATGTTATGTGACAAATTTTATACACTTTCTTTAGTTGAGCTTTTTTCTTTTAGTATTGTTTTATAAAGCTTGCTATACAAAACTCAACAATATAAAGTCTCAATGACAACAGTTATACTTTTCACTTATTTAACAACAATTTCAGAGAAAAATAAAAATAAACAAATATCTTGTAAATTATATCTTCTTTTCCTGAAATATATTTAGAAAAATCTAAATGAAGAACACTTAGAATTTTAAAAAAATTATAAGTTTATACTTATTTATGATTCTAAAGTTATGATATCTCAGAGTCTCAGGACAAAATATCTCAGTAGATATACCAAAAAATCTGTCAGTTTTAAAAATTAAAATTATAGGAATGACAGATCTGGGGTATTAAAAATTTAATTACTTCAACTGCAGTGAAGTTATTGATTATAAACAAATCTACCTAGAATGGAAATAAATATATTATCTAATTATTTCCTCTAATATTCTCCAAAACGTGATTACATAATAAAAAGGTGTTTAGTGACAATCATAAATTACCTAAACTTTCCTCCAATCTCACACATTCTACATTTTTCCAGAATTAGGAATCTCATCTTAGACAGTTCTCTTACCATGAACTGTCAATAATGGACAATCAGATTATATTGAGTTTTTAGAGATTTTGTTATTGAACTGAAATATATGTTTTGATATCCGTTTCTTTGGTATTCTTCTCTGTTACCAATGAAGAATGTCTCTCAGTTTTCTCTGTCTCTAATTCCTCTGTTTCCACAGTTCACATTAATTTAATTCAATTTTTTAAGAGGTATAGTAATTTGGTAAAATTTGTACAATAGATGTATCTTGTATTACTATAAAAAAAGCTGTCAAAACTCAAAGAAATGATACATTTAGAACTAAGTTATTTTTAGACCATGAAAACAACTATTAATAAATTATATATTACTATGAACTACAATGTACATGATCTGTAATACAGGCACTCAGATGATGAGCTTACCTTTTATTCATTATTACTACAGATGACCTAACTGATCTTTTAAGGGTTACTGCTGACTGATGGGCAGGATCAGTTGATACAGAACTGTTATCAGTATTTACATTGACAGCCTGTTTATTTCTAGGTGTTGAACGACCATTACTAAAATTAAAAAAAGAATATTTATTGATATTATTAAGGGTTTATATGCTATTAAATACAAAATTTTGTATTTTGTGTTTTAAAGTAATTTATACAAAAGTAATTATTTTACATAATACTATTATATACTGCTTAACCCTCCCATGGTTTACCAATGGTGTGTTGGCAACCTTAATACATGTAAACATTTTTGATGTTGCAATATCAATCTGACATTGACAATAACAGTTTGTTATATATAGCTGTGCTTGTACTGCACTATACATATAACAAATACACACAAACACACACACTGGAATGGGCTTAAATTGGGAATTTAACCATTACAATGGACATTTAAAATTTAAAAATATAAAACTTTAATTTTGGATGAGAAGCCATAAAAATAATAATAATACAGTGCCATAAGCAGATAATTTAAATAATTGCATAAAGTGAAGCAATTTTTTAAAGGGCGAAATTTTTTCTTTCATTTGAACGAGATAGAAACCAACCAGGAGAAATAGAAGAAATATCAAAATTCATGTAGAAAAGCCACCGAGATTGAAAAATGTGCAGAGGGATATATTATGAAGAAAATAAAGAATAAGAAAATCGCCTAAAACCAGAATGAAAAAGTTATAACCAAACATAAATTTTTTACTAAAAATGCAAAACGAGTTTAAAATTACAAATTTTAACAGGAAACAGGAATTTCTGATGTCACATAAAGTAAATTCTAAAGGAAAATATCACCACGATATTTCATCATCTTTTACAAGTTCATTGATTGGATGAGAAAACAACAGATGAGAGAGGAGGTGTAGAGGGATGAAGCCGTGGCAAGAGAGTGGGTTAGCGCGCCCTGGACTAGCTTCAAGGAAGGTCAATGTGCGAACTCGCTCTGCTTTTAATGTCTTAAAAGTGTTAAAAATTCAACATGAGTTGCTCAGTGTGTGCTGATAGTGGCTGCGATAAGTGACAGTGAGTTTCCAATTCCTTTTTAGTGACTTCAGTCCCTAAAATTGACAAATTTCCAAAAAAGAATGTGTTGCATTTCAATACGTTGGAGGTAGAAGTTTTCAAGGCTAAAACACCAGATTATAAACAGTTTAATGTTTTTCAGAACAATTAACCTTTAGATTCGTCAAATTAAGTTTTTAATCTTTCAAGTTTTTATGAAAATGTTTTAATATGGACTAATGAAGACAGTAAAACTCATTAACTAAACAAAGAAAAAACTGTAAAATTTTAAAAGTTGAATTTATGGTGACACGTAACAATAAAGTGATGGAAGGAGACCAAAGAACGTGACATTGCTACAGAAAAAAGCTAAGAGCCAAACCAAAAGCCAAACTTGAAGAAATCTGTCCAGTAACCACGAAACAGCTCGATTAAAAAGATTAGCTTTCTTCTACCTTTCAAATCCATAAAATCTTAAATTCAATTATTTCTAGGGGAAATGATAAATCAAGTCATTCCTTCTAATTTAAAATATAATGAAAAGAGAATGTTATGAAAAATGGCTTTATCAAAAGTAGAGTCGAAGTAACATTAAGGAGATTCGAAGCCACTTTGGACTGATGTCATGGAAGCCAAAATGACAAGCATACCAGTAGTGGATATAAAAAAAAGTTTTTGGAAAACAAATTATATTAAATTTATGTTTTTGATTATATAGGAGATTAATATTAACTGTACACAAAATAAATAAAAAGTATAACTATTTGTAAACTAGAACAGATTTAAAGATAAGGATAAGAAGGGCTGTAACTCACTCACATCCTCACACACACACACACACACATATATATATATATAAATAATGGGGTTACTTGTAATTAAATTAATTAATTTAATAATATGCCTAAGGGATTTTAGGGAATTTTTAAAGTTTGTTAAGATATTAAAATAGAGAACTTAAGCATTAGTTAGTTCTGGATAAGAAAGAGGATACATAACAACCCAGTATAAAGAGTTGTAAATAGAGCTGGTTAGTAATTGAAAAATTTAAATTTCTATATATAAATGTCGGAAGACATTATAATATGTGTTGTAATAATTTTCAGATATACAGAAAGTAAATAGTATTGTTTAAAAACAAACAATAGTCAAACAAAAAAAGACTCTCAATATTACATGTAATAAGTATGATTTTTATGTATAAAAATGTTGATTTTACAATTTGTGTGTTAAAATAAGGATATAAATATGATGTTTAAGATAGATAAAATTTTCTGATGATATTGTTTGTCAATTGGGTTATATTTTCAATAAGATTCGTTTATTTAAAAATGTGAAATTTATTTAATGATTTTGATGTTTAATATGTTCATTGCCTTTATAAATTTTTAATTGTTTAATATGTGAGTTTCTTTTTAATAATTTTTGAATATAAATAATGGTGAGTTGTTCCATATGTTTGATGTTAAATCAAGACGTAAATTTTTGTTTTTATTTGTTTTTTTAGTTATGTGGAATTGTCTGGAAGGACGGTGAGTTTTAAACATACATAGATTTTGTATACATTTTAAATTTTAATGTGTTAATTTTGCATATGATTTTGAATCTTGAATATGTGAAGCTTGCTACTAAAATGTGATTCGTGTATATACATGATCTTTCTTATGGAATTATAAGTTTTAATATCTTTCTTTTCAGGGAAAATTTTGTGTATTTTGCTAGAAACGAACTTCTTTGGATTCCATGGATTCACTGTGTGGGTGCTGAGTCTATCGTGTGGCAAAGGGAGTAGCCCTGAGAAGCCCCGGGACTTGTGATTCTGGGTGTAAGTTTAAAGAGGCTTCTTTGTGATGATCATCAACACTTATCTTTACTAATCATGTTACCCTCTCTACTAGGCCAAATTTCATAGGAGCCTGCTAATGAAATTTTAAATACTCGTTATAAAGTAGAACTCACTGCAGTTCTCGACAGCCCAAGATCTTTTAGTAGGTTGTAGAGATTTTGCTAGTATATCTCTCGCGCCCACTTCTACTACATATACATTAACCGTATAGTAATTTTTAGTTAATTCATTTATTAGATTATATCACTTATTCATTTTTACTGTGTGGTCTTTGGATATGTTTTTCCCCATGGTACGGTTAGTTCTACCAGGATGATACGTTTAATTTTCCAAGAAAAAATGAATATATCCGGTCTAGATGATGAAACACCAACATCCTCTGGGATTTTGTAGTGCTTTTCATAGCTATCCATTAGAATAGTCAAATCAGGTGCAGGACTTAGAATTGAGTAGGGCTTGGTCTTAGAGTATACAGTTAAGCCTGCTTTTATAAACCGGATTTCTCTTCGGCTTGAGCTCAATCTCTTTTGAGCTCTAGCTACTGAGAGACTTACAGCTTCACGTTTGATTTGAACTACTCTATCATGGCGACATGAGTAATGACTTCTATCTAAAAGCACCTTACATCCCACCAATAAGTGCCTGGCTGTACCTATTGCTTCACCACAAGTATAGCAAGATTTTTCAGAGGCTTTCCCCCATCTTACCAAGCTACTCTGATCTGGAAGGCATTAAGGTAAAAGTTCAATAGGGCGAGCGACCAGTCATATATTAAGGTATGCCACTTCAAAGCTAACAAGATGGAAAACAAATCATTCTGCATTTCTAGGTTCATTGCTTGTAATTTGTAACTGTCATTTTTATCTTGTTTTAGAAAGGATTTTATATTATCTCGATTTTCCCTTGACTTTCTCATACCCAACCCAGCTCCATTTACCTGTGCACCTGCCATAAATTTTTTATGGAACTGAAGTCTTGATTCAAGCTCTGTGGTACAATTATCTTTGGGAAGTGATGTAACTGCTTCGTCTTGGGATTTTTTCAAAACATGCATTTTGGCAACTCTGAGGTTTTTATAGAGTTCTGATGGTTTCTTGAACTTCATGCCAAAATTGTGATCACTAAATAGAGTTAAGGGAGCAGCGGAATGTGCCAGTTCTAACCATATCTTTAACATCTTTATGACATTGACATCCAACTTTGTAAGGAGGGTCTTAACTAATGTTATATACAAGGAAAGGCCACGTCAGTCACGATGTCAGGTAATTGTATATCCAAACCTTTTTAGCATTACTTATTGGTTGTTGGTTTACCTTATTGAGGTCGCTAGGGAAATTATTGACAATTGCCTCTAAGGATGGTCTATGTCCTTTGTAGTCTATCTTTCAACCATGAAATTTAAAAGACACTGTTTTGGCAACGGTGGTAACTCTCTTTGTCCCCTTAATGAGAATTCTGGATTGTAAGAGGTATATTAGGTGTCAGTCCATGTACAGAACTCATCTATTTCGTTTAAAAGTTTCTGACATTGTTTGGGATTCCGTATCAGAATTGCAAGGTCATCTGCAAAGGCTAAGATGGACTCTGTGTATTTGTTGTTAATCTTGAACCGATACCCCTATTTTTTCTCATGGCATATTAATTTGTCTATTAGAATATTAATTACTATATTGAAAACTACTGGTGACATGTAGTAGCCTTGGAACAGTCCCACATTGTATTGCTAAGGTTTTGTGTGCTCTTTGTTCGCTGCTATGGGATATTTTAATATTGAGTAATATGATGTGATTATATTTATAACCACATCAGAAAATTTATACCATTTCATCAGTTCGTGCTGAGCTGAACCAAATGCATTTTCTAGGTTTACCCAGCAGACTATTATCTGCCTTTCATGTGTTCTGGCATCTTTCAAACTTTCTACCAGTAAAGTGTTGTTCCAGGCATCCGGAAATACCTGACAAAACGTTTTCTGGTGATTGGGCCTGAAATACCTATTGTTTGCCATAAATTGCATCATTTTTGTTTGTAATAGTAATACTTATGCGGTAGGTTGGACCAACAGAAAACCATGTAAGTCGAATTCGCGTAAGTCGGGGAATAATTTTACACACAATTACGTAGGAATTATGTTTAATTGGGACCAAAGTTTAAATAAACTAATAATTTAGAAGAAAAATGTGTATGTATAAAAATCTTAATTACATAACACAACAAAAATGATATATACATATCTATATTCCAAAGAATTATTTTGAAGAATAAAAAAGAAGTTATTTTGAAATAGACTTCATAAAACCTAGTAAATTTGTTTGACAAATTGAAGGTTTTTTTCTCATGTAGAATTTCCTTGTAATTTGCTAATTTTTTGTTTTGTGCCCGAAATACATCGTCGGAGTCCATGTTTTCCAAAATTTGTAAGCATTGTTCAATTAAACTAAGAGCTTTTGTCAAGTTTCTAACCACCAATTCATCTTCTACGTCAATTGAGTCTAAAGAATCTGTGTTTTTAAGCTCTTGCTCACTCATTTGTATGAGCTCATCAATTAATTGTTAGCACCTGGTTGTGTAAATCCGGCAGTTCTTGAACATCCTCATTATCCACTTCTAAATTTAGTTGTCTGGCAAAACCAACAACGTCTTTAATCACATCAGCAATTTCATCAGACTCTAGCACCGATACTGTTTGAGTTTCAGTGGCGAAAAAACACACCTTTTTCCAAACGTCATTCAAAGTTTTTTTGTGAAATTTCATTCCAAGATTGCCCAATGAATGAGTTTCAAAGCATCTAACACATTGAATCTTGAGTTTCCAAAAATCTTCAACAGATATCTCGTTCTGCCTCATAACTTTATGCAGATGCACAAATGATGTTCTTTTGTAATAAGCTTTAAATATTTTGATGCCTCCCTGATCCATCAGTTGAAGCAAACTAGTTGCATTTGGTGGCAAAAATATCACTTTCACGCTTGTGTCGAAATTAGTTAAAGTAGTAGGAGGATGGCCTAGTACATTGTCAATTATTAGCAATTGCTTTAAGGAATTCGTTTAGACAGAAAATAACGTTATGAAATGATGACCAAACCAGTCCTCAAAAAGGGAAGCTGTCACCCAAAACTTTCAATTCGACTTCCAGATCACAAGCAAGCTAGCTTTAGAAATATTTTTTAATTCCCTTGGATTTTCTGAGCGATAAACTATGAGAGGTTGCAACTTACAGTCACCAGCTGTATTTGCATTGACCATCATTGTCAATCGGTCTTTGGCAACCTTGAAACCTGGAAATATTTTTTCTTTATGGGCTATAAATGTTATCTTAGGGATTTTCTTCCAGAACAGGCAAGTTTCTGCACAACTTGGACAGCATGATTTACAACCGCAAAACTTGGGAATCACGTAAGACGGGGTAGCGTAAATCAAGGTATTACTGTATACTAAAAGAGATTTGGGAAATCCTGTTGGTTAGTGCTATTGGTCTAGTATCTTTTAGATAAATAACTTCAACTTTTTTTGGGATGAGGACAAAAATTACCTTGCCAAATGCTGTTGGTATTTGCTTTCTTGACAAGATCTTACCAAATATGTTAAGAAACTGTTTACGAATTGATGGACATTTTTTGTAAACTACACAAGGGATGCGATCAGGTCCTGGAGCTGATTTGGATGGTTTCTTTTTAATTTGTTTGCTTATTTCCTTTAACGAGGGTGGACTGCTTTGAAAGTTGGTAAGAGCATCGTTAGGTCTTTGGATGTTTGGGTCTCCGTACAGCTTTGGCACTTTATATTTATTTTTTAAGTCATCATAACTCTGTCCATTGATAAAGAGAAGCTTTCCACTATGTTCATTGAAAATGTTTTTTGAGAACTGAAAAGGTTATTTTTCAAAGTCTACTTCATGTTTAGCTCTGTTACAGTTGTCAGGATTATTTATGATTTGTAGTGATATTCCTTGAATTAATTTTAGGATTGGTCTTAGTGCCCTAGACAATTGGTGACTTAGATGGTTATCGCCCATGGCTTTGGCTTTACAAATTCGCTTTATCAATTTTCTTTTCTTTCTCCAAATTTTCAACTTAAAAGTATTTTCTTGGTTTTTTTTTTAAACATAACAAGTTGATAGTGGATAATGCTCACAAAAGTACTCATAGACTGAGTCCTGAAAAGTATCTACTTGATTATTTAGGTCTTGGTTTGATTCTTGATGTTCTAACAGGACTGCTACGTTTTGATGATGCATTTTCAAAGTAGAGTTTTTTAGACTAGGAGTGCTAAGACATATCCCGATGTCGATTGACTCCTGATAGTTTTTACTCGGTGACTATCAGATATGTGAGGGTCCACTCTATCCGCAGTAATTGCTAAAGTACTGACCAACGGCTGTCGTGCTTCAACACTCCCATGTGTTTATAAGTGTTTGGGGTACCGTGCTTGTCTCTTGTAAGTTTTTCCGAATGAGCATTTCAGTTCCCTATTGTTATCGCCAAGGTCATTCCTGTTATCGATTGGTGGACAGATCTTCTACCCCCCCCCTCTCAGACTGTCTCAGGGTATTTTCCTTTTTTGGACTTTTAGTTTTTTAGTTTCCCAGGTTTGGCTTACTAGGCCATAGCCCTCGACTGTCTTTCCAGCAGTTGGTTGCCTTAAATATAAATTTGACAGTAAAACGTGTTTTCAGGACATAAATGTGTCCCAAAATTAAATATATTTTTCAAAGGGTTACATTAGAACCAAAGGGTTTTAAGGGTTAAAATGCATTAAGGTATTAAATGTATGAGTAAGGGCAAAGTCGTAAAGAAAGAAATAATGAGATCATTTATAAATTTTTGATATGCTTTGCAAATTCTGTTAAATGAAAAAATATGATTTTGTGAGAAGTTTAAACTTGTAAAATTGTTTAATCTGTGCTAAAGTATAAATTGATATATACAGTAAACTTCTTGCAATCCGGCACATTAGGGCCTTGAGGCATGCCGGATTACAAGATATTCCGGATTACAGAATTGAGATCAGAAAAACTGGAAAAAATAAACAACACAGAACAAATAGTAAACTTATCGCAAATAGAGAAACTGCGAATACTGGAACCAACCATATACAGAAATGGGAGGGTTACATTCCAGATAAAAAATATTGACATTAATTACAATTAATTTTTTCCCTTATGATGAGGTACCTTTCGGATACTTGACCATTGTCAATTCATTGAATTATTTTACTACTGTTGTTTTTTGGTCCTTAATGTTGGTATTTGTTGCTGATATCATATGCATTTCATTGTGTGTCACCTGTATATGTTGTCTATTAGTTAGTTACCACATGTATATAAAACTAGAGGCTTGTAGGGGCAAATGCCCCTATCTTATTGAAACAAATTGTAATCTTCTGTATCGTAATTTTTTTTTAAATATAAATGAAATTTAATATAATTCAAGTTATTCATAACAAAATGTCCATTTAAACTATACTTTTTGTGAATGCGTTTGCAATTTGATTTTTTTAACCATCCGTATTTTCAATATGTATTTTTAATCTATCTTGAGATTTTACTCAACTTGGTGCAACATAAAGTTGACAATGTGTTGAAACAGGTTTGGTCAATTATAGTTAGGAATGATTGACCCCGAGCCTTATTTATAGTTATTGAAAATGCACGTCTTAAAAAAAATTGGGTCCTTTTCATTTGAAATGGCATGTTAGGATCTGTTGATATTAATTTAATTCTTGGTAAAAATATGATATTTCCTTTTCCAGTGATTATTTCTAATTTAATACACTTGTCAAACATATCTAGTACGACAAGACGTACTCCAATAACTAAACCTGATCCCAAGTTCATGTTTCTAAATAACGTAACTATTGTGCCAACTTTGAGAGTTAGTTTATGTTGGGGCATTCCTGATGGTGTAATAGAGTTTATGTACTCAATGGGAATCTTTAAGCGTTCGTTTGGATCATCGGTAATTATTTCATCAACACTGTAGTAACCTTTTGAATCTCCCTTAAGTATACCCAATACTTTTTTATTTATTACTCAACACTGATCATTTATTGGGCATAATATCACATTTTGAGAAACATTTTTAACATTATTTAGATTGAGTGATTTGCCAAAGACAAAATTTGTCAGTGATTCATTTCTAATCATTAATTGTTCCGGGATATCAACGGCATCTTTGTCTTTGTCACTTTTCAAAGTGCCATTACCTAACTGTAAAAGCCAGTTGAAAAATCGGCTTCTTCATTGTTCACACGCATGTTTTTTGTTAACTGAAGAAATGTTAACGCATTCCAGATTCTGCTTTTGTTTGCACACGCCTCTAAATATTTAACTTTTCCTTGCATAGGCAAAACAGGTAAGAATTGCCGGAAATCTCCTTCGAATAATATTATCTTTCCTCCCAATGGATTTTTTTTCATAAATTGGGTCAACACATTTCATTAAATCTTTCAATAAACTATCTATACAATTTAACGCTGCTGCAGGTACCATAGATGCCTCATCTGCTATTATGATAGCAGCGCCTATTAACATCTTACCCCTTTTTGAATTTGCCTTGAATAATGAGACTGATTCAGGCTGTGATGGTATTGGTAGATCAAATAAACGATGGAGTGTAGAAGGAGGAATCCTTCTAAAAGCAAGGCAGCGATTCCTGTCCATGCTGAGGCTAATAAAGATTGACCTCTTCCTCTAATTCTATGTAAAGACATGAGTACATAAATGTTTTTCCATGTCCTCCAAGAGCTTCTAAAAAGTACAATCTTTCTTCTGTTTCGCCAGATACTTTGTCTACGACTACTTTTTGCTCATTATTTAATTGATTATACATTGTGGCACCTTTTGCAGTCTGGTCATTTATGTTATATACACGAGTAGCAATATTATCATTTCTTGGAACTAGGAGACCAATTTTTCCACAATCCAAACCGATTTCTTGTATGTCCTCAATTAGTGCATCTTTAAAATTCATCCATATTCTATAAGGAGATGTTGGTTCACAAAAGCAGCATATGAAAGCAAAAAGCTCCCTTAGTTACCTAGGCATATGTGTATTTTGTTGCTCTTCCATGCAACGTTGCCATTCTTTATCATCATTTAAAATACCCCTTGCTACTGCTGCTTCTTTGAAAGAATTTAATTGAATATTATTAAAGTGTCGTAGATCTGTGAATGATGTTGCGCCTTTTACTTGTATTAGTAACAATCGTAGATAAAATCTATTTTGATCATTTGGTAATACATTATACATTCTTCCTATAGCTCTAAAACCACCTCTTATTTTCAGAAACCATCTGTTAGAACTAAATATATAGTGTTGTGGGATTTCTACATAAAGATACTGCCTAGCATTTAAATCTCGGTTGTTGAAGTAGACCACGCTGTTAAAGTGTTTTTTTTTCATTTTTGAAGTATTTAAAGCTTCCTCTTCATTTCCAGTATGGAATAAAACATTATTTAATTCTTCTTCATGGACTGCTAACCGAATAATTGTGTGCGATTGCTCATGCATTTTGTTAGAATGGAGATGCCATATACTCTCATGGGAACTCACATAGTACATGTTTGCAAAATTAACAGTTTCATCATATGTTGTAGTGCCACTTTTAAACAAACTGCATACATGCCAAATCATAACCTTTGTACACGTATTTGAATAGGTACTTAACAGAGTGGACACTTGAGTTGATGTGAGCATTATACTTAAGTAATAAGTATGGATTAAAAGGGACACCATCTCCATTGTCTATTTGGTAAATCCCCTTTTGGGTATTATTTCCGTTTTTTCACTCTTATAGTGTGGATATCCATTATTGTTATCTATAGTTTCTTTTAGGAACTCCCTGGGCTATTTCTTGGATCATTTTCCATCATGCATGCATAACGAATTGGGATTCTTTGCACCACATGATCCATGAATCATATTACATACCACGATTTCATGAAACCAAGGAAATTCGGTTGCATCAGGAATCTCAACACTAACAAATTAATCAATATCCGTTGAATCCCGTAATTTAGACTCATTATCGAGAATGAGAAGCATGTGACAATGAGGCAAGCCTTGCTTTTGAAATTCAATTGCATACACGTAAGCGACTTCGACTCCAAATACACTTTTTTAAAACAAATCTTCTTTTGATTTATTAAGTTTCACATGAAAAACCCTTGATACTATATCTGGATGATAGGAAAGTGTTTCTGATCTCTTTAGTGCAGAACGAATCTCTGGTCATTGTGGATTGCATGTCATGATCAGAAAAATATCCTGTTTTCCAAATTTTTGAACAATTGACATGGCGTCTTGGTATCTTTGAGCCATGTTTCTTGGACTCCTGTCAAATGATGAAGGTAATATGACAATGTGACCAGCCGTGAAGTTTTCTAATTGGGCCCGATTTAAAACAAAACCTTGTAGTCCTCTATAGTGTTCAGTATGAAGTTGTAATTGGTGGTTTCTTATGAATTTCAGCCTCTCTGATTCTACTGTGGTGTACATATCAACAATGTACTGTTTTTTGGCTGAGTGAATATGAGAAAAGCCTCTTCGAATTGCCAATCTATAACAGGCAAACTGCAAAATCGTTAACCGTTGACGAACTGTTTGTCTACATGGTCCGTTATGGATCATTTGATGATCCCACCCGAGTTCCCCAAATGGGAATAGTAGAGGGTATAACAATCGATCACAATGTGGACTTGAAACAGAAAGTAGTTTTGGGCCACCATGTTTATGGTAAACAACTACATGTCTGTGGTCTGGGGGTTCACCTACTGAATTAAAAATACATGCAATTTCATCTGCAGATAGCATATTATACCTGCGCATATCCATATTAATATTATCCACACATCTTAGTTATAGTTCATTACCTTCTTGATGAGTCATTGCTTCTGAAGCCTTTTTATAAATTTGCTAATATGGATTTTCAGATAAAATCTCAGCTAATGTTACCAGTATATCAGGTTTCAAGTTTTCATTACGCCTCTGTTGAATTTGTTGCCTTGGAAGTGTCTATGAAGTAAATTTGACCATAACAGGGATCGTTGTCAGTTTGTGGTAGTAAGTCAGATATAAAATGATGGATTTGCCCTTGAACTATGAAATCAATATGGACCATTTCCAGGGATATCTTGTTTAGCTACCAAAAAAGAGTCAAAAGCCATCACACTATTGTACCGTCTAATGCATTTAAATAATTGCAAAACATTTTCAAACAGACATGTAGGTCCTGCATGAGTTTATAGCTGTGGTAGATAAACTAAGCCATTGATACAACATGACATGAAATGATTGTGGATTCGGCGTGAAAATGGAGTGCCCCTTAATGCATACATTTTCATTCATCAAGCCTATATTAAGTAAATCTATATTATTCTCAAGTAGTAATATTCTTCTGAATGGTGGGCTATTGTCAATGTTATTCTATCGAGGAATGTTATTGGTTTCACAAACGGCTCTTCTTATGTCTGCATTGTTTCTGAAGACCACCCCTCTCCTATGTTGCCTCCCCCTTATGCTCATATTAAAACGGCACAATAAAATTAATAATGTACACACAAAAATTATAAAGGCTATTAGAAAAAACCTATACACATAATTTTTAATAATGTCTCAACACAAAAACTTGAAAAAACCTATACACATAATCTTTAATACTGTTTAAACAAACTATAAAGGCTATTAGCAAAAAATATACACATATCATTAAATACTGTTTAAACACAAAAACTTTTATAAAGGCTATTAGCAATAACCTATTACAAATAACCTTTAATACTGTTTAAACACAAAAAATATATAGATTATTTGGAAAATCCTATACAAATAAACTTTAATACTCTTTAAACATAAAAACTATAAATGCTCTGGCAAAAATCTATATACATAAGCTTTAATACTGTTAAAATATTTAATAAATGTTTGGATTCGCAAACCCGGGTAGATATAAGAATGTAACCATACCTAAACATGCCCTAAGGCTATTTTCATTATTCTTTTTTTTTGTGTGTTTAGATTACTGAAACAATTACAGTTGTGACATCACTGTAAGTCACTGTGGAAGTAGCCAGCCGTCGCACAACTTATAATACTGCACACTGAAGTTAGTACCCAACTAAAAATTGATAAAAAAAACTTTCAGACACACAAAAGAAAAAAATATGAATGAAAATAGCCTTAGGACATGTTTAGGCATACCTATAATAGTATCTAGCTGGGTTTTCCAATCCAAGTTTTTCATTGTAATGTATTTCCTATGGAACTTGAGTATTTCAAGTTCCTCAAAACCCTATAAATGCTGTAAATTGAAAAAAACATATATATCCCCCTCCTCCGTGTCAATACCTTTAATTTCAGCCATCTCCCAGCTCTGTACGACCTTCTAAGCTCCCACAATTTTTCTCTCAAAATTACGAAATTATATATGTGGATACATAAAATATCACATATATAAAAACAAACACAGTAACCTAATTAACCAACAGACAACATATACAGTAGACGCACTTTTCAAAACATCCTAAATAGAACACAAAACAAAATGCATATGATGTCAGCAACAAATACCAACATTACAGACCGAAAAACAACAGTACAATAATAATTCAGTGATTCGATAATGGCCAAATGACTGAAAGGTGCCTAATCATCAGGTAAAAATTAATTGCACTTAATGGTGGAATAATTGTTTACAGTAACATATAATAACTAAATATACATATAAATATATATTTTATGTTAGTTCTAGCAGAGCTTTGTACTTTTGCTAGGGAAATGCTCTATTTATAAGTTACAAGCAATCCAGTTCTAGAAAACTTGTGTTTGTCATATTTCTCTAGCTACTCATGTTGAGAATAAATTAGTCCCAAGTAAATAAACTAACATCCAAGGCATGGTACCTATTGGTATAAACAAATAACAATCGGGTATATAATCAGTACATGGATGGGGTGGATGACATACAGTGACTAATCCTGTTAATAGGCAAAACACAAATTAGAGTAAGAAAATCTTTTTATATATAATTAACATTGATTGCTCTTTACAATGATTAGGTTATTCATAAACTGAACATAGACAAGCCAATTAAGAGGAGATTTTATTATCAGTGTTCTAGAAAATTTGTGCAAAAACTTATCAAGTTATATTCTACCAGTTAGGACACTACTGGAAGCCTGCAAAGGCTGGTAGACAAAAAACACAGCAGAATTAGAGCTTCTGAATGAACAGACTTTTCTGTAACAAATTAGTTTAGTGTTTTGTATATATTTTTTATGTAGAGTTATAGAGCACGAATTTATAAGTGTGTTTTATAAATGATTTTTATAAAAGGGCTATTTTTGTCCAGTTTACAGTGTTTATATCGTTATGATGGATTTTTACAGTAAAATGTAAACTTGCAATATTCCAGTGATTTCTCAAGAGGAAAAAAAATAATAATTAGTGAATAAACTGTTGTTGCTTATTTTTATTTACTGCACTTTTCTGATTAAAATTATATATAACCATCTATAAATATTACATAGAAACTTTTAAGAATTTTTACAAATTGTTTAATATAAGCTTGCAAATTTCCCAAATTGGTTGAACCATGAGTAATATAATAAACCACTGGAGGGTTAATGTATTACATTTTCAAGTTGTATTCATAAATGATCTTTATGGACCCATTTTGTCACTTATAACATACAAAGAGGACAAATTTATTTTTCAGTAATGTTTACACACACAAACAAACTAGTTTTTCATTATATCTGACTCGATTTCATGAATAATATAATTACTAATTATGCAACAAAAATTACAATTTAAACTTACTAAAGCGTAGCATTGGTCAGTGATCTAGGATGTCTCCTTAATGCTTTAATATGATTTAACCTATCTCCTTGTGTCATGTTGGAACTACGACAACGTAATTCTTTCCAATTAGAGTTAGGCGAATCCTAAAACCATACAACACTGGTTAGTACAATTAGGTTGTCACTAATAAATATTATTTTAAAAAATCTTCATTTTGGGTATTAATAATAATTTAAAATTCAAACCGCAAAATATTGAAGGTAGCTAGAATCTTATTTTAAGTTTAATTAAATTTCTTCTTCCGAATTTCTTTTACACAAAATTAGTCCACAATATCTGTTGAAAAGTTTTTGAACCATTAATTACTGCAAATTGTTGACCATTGCAAAAGTCCAATGTTGACCAAATATAGGTTCAGAAAATATAAGTGGGGAAAATGGTTTACTATTTAAAAAAAGTTTTTTTGAAAAATGTTTATCTACACATGCACTCACTTACCACGTGAGTAGTATTAATTTTACAAACCTCAAAAGTTTAATATGTCTGAAGTTAGCTTTATTAACCAAACAAAATAATAATCAACTATTATTTTATACAAAATCAATACTATCCAGCACTTCAGTACTTGAATTTTTTAGTAGTTCAGTGAGATACAGATGTAAGTACTTGTAAATTTACAAATTCCCCTCATATATTTGCTACTTAATATATATACTTAACCTGTACGTTCCTGGACTAGGTAAAAATTAAAAACTGGTTATCTGGTTTGTTTATCTCCAAGAGCTTAACATAAAATCAAGGCTGGCTATATTGAGAAATGTTGGATATCAAAACATTTGTCAGCAGATACCAACATAATACGTAATCTTTAAATATAAAACACTACAAACAATCTTTAAAAATTTTAAGAAGAGCACAACTGACTTGGGGAAAGAATCTAGCTAGAGTAATACCTGATCAGGGACTCATAAAATGTTTTTACCATCAATATTTCCCCCAATCCCGTTTATGGACATTTCAAATTTCCCCAAAAACTGTGGTACATATAGATAAAGGCTTACCGGTTCACGTAAATTCTAGATTATTACCTTCTTCTTCCAATGGCTCTCACTTGGCTTACGCCATTCGAGATCTTGCCTCCCAATACAATCCACGTAAGTCCATTCGTTGTTGTCTTTCCTTATCTAGTCATCTACAGACCAGGCGGTGGTCCTTGTCCATAATGGATGCTTGGCATGCACATATTGTGCACCTGTGACAAAGTTGATCATGTTCGCAGCATTCTTAAAGTTGTACATGTCACCTTGATAGTGCTAAATGATCAACAATGCTGGCGAAAGCCTCCCAAAGTCAGAATAATCAAATGAAAGTAACAATATTATTACCAACTAGCGTTGCCCGGCGCATGTTGCTGCTCCCGATATCATAATTTTTGCATTAAGAAAAGCAAATCAAACATCTAAATAATTTCATTTACTGCAATGCTAAAAGATAGACAATGTTTTCCTTTATTTCATTAGGCGTATAAACATACAAATTTTATGCCTAACATACAGATGTTCCAACACGTGAGCACACAACATATAATTGTCCTTAATAAAAGCTCGAATGTTCCAAATTTAATCCAGCAATGGTCAATGATTATCCTTGTGCCTTGTTTATGGTTATTGTGAATGCAAGATGCAAATGAAATTGTAGTCATTTGAAATCAGAAGGCAGATCTGATGAAATCATCGGTATTCAGAGAATTAAGACCACCTCTCCTTTGAACTTTCCACCTCCGATTTCTGCCTGGATCAAATTGGGTGTCAGTTTTTTTGAGGTTAGTCTGATTCTGTTACACAGCTTTGGTTGATTAAAATTTCGCAAGAATATTATCTGCGATCCTACTTTTATTATCAATAAATGCGATAGGAATAATTGTATATAGAATTAAGCAATTTTAAACAGTTTAAAATAACTAATACACATACACACAGACATCCTAAGCCTCTGGGGCGGAGTCCTGTGGATGGATCTACATCAAAATTAACAGGAACCATCCTGGGAAAATGTTAATTAATACCTCCAAATTTCATTACCAAAATTTATGAAATTTATTCATAAAATTCATTTATGTCCAGCGGTTTAGGTGTTCATTAGACATATACATACACACATATATACATATATCAGTTTTCAAACCATCCTAACCCTCTAGCGTGGAGCCCTGTAGTTCGATTTACACAAAACCTCACATGAACCATCCTGGAATATGTTAAACAATTCTCCCAAATTTCATTAACTTCTGTTTAGCGGTTTAAGCGTTCATAAGACATTACATACACACACACACACATACATATATATATATATATATATATATATATATATATATATATATATATATATATATATATATATATATACCTACATCGAATTTTGAACAACCCTAAGACTCTGGGACAGAGCCCTGTGGATCGATCTACATCAAACTTACCACGAGAAATCCTGGGAAAATGTTAAACAATCCCTCCAAATTTCATTATTTTATGTTCAGTGATTTAGGCATACATAAGACATATATGCATACATTGGTTTTTAAACCATCCTAAGCTTCTGGGACAGATCGACACCAACCTTCACACAAACTCCCTTGAGAATATGTTAAACAATCCCTTTAAATTTTATTAACTTCTGTTTATCGAATTACACGTCCATAAGACACATACATATAAACATTTGTTTCTGAATCATCCTAAACCTTTGGGGCAGAGCCCTGTGAATGGATTTACACCAAACCTCATATGAACCATTCTGGGAATATGTTGAACAATTCATTAACTTCTGTTCAGTGGTTTAAGCGTTCAAAAGACATTGCATATATACATATATCGGTTTTTGAACAACCCTAAGCCTCTGGCGTGAAGCCCTGTGGATAGGTCTAAACCACACATCACATGCACCATCCTGGGAATATGTTAAACAAACCCTTTGAATTTCATCAACGTCTGTACAGCGGTTTAGGCGGCCATAAGATACATACATCAGTTTTAAAACGATCCTAAGCCTCTGGGGCGGAGCCCTGTGGATGGATCTACATCCAACTTCACACGAACCATCTTGAGAGTATGTTATACAATTTCTCCAAATTTTATTAACTTCTCTTCAGCGGTTTAGGCGTCAATAACATACATACATACATACATCGGTTTTTTAACCATCCTAAGCCTCTGGGGGCGGAGCCCATTCAATGGATCTACACCTAACATCACAGGAACCATCCTAGGAATATGTTAAACAATCCTTCCAAATTGTATTAACTTCTCTTCAACGGTTTAGGCGTCTATAACATACATACACACATACAAACATTTATTTTTATATGTATAAATGTAGTGATAATTTTGTAACTGAAACGTCAAAATATTGCCTATCAAAAGACATTCCATTTTGTTGTAAAGGTGTTTGATTTGTTGCAGAATTTATAGTAATTGAAAAATTTATAATTTTTTGACTTTATTATAAAAAATATGTGTTTTTTTAATTCTCTATAAAATTCCCAGCAATGGTTGAGTTCACCAATATTAACATTATTTAAATCATCTAGACTCAACAATTTTTCAAAAAAACTTGCCCCCTTGCCTTTTTTTAATGGAGTGTAAGCTGTTTCTACCTAACTTAAGATTTCCAAAAAATGTCTCATATTCTTCGTTGATTCCTTTTTCTTTAATTTTTAATAATCCCGAAAAGTCACAACACCATTTATGAGCATTATATTTCAGATGATCAATTAAATGTTCTTTGACATTAGCAAATTTATTTCTCTGGTTTTCCTGAAGTAATTGTTGCTATCTGGCAGAGAATACTGACAAAATAAACCTGTTTACAAAATTGCTATATCTTTAAGCACAATTTTTGAATTTTTAATACACAGTACATACATGATCATTCCTGATTCTTCAATAAGGCAAAGGATCAGGCTACATATTTGTGTTACTAATCTGCTAACTTTAATAAGTTTGAGTTTTGCTTCATATTCTTCTATTTCTGGAGAGGTTGGGCAAGAATCAGTTTCAGTATGCTTGATTTCTTTCTTTAGCGGCTTGGTTTGTTTTTTTTCTTTTTTTTATAAAATTTCAGTAAATCTTTCGTTTAGCCTTAATGTTGTCTGATTTATCGACGATAGTTGAGTTTTAATCTTTGAACAGACATAGACTATTAGGTAGACCTATATCAATAGGAACATGGGACTACCAACTTGAAAAGACATATTAGGTATATCAATACGAACGCTAAGCCAATCACTGTATAACGTTATTTTGTATTACCGTGTAAATAGTCTAATTCGATAGGAAATAATTATAATTGTAGCAGATAGTAAAACAGCTGTGCAAGGAAAGTTTGATTTTTCAGTATAGTTTTAAAATGAAATAGAGAGTCGTTGAGAGAGACCGAGACTAGCGAGTCGAGAGAGAACAAGTCTTCCTGGTGACCAACAGACTGCATCCGGCCTAATGCTAGCTTCTAGAGGAAACCAGTGAGAGGTAACACTGTCATTTACATAAGTCATTGTATCGACTCATAACAGATAAACAATGTATTTAATGTTCCTTTTTATATTTGTTAATAATTCGTACGTTTATTTGTGCTATTTAAAATTATTATCAATGATTTGCAGTTTTATTAAATTCTCTGATGGCAGTGACGTTTAAGATGGTAGCAGAGCGTGGTTTATAAAATAATTTACAAATTTGTAAGAATCTCTGTATGAATAATTTTTATATTAATACGGTATCTCAATACAGATTTTAAAATAATTTCCCATTATAAGAATATTTGTATATGTATTTATATTTTATATGTTTCTTGGGATAAAAGGATAAATTAGCGAATGAGGATTATCTAAGCTTTCACTCCCCTATCTGTAAGGAAACACAAATAGAGAGCTTAGTACCTGCCAAAAACTCCTATCTCTAGGCAACTTCCTCCCTCTCCTTCTCCTCCCTTCTCTCCTGTAATTATTCCTAATTTCAGAATGAACCCGACGGACGTGTCGTCATTCTGAAGCAGTCCTGGTTTCCATTAGAGCATGTAAGGAATTATATGAAGGTTTGTATTTGTAGTTATCCCCTATGGTGAGAGAGAGAGAGAGAGAGAGAGAGAGAGAGAGAGAGAGAGAGAGAGAGAGAGAGAGGGAGGGAGAGAGAGGGGGAGAGGGGGGGGGAGAGAGAGAGAGAGAGAGAGAGAGAGAGAGAGAGAGGGTAAACAAGGGTGATTTAAAGGGATATACAGTTAACATGGGAGATGGCGTGGGGATGCGATGGGACTGGCTATCCCGTGTGTTTGTCTGCTGTCCAACCTCTATGATACCATCTCAGGATCTAAACTGAGTTCCACATTTCACCCATACCCGGTTTTTGTTTTGTGAGTTAGGCCTGTGACGTTATTTTTTATTACCGCTTAAATAGTCTAATTCAATAGGAAAGAATTCTAATTGTCGCAGCGAGAGACCGACTGTTGACCGATAGTAAAACAGCTGTGCAGGAAAAGTTTGATTTTTCCAGTATAGTTTTAAAATGAAATAGGGAGTCGTTGAGAGAGACCGAGACTAGCGAGTCGAAAGAGAACACGTTTTCCTGCCGACCAACGGACTGTTTCCGACTGAATGCTAGCTACCCGAGGGAACCAGTGAGAGGTAACACCAAGTCATTGTATCGACTCATAGCAGGTAAACGATTTATTTAATGTTCCTTTTTATATTTGTCAATAATTCATACTTTTATTTGAACGCACTGTCCATGGCCCCGGAGGATTTTATCACTTATTTGTGCTAATTAAAATTATTATCGATGATTTTGCCGTTTTATTAAATCCTCCGACTGCAGTGACGTTTGAACTATTAGTACAAGGTGAAAGTCCTTTTTGAAATTCCAATTCAAAATTTCCTATCTTCATTTTCAACCCTTTTAATTTTATAAGATGGCTTGTCAGGATCAACTGTCAGTTCATATAAAGTACTATTAGAAGTCAAATCACTACCTTTAGGAAAAATAAATCCTGATATGTTGGCTTGAATTTTTGTGTCTAGGACGTTCACTCACTAGTTGATGTAGGCCTATGTGAGGTTAGTTTTATCACGCCATCCTCGCCAATTGCAGTAAGCACAGCAGCCTCTTGTTTGCTTTTAAATGTGACATCATATTATTTCAATATTAAATAAATTAATAAAGTCTATAATAAACATTCGCTATTGGTTATGAAACAAAACTTGCGAAACTGTGCCGAATGTTGGTGGAAGGCAAGAGAAAATAAAACACTTGAAGCAACTCCTTTACAACTGCTTGTTTTAAACAAAATATCAACATCATATAGTTTCAATACTAACTATTAAACAAACAAATAAGTACTAATATGATCAATATGCACTAAATCTCTTATTTTATTACGATAGGAAACATCCACAGTACCTCGCTGAATGTGACAAGTCTGATAGTTTTTGCCGCACAGGATTAATCTTGCATTCATGTAGAGCAAGATTATTCAAGCTGCTCAGTGCTGCCGAATCGAGAACATGACACGCTACTGTAGTTGCAAGAAAATAACAGGTAACTAGATACGAATTCAAACCTATCGCTCCGTTTGGTAAATGAGTTTTGATATCTTTTGAATTTTCTTTTATTCATAAAAAGTTTATAAATTATTCCCATTAAGAAAAATAATTATTTAAAAAAGTTGCGTAAACTATATTTGCCCAAAATTTCCCCAGAAACCCAAGAATTTCCTTGAGATTTCCCCCAATCCTAGATCGCCGGAACGTACATATTCTGCACCCCTGTGCCTGATAAGTTACCCAAATATCGTTACGCAGTAGCGTACTGTAATAGAAAAATAATTATATAGTTGTTCCATACTTATCATATAACAATCTGTCATATTATTAAAACATATAGTATTAATTTTACAAGATGTCTAAAGTTTGCTTTATTAATCAAACAAAATAATAATCAGAAAAATTCTGACATTTAGAAGTCTTTAGATTAACCACAACCTTGCTGTAGTACAGCTTTGTCCCAAATGTCTATAATTGTTCACCTGACAATTTGCATACATCTAAATAGTTTATTGAATATTCATATTTACTTTAATGAAGTCAGCTTTAATAGATCTGACATTATCCAATCCATTCCTGTTTACTTTGTCTTCCTTTTGATCATCCAATTTCATCGTATCTACCTTATGCAAGATTCTTGATAAAGTGTCTGAAGCTTTTCTAAGTTTCTGTGATGAACGTTGGCCTTTTGTTAGTAAATTTTTCAGCTTAATACTGTAGATGCCATATTGATGCCTTGGTTGGTGCTTAGGGGGTTTATGGTAACCATCTCCATCTAACCACATCTGAGACTCTTTACTGGAAAAGTTAAATTGGCAAACATATTTAGTTTACAATACTTATTCTAGTGCATTTACAATATGCATTCACTATACTATTTCTCTATTACATTAAGAAAGTACATACTTTTATACATAAATCACCCTCACCATTTCAATGTTTTTTTAAACCAATAGTTCTGAAAACTCGTTGCACCATATAAATTACTTAAAAATTAGTTATTAATGCAAGGTTTATATATGTAAATTGTATTAATTCTTGAAAAGGAATTCATGAACTACAAAGGGAAGTGAACTGAGACGGCTGTAGAACAGAGAGAATCATAGTTAGACCTGTTACTTAAAGTAAGATATTCGGAAGGAAAATATGAAGAAATATTTAAATTTATTGTATTAACTTTGTAGACTGTGTAATGTCTGGGGGGGGGGGGACTTCATGCAATGAAAAATATCCATAGAGAGAATACAATAAATATCTGAAAAGTATGTAAAAGAAATATGTATATATTAAAAACACACAATTAAATCAGTAGAAATTACAGTTATTCATTCTTTTATACAAATTAGTGTTATGTTAGACAACATACATTGAGATTGTGATCTATTGCACTTTAAAAGAAACAGGTGTTAAGAAAGATCAAATTATTTATGAATAACAATTTGAAATGTAGCCACACATTCAAGTTAACATAACCTGAAACTAACAAATGTCTTCTTCTTGTTAATAATGCCTAAAATGAACAAACAGGAAAAAACACCAGGGTTGTTCGCACTAGATAGCTTGAATAGTCATATTATTGCACCAAGTGGATTTGATCATTAATGGTTTTCTTGGCTATCTTCTTCTTTGAAATGGTATTGATATATTTTTATTAATTTTTTCTAATTTTGTCATTAGAGTAAATTGATCTGCACCCGATTGCCTGACTGTATAAAACACCTTGCTTTATATTCATGAGATTATTGTTATTGTAATAGAGGTATTGTAAATGGCTTGTAGGTATGGGTGGTCTCCTGTGCAGAGGTTTCCATCTTTGAGTCCTAGATCTACACATAAGAATATGGCTGTTAGATTTTCTCCAGGGGATATGAACTGTGGAGAATAGTGATAGGGTGTTTGAAAATCTTTCTAGTATATATATATATATATATATATATATATATATATATATATATATATATATATATATATATGAAGTTAATATATTACTATTTTTGAGTAATTTTATCCACCATTAAGTGCAATAATTTTACCTTGAGTGATGAGGCACCTTTCGGTCAAAGACCGAAAGGTGCCTCATCACTCAAGGTAAAATTATTGCACTTAATGGTGGATAAAATTACTCAAAAATAGTAATATATTAACTTCATAAAGTCAGTGCAACGGAAAAACAATGGATAATGTTAAATATCAAGAATATATATATATATATATATATATATATATATATATATATATATATATATGAAGTTAATATATTACTATTGTAAGTAATTTTTCCACCATTAAGTGCAATAATTTTACCTTGAGTGATGAGGCACCTTTCGGTCACTTGACCATTGTCGAATCACTGATATTTTTCTGGTGTAGATGTTCGGTCCGTGATATCGGTATTTGTTGACGTTACACGCACTTTCTCTTGATCTGTGTGTATGATGTTTTTATATAGTATGTCTTCTGTATATGTTGTTTGTAGATTCATTAAATTGTTGTGTATGTTTTTATAAATGTCGTATTTTTCTAGTGAGTTTACTTCTATTGGGTTATTATTTATTTCAAGTATGGTTAGGTTATTTTCGTAATTTGTTATTTCATGTTTATGTGATATTAGGTGTGCTGCAACATTTGATACCTTTGAATTTTTGTTTTTGAATGCTCTATAATGTTCTTCAAATCTTATTTTAAATGTTCTGGTGGTTTTTCCTAAGTAAAAAACGTCACAGTTGTTGCATGTAATTTTGTAAATTCCTGATAGGTTATGTTTTTCTGAATTTGTTTTGTGGTTTGTGTTATTAAGATATTTTATTATTTTGTTGTTTGGTTTGTATGTTGGAGTGTAGTATTCTTTGTTGTATATATTTGTTATTTTTTCTATTTTGTTATTGGTGTATTTATATTTTAGGTAGATTTTTTATTTTCATTATTTTTGTGTTCCGGTTGTAGTGTTGTGTTGAGGTTAGGTTTTTTTGTGAATTTATTGTATATATTTTTTATAATGTGTTTGTTGTATCCATTTTCTATTGCTATTTTTGTAATGTTATCTAATTCTTCATTTAATTTTTGTTTGTTATCCTGTGTGTATTTTATTGCTTTATTTATCATGTTACTGTAAGTGTTAATTTTGTGTGTCCAGGGGTGGTTAAATTTGTAGTGTATTGTGGTGTTGTTGGAAGTAGGTTTCCTGTATACTGTAGTTTCTATTTTATTATCATTTATATTTAAAGTGATGTTGAGAAAGTTGATTGTTCTATTTGTTTCTGTTTCAACGGTGAATTGTATGTTTTCGTTGTATGTATTTAGTTTGTTTAATATTATGATGTGTTCGTTGTGAATGGTAGGTTGGTATATTACAAGTATATCGTCTACATACCTTGTCCATAGTGAAATATTGTGTGTGTTTATTATAGGTTTAATTATTATTTGTTCAAAGTGTTGTAAATATATTTCTGACATGACAGATGATATGGGTGAACCCATGGGGAGTCCAGTTGTTTGTTTATAATATGTATTGTTAAATTGGAAGTAATTTTGGTTACATATGTGTTTGGTTAGCGTAATGATACTATCTATTATGTTTCTTTTTTCGTTATTGTGTATTAGTTTGTTTTTTATTATTTCTATGGTTTCTTCTATTGGGATACTAGGGTACATGTTAGTTATGTCATAACTTATTATTTTTGTGTTGCTGTTTGTTTTTATCGTTTTTATTTTATTAATTAATTCGTATCCATTTTTTATATTGTATGTGTTGTTGATATGTATTTTAGATCTTATGATTTTGTCTAGTATTTTTGCGATTATGTAAGACGGTGCTGTTGTGAATATTATTAGTGGTCTAAATGGTGTGTTGGGTTTGTGGATTTTAGGTATCCCTGATAATATTGGTGCGCATGGTTTGAATGGGTATAATCTTGTGTGGTATTTTAATTTATTGTTATAGTTTAGGGTATTTCGGTGAGTGACTATTAGGTTTTTTATTGTAATAAGGTATTTGCTAGTTGGGTCTGGGATTTGTTCGTATTTATTTTCTTTTATGTAGTTAGTCATTGAATCGATGTATTTGATATTTTCTATTATTACTGGTGTATTTGTTTTATCTGATTTTAATATTAAGCAGTCGTTGTTTTCTAGTTTCTCTGAGTTTTATAATTTCTTTTTTATTTATATATTGTTCCGTTTTTTTGTTTTTTCTGTTTTTATTAGGTTAATTTTATGATTAATATTGTTTCTTATGTGTTCAGTATTTTGGTGGGTAATTTTGTGGATGTTAGATTCTGTGTCTTAATAACACAAACCACAAAACAAATTCAGAAAAACATAACCTATCAGGAATTTACAAAATTACATGCAACAACTGTGACGCTTTTTACATAGGAAAAACAACCAGAACATTTAAAATAAGATTTGAAGAACATTATAGAGCATTCAAAAACAAAAATTCAAAAGTATCAAATGTTGCAGCACAACTAATATCACATAAACATGAAATAACAAATTACGAAAATAACCTAACCATACTTGAAATAAATAATAACCCAACAGAAGTAAACTCACTAGAAAAATACCACATTTATAAAAACATACACAACAATTTAATGAATCTACAAACAACATATACAGAAGACATACTATATAAAAACATCATACACACAGATCAAGAGAAAGTGCGTGTAACGTCAACAAATACCAATATCACGGACAGAACATCTACACCAGAAAAATATCAGTGATTCGACAATGGTCAAGTGACCGAAAGGTGCCTCATCACTCAAGGTAAAATTATTGCACTTAATGGTGGATAAAATTACTTACAATAGTAATATATTAACTTCATAAGGTCAGTGCAACGGAAAAACAATGGATAACGTAAAATATCAAGAATTTAATACCTACCAAGGTAAACAACTGTACCGTAAATATCTTAACCTAAAAATCAAACTCCAGAATTGCATCAACAAAATACAGTTTAATAAAAAATGCTTAACACTTAATATAACACCAAAATACGCTAAATTACACATAAAAAATAAACAAAACACTATTATTAATAAAGCAACAAAAATAGCAGAATCACACATAATTAAACAAAACATTAAATCTGCCTACCATAAAAAAAGCCAAATCAATTTACAACTATACACAACCAATTTGGAAATAATGGAAACTTTTGATACTCTCACACCTATTTTTCACGAAAAAACACAACAAATTATAATAAAACATAAAACAAACACAATAAACAGACAAAACAGAAAAATCGAAAATTTATCAATACAACAACATAACCTAAAAAATAGCCTAGAACCAATCCACACATCAAAACAACAACATAACCTAAAAAATAGCCTAGAACCAATCCACACCTCTAACAACAATAAATTCATAAACTTAACTAAAACACAATTTACTGAAAAAGAAAAAATCATAATAACAAATTCCTTCAACTATAACCTACCTATTTTCAACAAAAAACAAATAATAAAAAACCTAATAGTTGACACAAAATCTAACATCCACAAAATTACCCACCAAAATACTGAACACATAAGAAACAATATTAATAATAAAATTAACCTAATAAAAACAGAAAAAACAAAAAAACGGAACAATATATAAATAAAAAAGAAATTATAAAACTGAGAGAAACTAGAAAACAACGACTGCTTAATATTAAAATCAGATAAAACAAATACACCAGTAATAATAGAAAATATCAAATACATCGATTCAATGACTAACTACATAAAAGAAAATAAATACGAACAAATCCCAGACCCAACTAGCAAATACCTTATTACAATAAAAAACCTAATAGTCACTCACCGAAATACCCTAAACTATAACAATAAATTAAAATACCACACAAGATTATACCCATTCAAACCATGCGCACCAATATTATCAGGGATACCTAAAATCCACAAACCCAACACACCATTTAGACCACTAATAATATTCACAACAGCACCTTCTTACATAATCGCAAAAATACTAGACAAAATCATAAGATCTAAAATACATATCAACAACACATACAATATAAAAAATGGATACGAATTAATTAATAAAATAAAAACGATAAAAACAAACAGCAACACAAAAATAATAAGTTATGACATAACTAACATGTACCCTAGTATCCCAATAGAAGAAACCATAGAAATAATAAAAAACAAACTAATACACAATAACGAAAAAAGAAACATAATAGATAGTATCATTACGCTAACCAAACACATATGTAACCAAAATTACTTCCAATTTAACAATACATATTATAAACAAACAACTGGACTCCCCATGGGTTCACCCATATCATCTGTCATGTCAGAAATATATTTACAACACTTTGAACAAATAATAATTAAACCTATAATAAACACACACAATATTTCACTATGGACAAGGTATGTAGACGATATACTTGTAATATACCAACCTACCATTCACAACGAACACATCATAATATTAAACAAACTAAATACATACAACGAAAACATACAATTCACCGTCGAAACAGAAACAAATAGAACAATCAACTTTCTCAACATCACTTTAAATATAAATGATAATAAAATAGAAACTACAGTATACAGGAAACCTACTTCCAACAACACCACAATACACTACAAATTTAACCACCCCTGGACACACAAAATTAACACTTACAGTAACATGATAAATAAAGCAATAAAATACACACAGGATAACAAACAAAAATTAAATGAAGAATTAGATAACATTACAAAAATAGCAATAGAAAATGGATACAACAAACACATTATAAAAAATATATACAATAAATTCACAAAAAAACCTAACCTCAACACAACACTACAACCGGAACACAAAAATAATGAAAATAAAAAAATCTACCTAAAATATAAATACACCAATAACAAAATAGAAAAAATAACAAATATATACAACAAAGAATACTACACTCCAACATACAAACCAAACAACAAAATAATAAAATATCTTAATAACACAAACCACAAAACAAATTCAGAAAAACATAACCTATCAGGAATTTACAAAATTACATGCAACAACTGTGACGCTTTTTACATAGGAAAAACAACCAGAACATTTAAAATAAGATTTGAAGAACATTATAGAGCATTCAAAAACAAAAATTCAAAAGTATCAAATGTTGCAGCACACCTAATATCACATAAACATGAAATAACAAATTACGAAAATAACCTAACCATACTTGAAATAAATAATAACCCAACAGAAGTAAACTCACTAGAAAAATACCACATTTATAAAAACATACACAACAATTTAATGAATCTACAAACAACATATACAGAAGACATACTATATAAAAACATCATACACACAGATCAAGAGAAAGTGCATGTAACGTCAACAAATACCAATATCACGGGCCAAACATCCACACCAGAAAAATAGAGAAAATTAATTCAGTGATTCGACAATGGTCAAGTGACTGAAAGATGCCTCATCACACAAGGTAAAATTATTGTACTTAGTGGTGGATAAAAGTATTTACAATAGTAATATATTAACTTCATAAAGTCAGTGCAACGGAAAAATAATGGACAACGGAAATTAATATAATATGTATATTATAAAATAATCGTATGAGACCTATAGAATAGTTTTAGTTAGTATCCAAAATAATAATCTGTAGAAATATAGAGATAACCAAGAATAGTTACTAAAGTAGGACAAAGAGGGTTTAACCATTGTTCTATATTGGGGTAGTCATAAACCTGTGCTGTAGGAAATCTATTGTATAAAGAATTCCAAGTGACCAAAATAACCTGGGAAATAACACTGTACTGTTAGGAAGGCTATTTGTAAAAGATATGTGGGAATCACGAGATTTAACTGAAAATAGGTAAGGAGAAAATGCTGGTTATTAAAAACTAAAAATCATCGGAAAAAAGGAAGTTGTGGAGGAGCTTCAGAAGAGGCCAGACGTATTTGGGGGGGGGGGGGTACAAAGTTGTAAGCAATGTTTAAAAAGGGGTAAATTTGTTTAGAAGAGTTAAGGGAATTGTTAGTATTTTGTATGTGTAAAAGTGCAGTGAAGCAGTTGACAAACAATAAATACTTTCTTTCTTATATTAGATTTAGCCAACATAAATTCATAATTTAATTTAGTAAATTCAGAACAAATTTTAGTCCATTGTAATTATAAAAATTAATCTAGTTTTTTTCACCGCTTTCTAATTTATAGAAGATCCCGTAATAACGACACGAGAGTAAATTAACACTGTTATTATTAAACTTTATTGTATTAAAAAGCTAAGAGTCCACCTTTTTAGTAATTGTAGTATTAGTTAAGTAATCAATCTTTGTCATTGCATAATATTAATGTAATTTGGTATGTTGCAATAATTGGATGTTAGGGGAATAAATGCAAGTGATGTTAAATTTTATATGATTGTTATTTATTTAGAAACCTGAAGGTGTGACTATAGAAAGGTAAGGTAAATTTAATATATAACCTTAAGGTAAAACTTATTTTAAATAAATTATAATAAATTATTTTGTAAAATAGGGTTAGGCAAAACCAAAGAGTATTTATTAGATGTAAAATAAATAGCTTAAATGTAATTAGACACTTACGATTTAAGCCACTGCTGCTGATGACCAATAATGGAGCCTGGCCTACATATTCTAATCCATGCAGTTGCTTCAAGGACTGAAAACTTATAGTGTTTCATAATATAGCAGGCAATCAATGAGCCTGTGCGACCCAGACCAGCTAAACACAAACCACAAAACTATGCATTTCTTGAAATTTCTATACTTCAAAAGTTAAAAAAGCCCTGAAAGAAGATTAAAAGCTTGTTTACAGCTTGTTTGTATTTTAACTGCAATTAAACTTTTGGTAACAATATTTATTTAATTTTTATGCCAAAATTTAGCTGGGGTATACAATGTATCAAAGTTATATAAAAGCTTCTCCACCCTTACCTAGAACAATAAACAAACTACTAAGAACCACAATGTTTTTGCAAGTGTCAAAAGTTTTTTACGGTTGTGATCCAATGACCTCTTAAAATGTTTTCAAATTACAGAAGTTTCAGTTGATTTACTAAAATTTTTGCAAACTTTTTAAATAAGTCCTAAACATATCATGAAAAAAAAATTATAAAATGTCAAGAACTGTTTCGTGATGCACAAGAATTTCCATGCATTTATATTTGTATATAACACACTTCAGTAGTACCTGTCATCAATGAGAATATTTATAAGTTATTGTTACTTTGTCTAGTTTCACAATCATAATTTTATTTACAAAATATAGACAGCAGTGAGTAATTGAACAGTATAAAATTTAATGTTTGAAAACCATATTATACTGCCATATTACTGAAGAAGCCGGATTACTGGAGGGTCTATTTAAAACACAATGTATATTAAATAATATTAATGTGTATTGCCAATAAATAAAGAAAACATAGGCAAATAGTCCTGTAATGTACTTGAACTTACAAAATGAGAATGAATGTACTGGTCTGTACTTTACAATAAAAGGTTACTTTATCTTTAACGGTAAAAACAAAACTGTATGTATGTTTCCGTTTACACTGCAATGACATCGTTTATTTCCACTTCAGTAAGTCACTGTACATTACTGTAACAACATACGGCTCGGAAATGTTTGTATATCACGAGTTACAAAACTAGAACCACGCAGTGTGAAGGGCACTAAATCACTGACATCGACATGCAGTAAAAATTTTACAAGTTATGTTTATACCTTCCTTCCTTGATAAAACTGGGGGGGGGCAGATATGTGAAGGGGCAGATTAAAGAGAATTTACTGTAACTTAAATTTCAAGCCAAATATCGAAAGTAGAAACGTTATTGAACTTACTGTCAGTCGCCTACGGAAATAATGTCACCAATTATTAAGTAATGTGATACTAACATGTTCACTTCCTTTTCATAACAACTGACACAGACTGACTCTGGACGGTAAATCAAAATAAACTACACAGAATGGACACATCGTATGAACAAGCCAGCAAAACGTTAAAGCATAGGCATATATGCTCGTTTCTAATGATATAATGATTGAAAATAACTTTCATTACCTTCATATGAATTATGTTTCTTGCATTTTAAATCACTAACATTCTTCACCAGCTAAATAATTCCTAAATCAAAATATACTCATATTTTATTTGAAAAATCTATTACACCACTATTCTAGAGTTCAATATCTTTTTTTGCTACACATAACAATCTTATGAGTGTGTGTGTGTGTGTATGTGTGAGTGTGTAATAAAAATCAATGTCTCTGGGTGTTGTACATGACAGAGTTCCTCCAAGGACAAATAAGAATGAAAAAGTAACATTATGGAACTAAGAATATTTAGTTATAATTTTAAAAAAATAAAATATATATTCTTTCTAAAATCCACAACTAACCTTTACAATGAACTGCTACAGCACCTGAAGAATTTTCTGATATTGAGAGAAACTGTTTCAAAATGTAATCACTAGGAGTACTTCCATCAATGAAAAACAAATCTTTGTGGTCGAAGCCAGCATTCAGAAATCTATTTGCATCATAGATTTTCTTATTAAGGCGTATAATAGTGCTGACGTTATTCAAACGGAAATATGAGAAGTAAGACTCTGGTGAATGCAGTGGATAACCTGCAAATGCAAACCATTAGTTTAGTCCAATAAACAAGTTACATGTAAAAAACATGATTTTTTTTCTAACAACTAGTTGGTTACTGGTAATACAGTTGTCCCTGGAACTTGCTAAGTATTTCTGGTAAATTTGTCCCTCAGCTCCCATAATTTTGTAAAAGACATGAATTGTTTCTGTGTCACCAGCTTCAACAAAGAACCTAATTTCTTTACTTAGTCAGAGTCCGTTTTAGGCCAAACAAACCATTCTAAACTATCGTTTACATTGTTATTAGCATGTAGACACCCAAGCAATATTTTCTTCTTTAAATTCTTAATTTTTTTAAAATATATTTAATTATGCATTTTAAACATTTTGCAAAAAAAGTGTGACTTAACTTGGTACATGTGGTCTAATAAAGTGTTTGTTACATTCTTGAGCCATGTGTACCAAATTTTAGTCACAACGTTTCAACACATGTACCTTGTAATTTAAGTTGTTACTGCAGCTAAAAATAAGTGAAACAGATACAATGATTTTTAAAAAAATTATCAAAAACCATTAAAAATACAATTGTTAAAATTAATTCTTCATAGAACTTGAGCATAATGATAAACAGTCTTTGCACATAGTTTCTTCACATATATTACATTTCAGTACCCTATTTGTTACTAAAATAGTGGTTACATGACCAACAGTTTTGACCAGTTTTTATAGCAGCTTTTGCTGCGTCATTGTTTTGCCTCTTTTAATTTATGGGCTGTGATATGTTTAGACGGACCAGGTTGTTGTTCTTTAATTTTATTACAACAAAAATTATCATTGCTCTAACTATTAATCTAACCAGCTGTCAAGTATTGCCCCTCTTTAAAATCTGTAATTGTTATGAGTTTATTTGTTACTGTTTTGTAAATAGACCAAAAGTGTTTACTACAGCCATGTAGGCGTGAGGATGGAGATGGCGGCAACCTTAAGGGCCCTCTCATGGACCGAATTTTGGATATTCCTAGTGGAGGTTTTGTTCCCCAGTTCAGGGACTCATACTTGAGGGATGGAGTAGCAGCCTTCATTTGTGTCGAGGAAGAATTGGCAAAATGGGTGCGAGAAATGGTACCATCAGTTAAGCTCGAGGATGGGGCTCAGGCAAGGCTAGTCCTTTCTTCTGTATTAGGAAGTACCAACTCACAGATATCCATTATGCGTTTCGTCCTTATGCCGAATGGTGCAGTTGAACATTGACGTACATTATAATTAGGTGCATATTGGATATGAAAGACAAATTTGAATGCCGGATGGTTAGGTTTGCTTCAAAGACCAGAAATGTACGATATTGTAACATTTGACATCATTTTGACAAAGAAGGTTCCGCAACCTGGACAAGAAAACTAGGGATTGGGATAGTTCTAAACGCACCAGCAGCAAGTCTAAGTCCAGAGTGGTGGACGGCATCGAGAGTATTCAGAACTATAGATCGTGCTGATGAATAGGCTTGACAGCCATAATCTATGCACGATCTAACGACTGCACGATAAAAAAGAAACATACTAGTTCTGTCAGCGTCCTAATTCGTACCACTAAGGACTCTTAACATATCCAATTTCTTGCTGCATCTCACCTTCAAATCACGAACATGTGGGATCCATGACAGTCTTTTATCAAATAAAAGACTTAAAACGAACACGGAAGGACCTATTTGACAGAAAGTTTACGATGAATACTAGGATGTTCCCCTTTATACCCTATGACTTTAACATATTTAAAATTCATCTTTTCCATGCCATATCATATGCCTTCTCAAGGTCAAAGAAAACCGCAACGAGTGTTTGACGCAAGAGAAAGGAATTTTGAAAAGCGGATTCTAACAAAACCAATTGGTCAACGGTAGATCGTGCTTGTCTGATATCACACTGTTCATTGCTAAGAAGATCCTTGGTTTCTAGGTACAAGACAAGACGGTGGTTAACCCCCTGGTCTCCCGCAGTTTGCACAAGACCCTTGTAAGAGATATAGGCCTGTAACTACTGGGATTGGTTTTGTCTTTGCCTGGTTTTAAAAGAGGAATTACAGTCGCTTCTTGAATAAACGACTGTATATTCGAAGGAGGACAAGTTTGGGCATCAGTCGAGAACTCGTAATACTGTGCTCAGGCTCCGACACCTGTGCACCGCGGACACTCCCTGACCAAGGACCAAAGTGGCTAGCGGACCAGCAAACGCGCTTATGTCTTCAGCAGAGCAAGATCACAGCAGCGTCTTAGACCAGAATTTGTCAAGCTCTGGACTATCAGCACTCTCAACGCGCAAACGGTTCTGACCCGTCAAAAATCCCTAAGAGAAGATGTAAGTGTTGAAATGTTTAGAGATTGTGTCTGTAGAAAGTGTATAGTAGTGTATATGTTTGGCTGGGATACCGCGAGGGACGCCAAAGCCCTTTTAGTAGGTGCGGGTAGTCTGCACCTCTCCTGCGGGGCAGAAAAGTTAGAAAATATTGTTCCCAGTACAATAGCAATATCCCAAATCTTTGTGATCGATCTACCTTCCAACTGCTTTAGCGTAATGGCTGGCAAAGAAATGGAAGTACTACAAACTGATTTTAACTTCCTCCATACTGTGGTGGATGGAGTTGTTCGTCTATTTGTGCAAATGTACTGTGCCCAAGAATTCATCCTACTCAGCCTAAATAACCTCCGTGCTTTCGCACAGAGTAGTTGATATTCCTGAAGGCGGTCTGAAGGTATATTTGTTTGGTTTGCTTAAATCTCCTTAGAGCTCTTCGTCGTAGATGGAGAATTTTTGTGCATTCATAGTTCCACTACAGAACAGGTGGATGGCGTGCGTACACAGATGATTTAGAAATGTTTTTTTCAGCAGCATTCAAAATAGTATTGGTAAAATTTTCAACAATTGCATCGATGGGTGTCAGATAAACCCGTGTCAAGTGATACAAAATATTTCGAAAAGGCGTCCTGGTTGGCTTTTCACAAAATCCACATAAATTGATCCTAATTAGGTCATGGTCCCTTCCATACAGGTCGTTAAGCACTGACCATGTGCATCTAGCAGCCAGAAAAGGGCTGCAGATTGATAGGTCAACAGCTGTCTATCCACCAGTAGATGCTACTAAATGAGTAGGCAAACCGTCATTTAGCAGACATAAGTCCAGTTCCGTTCTTACACTCTCCACAAGTTGACCTCGAGAGTTGCTAGACGAAGATCCCCAAGACAAATGGTGGCCATTGAAATCTCCTACCAATAAAAACGGAGTCGGTAACTGCCTTATTAAGATCACTAAAACACTGTTTTGCAAATTATCTTGTGGTGGCAAGTAGACACAACACACAGTGATTTTATACAGGACAGCAGTTTGAACGGCTACTGCTTGTAAAGGAGTTATTAAGTTTAAAGAAACAGCATCGATACAGTCACGGGCCAAGATGGCTAAGCCACCTCTAGCTCGATCTTCTGTAACAAAGACCGATCTAAAAACTGAATACTCCCTTAAATGGAAACTATGCGCTTAGTGGAGATGTGTATCCTGTACACGTACAAGCATTGGATACACATCTCGCGCAAGTACTTTAAGATCTTCTATGTGACTCCTAACACCGTTGACGTTCCATGGCTTTCTCTGACACTCTTTCTCTTTCTGACTCTGGTTTCTTCTTGTTTGCCTGTGTCATTCGAAGACGTCTTAGGCTTACATTCCTCAGATTCCATATCCACCCGTTCAGGGATGGAATCTGAGGAAGATTTGGATTTCGGAGGGGTTTTGTTATCATGCCCTAATTTATTGATACGGTTATTGGCACCCAACATAGTTGATGGGATTTACTGGTTTGGACTACAGACATACTTTTCGCTGTATTTAGTTGGGATACTTATTTGGACGCAATAGACTTTATACTGCTAGGCGATTTCTTTTGTGCGGAGATGCATATTTCATTCACAGATTTGGTTCAGCCACCTAACCCCTCTGCGGAGGAGCTCGGTAGGAGAGGTAAATCAAGTGATGTCTTTGCAGGTTCTTTAATATTCAAAGATTGACCACATGTGACTAGCGAGAGTAGACGAGAAACTTGGTCAATTAGAATTCTCTATCTTTTTTGCCACGTCGGCACAATTTAAACAAGATGATGTCATAGCGGTAACAGTAGCGGCATAGGTCTTACCGTCAACCTTTGGTTTGGCGGACCTATAAATTTTTTTTTGCATGTGAAAAGGATATCCTATCTTTAGTCATGACGCTGAAAATAGCCTTTTCCTCTTTAAAGTTAGAAGTCATATGATCGCGCCTAGTGGTCACCACCACAGTTAGCGCACTTTGGAGAATTTACGCACTCCTTTTTATCGTAGCCTTCCTCGCCACATTTACCGCGGGTACAGCTGACACTTGAAGCAGCGCCTAGGGTTAGCCACGTATGGTCTGGTAACCCGCATGTGTATATACGGGTATCTCTGGTTTGCCAAATGTAAGTATGAAAGAAATGGAAGAAAGTACTTCCTGAAATGGAAATTACGCGATTCGTGGAGGTGTCTCCTGTAAACATAGAAACATTGGATACACATCTCGCACGAGTACTTTAAGATCTTATATGTGAGTCCTAACACCGTTAACGTTCCATTGTATCCACTGACTTCCTAAGCAAAAACATTTATCAATTTAGCAATGGATTCCTCTGACACCCATTGGTTCTCTCTCGCTTGCCTGTGACGTTCGAAGACGTCTCAGGCTAAAATTTCTCATATTCCATATCCACCCGTTCAGGGATAGAATCTGAGGAAGTTTTGGGTTTAGGAGGGGTGGTTTTTGCATTCCCTTAGCAATATTTTTAATACCCGATAACAACGGTGGCGATGTGGTCTGATTTACCACTGGTCTATGCGTTTTGTTTTTTCCAACATCTTGGGCACATAAGGTTTATTACCCATTGGCAATGTCTTCTGCACAGAAACACAAAGCTCATTTGATGATTTATTTTGTACTCCAATTCCCCCAGTGGAAGAGATTGGTACAAGAGGTAAATAACAATGCGTTGTTGCAGGTTGTACCAAACTCAAGCTAGAACCATTTGTAACTAAGGACATCAGGGGAGAAACTTGTTCTGTTAGAACTTCAATTTTCTTTGAAGGCACAGTTGGTACAAGACGATTTGGAAGCGGTCAGAGCAGCGGCATAAGTCTTGACATCAGCCTTTGGCTAAATAGGTCTATAAATTTTTTTGGCCTCTGAAAACGATATCTTGTCTTTTGCCATGATGTCTAGGATAGCCTTCTCTTCCTTAAAAGTAGGGTAGTTGTAAGATCACGCTGGGTGGTCACCACCACAGTTGGCGCACTTTGGAGAATTAATGCATTCCTTATCATCATGACCTTCTACTCTACATTTACTACACACTCTCTGCTTCAAACAGGTAGAGCTGATATGCCCAAAACGCTGACACTTAAAGCAGCGTCTAGGGTTAGCCGCATATGGTCTCACTCAGAGCCTTTGGTAACCTGCATGCAAGTATTCGGGTATTTCCGGCTTTCCAAAAGTTACGATAAAAGACGCTGTTGCTACTTTTTCTCCTTTGTCCATTTTCATTATAGGGATAACGTCCGTAACTAATATTTTGGGTCACTGGGTCCAATATGAAATCGCTGGAAGAAGCAGCCAACCAAGCTATCGCTAAGTTGAAGTCGTGGACCGAAGCAAATGCAATGCAAATAAATAAGAGTAAGACGCTGTACTAACTATTCACATTATCCACAAAACGCGTGGAGATAAAGTTGCACTGCGAGGGAAGCGAGCTTTGTGAGAGTGGCATCTCAGAGTATCTAGGAATGACAATAGACAGCAAAATGACATGGCGGGCACATATAGAAGAGTACGCCAACAGAGCCACAAAAAGAGCTAGGATATTGAAGCGTCTCACGGCAACTTCATGGGGAGTGAGCCAAGATGTTCTGGCCACCACATACAGAACCTATGTAAGGCCTATCCTGGAGTACGTTTCGGAAGCAACCATCACCACGGCAGGCGTAACTTCTCGAAAACTGGATAAAGTTCAGAATTGCACACTGCGGGTAATAACGGGCGCCCCTAAATCAACCCCAATAGCTGCCATGGAGGCACAACTGCAGATGGAGCCTATCCATGTTAGACGAGACAAGCTCAGTCTCTGTTTTTGGGATACCACAGTAGATGGGGAAACTACAGGGAAGCTGCAAGTAGGCTCAAAACACAAAAAACCCCCCTTGTTGTCTATAAGGAACTATATAAAAAATACAGTATAGAACCAGGGAATATAGCCCCATCGACAAACCCATACCGAGTTTTCCATCACCTACCTGCGGTTAAGATGACTCTACCCGGAATCACTGAAGCAAAAATAAATTACCATCCAGAGGAGCTGAGGACAGCTGCGATAGCAACCATCAACAGCGACTACCCACCAGACGAATGGTTACATGTTTATACAGACGGCTCATCCTTGCCACAAAGTGGACACACGGGAGCAGGGTTTCATTGTACCTTATTTGAGGGATCTGTCGCTGTTGGAAGTAACCAATGCAACTATGATGGCGAAGTGGCAGCTATCTTAGCGGCTGCCACAGAACTCGAGAAAATAGAACCACCCGCCCAGGGAGTCTTTTTAATTCACTCAATGGCAGCAATTCTCAGTGTATCTAGTAATAGAGTGACAGACTGTAACAGAACCACGGACTGTCGCCAAAAGCTAGAGACTTTACAGGATAGGGGATGGCAAATTCACTTGCAGTGGATCCCAAGACACGTAAACATTCAAGGCAATGAAAAAGCAGACCAACTGGCCAAGCAGGGAGTGGCACTACCACAGCCGTGCCAATCCATTACCCTCACTACAATGAAGGCCCGGATAAACAGCGTATTACAGAGAAGCACTGTATCTGCTAGAACCGAAACATCCCGAAACAAAAGCTGGGCTACCCTAATAACGGACGGTCGGCTGCCACGACACGAGAGTGTGGCTCTCTTCCGCTTGACGACCGGACATGACTATCTGGCTGCGCACCTTCACAAGATACATGCTGTACCATCACCCGAATGCACCCTATGTGGAAGCGGCACCATGACAGCTGAACACCTTCGCACTTGCTCATCGCTGGACCACAGTCCCACAGATGAGACAGAGGCCACAAGGATCTCTCGATTATACTGGTCAGCGCGCCGCCAAATGGCTTGACAGCCAAGGGTGGGCGTTGGCTAGTAAGTAAGTAAGTACAATCTTCTGTTTCTAAGTTTCTTAATAGAGGCTACAGGATTTCCAACACAGGCAGTAATAGCCTTGTTAATAAGGAAAGGAGAAACTTTAAAAGCGTTACGGGCGAGACTATAGGAAGAAGCGCACCCTTGGATCACATTAAGATCATTTCCAATCCTCAGAACTCTGAGTCGAGCTATTCTCCTTAGCTCAACTGAATGGGCATCAGTCGAGTACTAGTAATACTATACACAGGCTCCAACACCTGTAAAGCGCAGACACTCCCTGATCAAGGAAGGGGACCGCGCTTACGTCTCAGCAGAGCAAGCTCATATCAGTATCCCGGACCAGAGTTATGCTAAGCTCTGGCCTTTTCAGCACTTCCAAAGTGCAGCGGTTCTGACCAGTCAAAATACCTAAGAGAAGGTGTAAATATTGTGATGTTTAGAGATTGTGTTGAATATGTGGTGTCTGTAGAATGTGTAATAGTGTGTTATTCACAATAGTGAAGTTAGTAATGTATATGTCTGACTGGGGTACCGGGAGGAACCCAAGAAGGACAAACTGGGAAGGTTTTTAGTCCTTGGTGAGGAGGCAGATATCAGACTTCTGTGGTAAGTTTAGTACACCAAATGTACTGGAAAATAATGAGGACTGCAATTTCCACGTCGTTTGACAAAAATTGCCCTCTCTCGCTGATAAACACTGGACCCGGTAAACTCAAGTGGAACTGCGAGTTAGAGGCAAGACGGGTATCTTCCATGTTAAAGACACTGGAAAGGCCATTTGAAGTCTGAAGCAGTATCCAACTTCATAAGGACCAACAAGCCTACCTGACTATTAGGTGAGAGGAGACTGCACTGTTGTCGGTTGTGGACTTCATTGAGGGTCAGATCAACAACAAGAGGTATGTATTGGGGCTTTTCTTGATGTGGAAGGGGCTTTTAACAATACCTCTAGGCCCATCAAGAATCACAGGATTTCTGACGGAATTATAAATTGGATTATGAGTTCCTTGGAAAACCATATAAGTACTGTACCCTGCACGACAAGTGGGATGGTCTCAGAAAGTTGCCCGCAGGGTGGGGTATTATTCCCTCTGCTCTGGAGCTTTGTAGTGAACGGTCTACGGTGTTAAAGTGGTAGGATATGCAGATGACAGCTATCCTTGTTAGGGAGCCATTTGAAGAGGACCTCAGAGATCTGTTTCAAGAGACACTCAAGGTAACAACAGAAGCATGGTGCAGGGAAAAAGCACTATGCATTCAAGGAGAGAAATCTGTGGCACTCATCTTCACTAGGCGATATAAAACTAAATCGCTAGAGATGATGGAATTACCAAAATAAGCTATGTTGAGAGCTCTAAATATCTGGGAGTTATTCTGGATAAGAAGCTACTACTTTGGAGTGAACACTTGGAGGATAAGTGAAAAAACATGGAAGATAAGTGTTCTTCCTTAGAGGCATAACAGCTACAAGGAGGAGCACACCATGAGGGTTATGTTGGGTTTTCCATCTTTGGTCTTCAAATTAGGATGGAGGCAATGAAAACTGCATACTGGTGAAATTGTACCGGGCTGTGGAAGACAAGTAGCAAACGACATAAACAGCTATTTGGTGATTCACTGAAGGAGCTCTGGATAGAATGTCAGGATAAGATATTGTCTCTTATAAGGGAAAAAAGAAATTACAAAATCCATATTCCTGCAAGAGAGGCATGGACAGAATGTAAATCCAAACATGGTGAAATCTGGTTCACGGATGGGTCCAAGATGAAGGAAGCCATGGGAGCCGGCTTCGTGGACCGAGACACCAAGACAGATTCTGTCTTCGCCTAGAAGATAGGAAATAATAGGGTCTGGCAAAAGGGGCAAGACCATCTGGATTTGCTCGGACAGTCAGGCAGCTCTGAAGTTTTATGTAAGGCTAGTACCAGCTCTAAGCTGGTGGCTGGCATTACAGCTTCTCTAGCAGAGCTGGGTAAGTATAATTCGCTCAACCTAACCTGAATTCCAGGTCATTCTGGCTGGATAGGGAATGAGAGAGCAGATACCTTAGCAAAACAAGGGTGTATAACTCAAGGACCGTTGCTGAGGGCAGTGGGTTTGCTACCTTAGGAGGGGCGCAAGAGGATCACGGTACATATAAACAGGTTGTGCAGGGAAGAATGAAATGCGACTTTGGGGTGTAACAAATCAAAGGTACTGTGGAGATACTCGGGAGATTTGTTTGGCAAAGAACTACTCTCTTTAAGTAGCCTCAACTCAGAGTTACTGTAGAGCTGGTCACAGGCCATGGGGATCTGAGGGGGTTCCAATACAAAATTGGAAGATCTAGGTCCCCTGTGTGCAAGAGATGCAACAAGAACCAAGAGGAAAGCTCAATCATCTGTGAGTTCCCAAGGAGAAAGTGATTTGGCTGGCAGGTATGTACACCAGAGAATATCAGAAGGTTTAGCATCAGGTGGGTACTTGGATTCTGCAAAGAGGTAGGTATCCACTAGACTAAACCTGTGGTAGGGATGGGAAGAGACTATAGCTAATTGCTCTATACCGATAAGGTCCCTCCGAGTTTTAATAATAATAATAATAATACCCATTAATCTAACCAGCTAACGAGTATAGCCCCCTCTTTAAAATCTGTAATTGTTATGTGTTTATTTGTTACTATTTTGTAAATAGACCAAGTGTTTACTACAGCCATGTTTATAAGCAAATCTAATGCAATTTTGCGTTACTATTTTACGGTTCTCCTTAGACAGTTAGAATGGTAGGCATTCATTTGATCCGATAGATCAAAGGACTTGCTACTATTGTAGTCTACTACTACTTGTGGTTTAGTTGTTCCTTTCTTTTTCTTCATGAATATTATATTATTTACATGTTTGGTATTTAGCATCAACACTTCTCTTCGGTCACAAAAATAATGACTATATTTTTGTTATTTTTTTGGGCAATAACTTCCCTTACTTTAAGTTTTTTCTAAAACATATTTAGGATTGCACTTATTTTTTCTTAATGTTTCTACTATGAGTTTTATTGTTAAGTAAAGTATCTGGCATACTGACACTATTAAACCAATTATCAAAAACATTTGTTCTGTCTTTGATCAAGCAATGAGTTGAATCTTATACTACTTTAGAAAAGACTTCTTTACCTGTAGTACCCTCTTTTCCTGCATATTTTATAACCCAAAGTGAAACAATCCTTCACACACAATTTAAAAGTTTTCATCCCATGTGGATGATGTTTTTTGTTTATTATATTGTCAAAACATTAACAGCGAATATGAAATTTCATAGTGGCCACTCTGTATGTTGTTGGTACAGGCTAAATCCACTTTGTTACTCTCTAAGACTTTGACTTTTGATAAGTACAGTTAACCCCATTAAAGAGAGTTCTATGATTGTAAAATGCGGGTTTATAATGTGTATTGTAGTATGAGCCAGTTTTGGCACATGACAGTCTACATCTTGAACCTATACAAAAAATATAAGATAGACAATGCTACATATATATTCTTACAGCTTGATATTTCAAATAATCTTAAGTTTCACCACTTACCTAAGACCGAAAAGTTATATAATTGAAACAAGATTGAATCTACATCAATCCCACAACTTTAATTAACTAACATATACCAGCAGTTAATATTAAATCTTATTGTTTCAATCTTACATACCAATTTCCAAAATAAAAGTATTTTTTTAACACCAATTTTAGCAGTATACAATTAGGTGGGAAACAATATAGTCTTATATATAAAAAATAATTTAAATAAAGCCAAACTACTTAAGACTAATATGTAGATCGGAGTAGTTGAATTAATTTACTCGATTCCACATAAAAGTCTGAATGAAGGCCTGCTGTTTATGTCGACCGGAGTCAAAGGCTAATTAAGTAAGCAGATAATTAATAATTACCATTTATTCTTAAGTACAGTTATGGACATATACAATAATTAACACAAATAAAATTTGATGTGAATTATCAAATAATCCATAAAATTTTTTTTTATATATCTCTGATTGGCCCTGTCATAAAAAATACCTGTTTAGACTCCAATTAGTTCACTTCTATTTATAGGTTGTGCAGGAAAAGTGACACCTACTAGATGTACACCTAGTAGTTGAGTGCAGTAGAGATGAGGATGGTGATGCGAGATATAGGTTGAAGGAGGGCATAGGTAGAATAATGATAGGGAAGTCACACTGGAACACCTTTTTTCCATCAATTTGGAGGATAGCAAATGCATATACAATCCCCACAATATTGATCCAGAGCTGGAAATTCAATAAAGAAGGAATGTTTTAATTATTTATTATTGTATTTCTTGAAAAACAACTTTGATATAAGTATGAGATACAAACACAACCAAACATGGAATTTTTTGGTTCAAAATTTATATTTTGATTTATTTATAATATCACTTGACAGGATACTTTACATGTTATTCAATCCCCAGAGACACAGGCTTTATTTCTCCCTGGTTGTTGAAACAGCTATAAAAAAACATATATCACAAAATAATACTTTCTTTTTAACATTAAACTTATTACAGTAGAGGCATCTGTAGTAAACAGGCCACTATGTCATCGGATAAACAAAAATATTTGTTAATTAGGAAAATTATAAAAATCGTGTATAACCAAGAAAGTTTAGGTTTACAAATTAAGTTGAGAATGTAGGGGATGTTAAACAGTTTGCTAAGGTTTGACTGTTACAGTAAATATTAAAAGTTCTGAATGTACATACATTATGAACATATAAACAATTTGATCTTGTTCGTGTTTTGCAGATATTTGCTGGTTTCTTGTCACCAAGTTCTGCCACCTGAGCAGCATCATTATGCCAATCCCCGTAACTTCTTCTTGATGCTTAACATTAGCAATGGCGACATCTAGGGCTTTCACTGCATTTTCGTTCAATATCTTTGCCACCATTATTTACCAGATTTACCATTTCATCTTCTGATATGACGATTGTTTTCCTGCAACCAACCTTCAACCGTTGCTTCCTCATATCCAGGGATGCATTTGACTTAAGGAAGAATGTATTCTTTATTAATTCTTGGATCCTCTTCGTCTTCAGTTGCCTTTTCTCCTAACAGCTTGTTCCACGATTTGGCATTCGTCACCACATTTACATCAGCTCAGGCCTTGCAATCCAATAAGCAACATACTTCAAGTTAATGGCTTTCAAATTACCTTTCACACCAATCTGCCCACCATCAGCTTGTTCTAACAACATTAATAGTAGCTTCCTTCGATAACTTTTTTTTAAAAGTGTTTCCATGACACCTGACCATTTGTTGGGAAATGGCCGATACATTTGGTGGTGGAAACATCACCTGGATGTTACCATCTTGAGGTCCCTCTCACTCGGACGCGTTGGGGCGTTGTCTATCAGTAAAACAGCTTTTCTTGGAAGATTGTTTTTAAACTATTTTTCTATGGAAACGAAAAATTCTTAATAAAACCAATCTTTGAAAATTGCCCTGCTCATCCATGCACTTTTATGATTATAATAATTTACTACAACAATATTTTTTTAAATTGCTTTGAATGCCCTTGAATTTTTGATTTTCCAGTCATTACGAAATCCATTTTATGGTTTGCCGATGCATTACTACGAGCCAGAATTGTTATACTTTCTTTGCTAAGTTTATAGCAGGGGGCTGATTTTTCAGTTTGGACTGCAAGGTACTTAGTAGGCAACAACTTAAAAGTTAAGCTATGTCTCATGACAGTTGAAAATTTTATCGCCAGTTAAACTTTTTTTTTATAAAGAGATAATATGAAATTTAATCATTTCTTGAAAGTTAGATGACAGTTTCTCTCTACAAATATTTAACTGGCGGATTCCATATTGTTTTTTCCACCTGTCAAGCCACCCAACACTTGCTGTGAACTCTGCATCACTTTCGTTAAATTCATTTCGAAAATGCAAATTACCAAAGTGGTTTAATTAAAGGATGTGCAATATGTAAACATAAATTTTTTAAATAAAATGAAAAATAATTACATTATTATTTGTGCCAAAACAAACAGTACAGAAAAGATTGTAAGGTTTTATTTCATTTACATAGTCTTCTCTGCAGTAGTTAGCACCATGTCAGCAAAAACTAACCTCAAATGAAATATGTCAACACAAATACACAGCAACACTCAAGTCGGCACAGATAATCGAGAGGGCAACTACAGCTGATTCAATTTTTAGAACTGTTTATTTTGGCACATACGGTATTAGAGCTATATAGAAAATTTAAAATTATCAATGTTCAGTGAGTTGATAAAGATGCAATTTAACTGCTCATTTCAGACGTGTATTCTACATAAGTATTACCAAAACAAATTAGTAGGTTGTTGCTTGTAACGATGACCCAAATGAAAAATATTGTTTAGGAAACTAAAATGTTGACAGGTAACTGAATGTTTTTAACACTTTGAAGCCTAGCCTCTTAATAGGCACCTGTGTCTATCTGCCTGGAGGTTTTTAGGTCAAATATAAAAATCTCCTGACCTATAATAAATAACATAATTACAATCTATTATACATTTTTTTAAAGGGAATGAAACAAGCTTTCAGGAAATATATACATATGAATTGATTACTTACATATAGATGGTGTTGTTTTTTTGAAAAATGTATAAAAAAAACAAAAAAATAAAATAGCAACACTGTACATCTCTGAACTTTCCAATACTCAATTTATTATAACAATTTTATATGAATTTATATTTCCTCTCAAAAAGTCTTAAATTTACGTTTCACTGTATACTGATAATATACTTACTTTATACCCTGTGTACAAATTATACAAACTAAAAAAGACGCTTACCATTTTCAATTTTACTTTTTCCATGTGGTCCACAAAAAGCAATAAATTTCTGTGGTACTATCCAGTTAAGATCACCATTGTCAACTCTCTGCAACAATATATATAAATATAAAGCATATTCTATAGAAAAATAAAACAAAAGTGTATGTACTGTATAATTAACAAAATTCAGCAGCAGCACAATAAAAATTTAGAACTTTAAAGAAAAGACGAAAATAACCCCCTTTACAACATACACACAACTTCATAAACTTAAAAAGTTTCTTTATGAAACAGAGCACTATATTAAACATTACAACATAGCTACAAAGTATCTAGAAATGTCAGATTTAATTCCAAACAATGACAAGAAGGAGACCATCGTCCACTTCACAGCTTGTATTATATGTTTTTTTTCATTCCATCACGATTAGATACAATTAGATCACAATTTTAGTAATACAGCTATGTCAGTTTGAATTGAACCCAAAGTCAGTTCGGATAGTAAAATGGATTTTAATCCCTTATGATAGATTAGTCAACAATTTAATGGTACTTGGTTGTTATGATGTTAGTTTTTTTGCATCCTCATTGCTGGAAACAAACTTTTGAAGGACATTTATATTATAAAAATAAGTGTATGACTTCCATCAACTATTTCACATTTATTTTGCTGGAAATAGTGTTTTAGAGCTAAATTCATTAGCTTTATACTTAGTTCACTCAAACTGCAAATATTAATTCTTTACGTAGTTTTAGAGGATATTGCCTATGATTTTATAACTATAGTCGAACTTCTTTATAATGAACTTCCACATAACAAAATCCTCTAAGTAACGATTTTTTATGGAATCCCTTGAAATTTTAGAAATTTGTATTATAATATGCCTATTTGTACGAATTTCGGACGTTTAAATAACAAAATATTTTCTCCAACTAAAGAAAAGAAATGTGTTGTATCGTCAGCTGACAAAGGTATTTCCAGAAAATTGATTGTTTATAGTAGGAAGGACAGGGAAAGCAAGAGGTTATCAGGTAGTAGGCAACACAGTACATCTGACACCGAATACAATACAGCAGTGTACTGTTGTATGTTAACAAAGGTGAATTTGAAGAATTCGGCATTTATAGCTACGTATTCATTACTCTTGCCCTCACTGTCCTTTTTTCCTCACTTTAATCTTGCTAGCTCAGTTACTCCTTTTCATTCATGCAGTGAGTTTGTCATGCTTTGAAAAAATATCAAAAACAAGGCGTTGTATTGCAGAAAAAGTGAACGTTCTAAAAAAGGTCGATGAAGGAGTAAATAAGTAGGATGATACAAAACAATTCGATACCTCAAAGGTTGCTATCAACTATACTAAAAAATTATATCAGATTATACAACCAAGTGCTGCTTATGATTTACAGGGAAATCAAATGAAACTGTGTGAATATAACAATATTGATAACACGGTGATAAAATTGATTATGGTAATGGGCGAGGAAAATCTCCCATTGTCACGGACACTAATTAAAGAAAAGGTTTTGGAATTTGCAGTATCATTAGGACACACACATCAGTGACTTTCATACAAGTAACGGTTTTAAGTTACTTCGGGAGAAGGGGCAAGTGTTGATATGGGTAATTGTGAATTTTGGAAGGAAAATGTGTTGAAAAATGTTAAATGATTATGCACCAAAGGACATATTCAATGCTGATACACCGGTCTGTTTTTAAAATGTTTACCTAACAAGACAATTACTTTTAAAGGCAACCCTTGTTTTGGAGGAAAATCATGCAAACAAAGAATTACTATATTAGTGGCAGCTACCGTGTTAGGAACAGAAAAACTCAAATTGGTTGTGATTGGCAAAAGCAAATCTCTCTGATGTTTCCGAGGCATTATGTCTTTAGAAGTTAAATACCCATTTAACCTTCAAAGTGCTAGCAGTTCGATCCAAGTTGTTCCAAGGGTCTCGTTCTAAAGTGCTAACGGCTCAGTCCGAGCCGATTGCGATAATCGCTCCCAAACAATAACCCGTGTTCCAATTTAGTTATATTTTATATTAGAATAAAGCAAAATAATTGGTTTATTTATTATTCTATGCAGAAAAACTTGTTGGAAGACGTAATAGGCCTAATTGAAGGGTCCAAGAGTCAGCAGTCTGTTTACAAGTCGTGGGGTGTAATGCATGTCGGCGCCAGTTCAGTGTTGTTTCTTACGACTTATTTATTGCTTCAGTTATGATATAAGTGGTTTTAGGTATGGTATAAACATATTTAATTACATTTGTTTCTTGTGTGATTCATGATAAATAATGAGTGAACTAAGTTGTCAAGTCAAATCAGAAAATGCTTGTTGGATTCATCAGGTGACGAGTCTGATAGAAACATTTCTGTTATTGACACAGACTTGGAAGAAAATCCAGAAAATGATTATAGCTATCTGGTAGTGGAGAGGAGTGTACCGTGATTTAGACGATAATGTCTAAACACAGTATAATATTCCAGGCATTTGTAAGGTAATAGGTCAACGTTAATCTTCCAGTATATGGTCTGCGCTGAGTAACACTGATACACGTGCACAATCTGCAGTATTGATTTTTTACCTAAAAACCAGTTTATTCAGGAAATATATATATATATATATATATATATATATATATATATATATATATATATATATATATATATATTCATTGTATTTATATATGTAATATATATAATAAACATACAAAAAAATATACTTTTAATTACAAGGAATTGAAATAAAAGTATGTTAACAAAACTGAATGTTATTTCAAATTCACTAATTAAAAAAATTTACAAAGCGTATTTCATATTGAAAAATGTATATAGTAAAAGTGTTATCTAATACAAAATTGAATTAAATTGTTTTTTTTTTAATTAAATATAAAATACTACTGAGAATATAGAAATTTAAATGACATGCATGGTTACAGTGAAATCACAAATATATATCAGACAGTTGTTCATAATTAAATTATTCTATTTTATTAATTAATTATTCTATTAATTATTTCTATTTCAATGTTAATTACAATAATTAACTACCTCTATGTCCATGTTCAATGAATTGAGCTTGCAATATGCAATCACCACCCACATATGAGGCAACATACTCCAGACATATGTACTTCCTGTTGCACTGACTTTATGAAGTTATTATTATTACTTGTAAATAATTTTTTCCGTCACCAAGTGCAATAATTTTACCTTATGTGATGAGGCACCTTTCACTTGACCATTGTCGAATCACTGAATTAATTTTCTTTATTATTCTGGTGTGGATGTTCGGTCCGTGATGTTGGTATTTGTTGACGTAATACATGATCTTCTTGAACCGCGTATATAATGTTTTTGAATAGTACGCCGTCTGCATATGTTGTCTGTAGGTTCATTAAATTGTTGTGTATGTTTTTATAAATGTGGTATTTTTCTAGTGAGTTTAGTGCTGTTAGGTTATTATTTATTTCAAGTATGGTTAGGTTATTTTTGTAATTTGTTATTTCATGTTTATGTAATATTATGTTCTATTATTATTATTAAGCGCTGCAACATTTGATGTTTTTGTATTTTTATTTTTGAATGCTCTTTAATGTTCTTCAAATCTTATTTTAAATGATCTGGTTGTTTTTCCTATGTTAAATACGTTGTAAAGTGTGTGTGTGTGTGTGTGTGTTATGAACACCCAAACCACTGAAAATAAGTTAATTAAATTTGAAGGGATTGTTCAACATATTCCCAGGATGGTTCATGTTAAGTTTGGTGTAGATCCATCCAAAGGGCTCCGTCCCCAGAGGGTTAGGAGGGTTCACCAACCGATGTATGAATGTATGTATGTGTCTTATGGACGTCTAACCTGCTAAACAGAATCTGATATAATTTGTAGTTATTGTTTTACTTATTCCCAAGATGGTTGGTGTGACGTTTGGTCTAGATCCATCCACAAGGATCTCTGATATTATTTGTAGTTATTGTTTTACTTATTCCCAAGATGGTTGGTGTGACGTTTGGTCTAGATCCATCCACAGGGATCTGTCACAAAGGCTTAGGATGGTTTAAAAATCGATGTATGTATATATGTGTGTGTATGTATATGTCTTATGAACTCGTAAACTGCTGAATATTGGTTAATGAAATTTGGAGGGATTGTTTAACAGATTCCCAGGATGGTTCATGCTAAGTTTGGTCTAGATCCATCAAGAGGGCTCCACCCCCAGAGGCTTAGGATGGTTCAAAAACTGATGTATATATGTATGTATCTTACGGACACCTAAACCGCTGTACAGAAGTTGATGAAATTTGAAGGGTTTGTTAAACATACTCCCAGGATATTGCGTGTGTAGTTTGGTGTAGATCCATCCACAGGTCTCTGCCCCAGAGGCTTAGGATGGTTCAGTGTGCAGCCTTCCATAAGTCTAATGTTAAAATGTATATCTACACTAGCCTTACTAAAATTAATTTAAAAAAATTATAAACAATATGTAAGAATAATAATACATTATTAATTATTTTAAACTGCTTAAAATTACTAAATTCTATATACAATTAATGTTGTTGCACTTATTGATATTAAAAGTAGGATCGCCGATAGTATTCTTGCAAAATTTGAATCAACTAGAGCTGTGCAACGAAACCAGAATAACTACAAAAAAACATGACACCCAATTTCATACAATCAGAAATCAGAGGTGGCAAGTTCAAAGGAGAGATGGTCTTAATTCCATGATTACCGATGATTTCATCAGATCTACCTTTTGATTTCAAATGACTAAATCATTGAGAAAAAAATCAAATTAAAATTTACCTCATAATGTTCATATTCGTCCACATCAAAATCACTAAAGTTGAAAAATCCCAATGAATGAGCCTTATGAATAGCCTGAAGACAATCTTTCAGGCTAATATGATAAACTGACACACCAATGGAAGCATCTCTGAAAAAATAAAATATTCCATTAATTTCATTTCATATCAATTGCAACTTAGGACAAAACACTATGTTAACGAAAAAATATTTATTCCATGTAAAAAAGAGGTAATTTTCATAAGCAATGTTATAATAAACGAAAAAACAATATATTTCACCCACAAAAATTCTGTTACATAAAAACCAATGGACCTGGTAGAATCCATTGTTAATATTCATACATTAAAAAAATATATTCTTGCATCAACAAGAGATAAGATTTTTTGTACGATAAGCCAATATAGTTTATTATCTTCTGTAACTACCCCAAAATATTTTTAAAACTAAATTAAGGTAGATGGAAATGAAATGAATGACAACAAAAAATTGTAAAAAGTACCAACAAATAGAATAAAAGTAAAATCAACAAACCTTAACAAACTGAAAATATATAAATATATGTGTGTAATTTATTTGTACAAATTTAGAAGATAATAATTAAATAATAATAATAAACACCAACTCGCACAGTCACGAATTTATTTCCTCCTTTATTTTCAATAACAAAGCCATCAACAATAGTTAGTCAAAATCTAAACTTTAGTTATTTAGAGAAATCAGTTACCTAGAACCTATCTTAACATTCACACTTGTGCTGAAACTACATACAGACATTAATTCAACAACTTCTGAAATAAGTTCCGTTATTGTAAATGAGACAGTTAATTAAGTATCCTCCTTAACAGGGAAGAACCTATCTTCTGATGTTATTTTGGGGACTGAAAATATTACATTTCAGTAATACTTTTAATTACATTTCCCTCCATGCTGATAATTGAGAAAATGTTAAAGCCATGGATGGTTATAGATTTCTCTACCCTTTAATACACCCAAACCATTCCAAACTCTAATTAAATACTTTTACAAGAACCTCTCCATCTAGCAGTATAAGAAATTCTAAAATATTTTTCCTGAAAAAGTTCAACTAAAATGTCAGACTAAATTAGGTCCCTGAAACTAAAGAGTGCAGTTGAAGGTTTTATAATTTTGGATAACGTCAACTCATTTGCACATATATGCCTGTGTGATGGGAGATGGGTAAGCAACAATATGAAGCTGAATTGGAGGCAGGGAAGATATGCAATATGGGAGGGAAGATATGCAATATGAAGGTTTTGATTTCAAAATGTTTTCAGACAACACCTACTGATGTAAAATTTGAATAACAGGTAAGGATTGGCTTAAAAATCGAAAGCATTTTAACAAAAGTACTGGCCCGACTTCAAATATAAAGCCCAAATGATGCTTTCAGAGATGAAAATTTTTATATTAAAAGAAAAACTGAAGAAAAAACAAAAGAAAAGACAGGTTGATTCTAAATGAAATGTTCTTTGGCGTTCTCTTGGAAATTCAATATTTTTCGAGTTGTTAACTGAAAATGCTGATGTTTTGGTAACAAAAATTTGGTTATGTCTAAGAACATTTAATGGATCATCAGAAATCTAGTGCTCGTAAGTGATGTGACTTTTCGGAATAATTAAAAATTAAAGAAAAAACATCAACGAAGAACATAAGAAGGCTTATGGTAGGTACATATAGCTTGTTTAAATACATACAGTAAACTCCTGATTGTCCGTGGTATAGGGTGGCCCGGCAACGCCGCATAACCGAATTCCCCAGATAATCCGCTATGAACAAAGAATGGGCAAAACGATCTATAATCGATTATTATACCATAAGTTACACAAATAATGACCCCGGTTAATGCAATTCACAAATAATCTTCAGAGGACAAAATAATTTAAAATGTCGATGTATTTGACGGATTATAACATGTACATTTATATGTCTAACTACAGTCAACTCCCGATTATCCGGGATCGCATCAACCGGGATCGTCAGCTCCACTTGAAGCAGTGGGGCGGGAGGAGTCAAATGTGAACGGGGCGGATGGATGCGAGCGCAGGCGGTCGTTGGGGCGTACAGTAACATTTACGGAATAATTTATAGACTGTCAACTCGCCCGCAGTCGCCACCCCGTGTCCTAAATCCTTCCTACCTGTTTCCGCGCGACGCGCACTGACTGGCAGAGTTTCGGTCAGCATGTCTGAGTTTACGTTATATTTCTTGTTGTCCTTTTATAAATCCACGCGGTTCTATGACGCGCGAATCCCTAATTACGCGTTATCTCCAACGTCAAATCAGATCAGAGCACATCGAAGCATCGAACGTGATGCATGGAGGTGCGATAACCCCGAGCACGAGCGGCCGTATTTCGGTGAATAAATCCGATCGCCGAATTCGCGGAATTACGTGATCGCTCGAGTCGAACGTAAACACTACCCTTCCTCAGTGGTCCGCGTTGCTTCTGATCAAAACGAACTGTACAGTAGTGGCGGTACAACAGGAGGCGGTACTATTTATCAGCTGTTTTTACAGTCATTGGGTAGAAGTAGGGCTGTGGATATTATGGTATTTGTTTTAACCGTGATTTCGCATTATCCGTGACGGCCCTGCCGGTAATTATCCCGGATAATCGGGAGTTGACTGTATTTACAATACGTACATAAGTATATGTCAAAAGTAAGTATGTATGTACATATGTACTTTTCTTTACACATAATACTTTCACTTTTTAACAAACAAAAAATCTGTCACTTTTGTCTGTTTTTTATAAGCATTGATTTAGCTTTAATGTGCGATCTAAGTTTCTTGACAACCATTTTGTTGCACAGTCTTGCTCCTCTGCGTACTGAATAAGGCAATCGACGGACCTCAACGCAGTGTCATGGCTGATCTTAGCCTCCTCATCTTCTATATCGTGATCTTCACTCTCTTCCAAGACCTTGCCTATCAGAAAAATAAATGATCTTACACAGATATATGAACATTTATAAACACAAAGTGAAAAAAAATAAGTATGAATGAAGACTTACCTAATGCCGAATCGATAATTTGATCATCAGTGAAGTGTTCAAAACCAGGTTCATTTGCGTCACAGTTTATCCATTCAACGATGTGGGACGGCTTAAGGCCTGGAGCTTGCCTTTCATTTTGAAATGCTAGTGTTCATGTCGACAAACATTTCCAAACAAGACCCGGCTCGTCTGCACTATAAACAAAGTTCAAATTAAATCTCTTCTTGTTGGAGAAACTGTAAAAATTCAGTTTTAAATTCTTCAGCTGCCTGTTCGTCGCCACTTAATTTTTCTCCGTGGAGTATAACTTCTCGTATACCATGGCGCTGCTTAAACCGCATCAGCCAACCTGACGAAGCATCAAACTTGCCCTCTAAGCCAAGCATCTCATAAAATTGTTTGGCTTTTGCAGCAACAATCGGCCCTGAAATTGGTCACTTCTCACTTGCCTCACCCACGATACAAGTGCCGAATCAAGGGCCTCGTACGTGCTGGATTTCATTTTTTTTTTCTTTTCCTCAATGTTGAGGAACTATGAGAGGCGGCTCCAAACTATATTAATTTACACTTCTGTTTCACAATATCACGAACAGTTTGTTGTCCTATTGCAAACTTCGAGCTTAAATATTTTACGGAGGCACCATTTTCTACTTCTTTTTTCAATTCTAATTTTTCTGGAATTAATAGCACTACTTTTTTCCTTTTCTCACTCATTGTTGTATGTAAAATACAAACACACGCGCGAACAATAAGTGCACAGGGAAAATATTACGACAACACGGAAGAGCACTTCACATCTCACCCGTGACTAATGAGGCATAGAACTGGCAAGAGTCGAGGAAAGAGGGGAGGTTATTAATATCCCTCCGAGGGAGGGTCAACCCTTGATATATATATATATATATATATATATATATATATATATATATATATATATATATTAAGTTAATATATTACTATTGTAAGTAATTTTTTTGTAAGTAATAAAATTACTTCCAATAGTAATATATTAACTTCATAAAGTCAGTGCAACGGAAAAACAATGGATAACATAAAATATCAAGAATATATATATATGAAGTTAATAAATTACTATTGTAAGTAATTTTATCCACCATTAAGTGCAATGATTTTACCTTGTGTGATGAGGCGCCTTTCGGTCACTTAACGAATCACTGATGACGTTTTCTCAATTTTTCTGGTGTGGATATTCGGTCCGTGGTGTTGGTACTTGTTGACGTCTACACGTTTCCTCTTGAGTCTCGTGTATAATGTTTTTGAATAGTATGTATTCTGTATATGTTGTTTGAAGATTCATTAAATTGTTGTGTATGTTTTTACAAATGTGGTATTTTTCTAAAGAGTTTAGTTCTATTATGTTATTATTTATTTCAAGTATGGTTAGGTTATTTTCGTAATTTGTTATTTCATGTTTATGTGATATTAGGTGTGCTGCAACATTTGATACTTTTGAATTTTTGTTTTTGAATGCTCTATAATGTTCTTCAAATCTTCAAACACCAGAAAAATTGAGAAAAAGTAATCAGTGATTCGACAACGGTCAAGTGACCGAAAGGCGCCTCATCACACAAGGTAAAATCATTGCACTTAATGGTGGATAAAATTACTTACAATAGTAATTTATTAACTTCATAAAGTCAGTGCAATGGAAAAACAATGGATAACGTAAAATATCAAGAATATATATATATATATATATATATATATATATATATATATATATATCATGATATTTCAAGTTGTCCATTATTTTCCGTTGCACTGACTTTATGAAGTTATTATTATTAATTGTAAACAATTTTTTCCACCACTAAGTGTAATAATTTTACCTAATGTGATGAGGCGCCTTTTAGTCACTTGACCATTTGGTCACACAAGAATGGTCAAGTGACCGAAAGGTGCTTCATCACATAAGGTAAAATTATTGCACTTAGTGGTGGAAAAAATTGTTTACAATTAATAATAATAATGTCATATATATATATATATATATATATATATATATATATATATATATATATATATATATATATATGAAATCTGTCTTAAATATTGATACTAACAAACTTTGAATTGTAAAAATCTGACAATATTTATTGATTTTTTGATAGGTTTTTCTATAGTTAGTTCTTTAAACAATGTAGTTATATAATCTCAGATTGAGAAAACAACTAATATAGTTTACACAGAAGTTCTAAATAGAAAGTAAGTGTATTGTTATAAACCATTACGTTTATTAACTACATAATTTTGAAAAATGTTTAATTATTAACAAATAAAATATAAATATTTCCTATATAGTTTTAAACAGAATATTTTTAATAAAATATTTTCAATAATTTTAGAACAAATATGCATTTTTAAACAGTCAGTAACTAATCAAAACTATACCATTTATATATTTTTCAATTTTTGTTTACATTTTATGAGAATCATACTTTACTAGCCAACGCCCACCCTTGGCAGTTGAGCCATTTGGCGACACGCTGACCAGTAGAGATGGGCATCCCTGAAGATGGGACTGCAGTAATCCTGGGCCTGGTCAAGGGCTGTGCAATCATTAAGGTGTTCGGCATTCATAAGTTCACCACCACAAAGCAGACACTCCGGGGTTGGTAGCACATGAATGTGGTGAAGGTGCGCAGCAATGTAAGAATCATGATAAGTATGAATGATGAAAGCAACAGAATGTAATAATATACATCTGAATAAATATCTGACATTAATATATCATAAAAATAAAAACAGCAGTTAAACTTTTATTTAATAAATAATACGCTATTATAACTTTGTATTCCCATTCCATAACCATTATCAATTATTAGTTGTTTTTAAATTTAATAAATTAACATATAAAGAAATAATTTATATGTTGAAACTGGGTGCTATTAAAACTATATAATCTAAAAAAAATAGCTGTAACAATAGCAGGACTATGGGATAGTTGGAGATAATAAGGAAGATAATAAGATGTCTACAACTCAAGATCCAAAAACTTTCTATGCAAAAAATAATATTGAAAGTAGTGAAGGCAAGACAGAGGATGAAATGAAAATGAATACAAAGAAAACAGAAGAAATATAACAAACATGTCAACACCTAAGGCATGAAGTCAGAAAAATACTGGTATTACGCACAATTGTCATTGGATAATGGCTTATTAAAGAAAAGATTACAGAAAAATAACATATGAAGAAAAAACAAGTTTATATAATTTGAAAATGACAAAGAAAGATGATTAAACTGGGGGAAGGAGCTGAAAATAAAGTAATACTGAAAAAGTGAGAAGATTAAGGACAGTTACAAAAATATATAGAAACAGTTACGGTGCAAAAGTCTTTTCTATTTACAAGACATCACTGAATGCAATAATGTCAATAACATCCATAGCATTTTAGGTTTTTGAAGTATCATTATGTAATTTTGATAAAATCCCTATAATATTAACAGCCTTGATTTTCTAGTTTTTAAAATTAATTTCTTTGTAACACTTTTTTATATAATTTAGAGGTGATTACCTGAATGGTATAAATGATGGATTGTGATTCCCTGATAATGGTCTGTATGCTTCTTCTGGAGTTTTCTTCAGATAAATTATCTAAAACAGGTAATAATATTAATAATATTTTCATTACATAATTAATATTTGAAGTACAGAAATAATATTTTAATTTATAGTTGGTAACATTTTCATAGAATTCAAATAGTTTAGAATATTATGTTTAGGATGTCAATATTTAAAGATTTCAATTTAGTAAGAAATTCTTGATCTGCAAATTCCTACAAATATTATATTTATAATTTTTATATTTAACACACATTTAAAAAATAATATTCATCTTAGCTTGTTATTAAGAACAATTCTAAAAAACTAGAAACAAGAATTCACGATACCATTAAAACGGTTTAGTTGTAATTTATAACTACAGATAAATTCATTGCATATGTCTTTATCTTTAGGACATATTTAATCATTAAAATAATTTATTATAAAGATTTGTGTTTCAGTTATTATTTTAACCCTTTCCACTCAAATTTATTTGTGGACCTACTATCCTCACCAGGCCCATTTGACTGTGAGCTAGAAAACCCAGTTTTCTTTAGATACTTTGAAATTTCACTTTGGGAAATATTATGAATATTTTTCTAATACAACTAAAGAAGAGGTTAATTATGAATAAAGAGAAAATATTAAATATTCAAGTACTTTTTTGTATGTTTATTTATTACAGGGAGTAACCTGTTAACAAGAAAAGCTGATTTAACAAGATTATTTTTAAATTTTGAACTAAAATCAGATTGCTTTCTTTAATCAAAAAACAAAATGTAATCTTAACATACAAAATCGTAGTTTTCAATTTTTTGAAAAGATTTTAATAAATAAATAATGACTTTTAAAAATGAATTGTAAGCAAAAATTAATTTGTCATTAGTTGGTTAGTAGTAGCATTATTTAAGATTAATTTATTAAGCAAAGTTGATGTTTTCAAATTTCATATAATAAATCTAATACATAACATTAATATAATAAAGACTAATAGTTAATATTATTTGAGATTAATGGTTTTTTAACTTTTGTACCTAGTAAATATTATATATATATATATATATATATATATATATATATATATATATATATATATATTTAGGTTTGTTTTGGTAGAGTTTAAACATTATTTGAGATTTTTTTTAATTAGATACGAGTGTGACAGATTTTTTTTGGTAATACAGTAGTTTGTAATCTTAAAATAGACGCACATAAAAACTAAAATAATTATTTATTTTTGACACACTGTTAATCAGAGAGTGAAACTGAAACAAGTGACTAGATGTGTAAGATGACATAGATATTCAAATGTTATAGATAAACAGATGTAGAGTTTAAAAGCTATATTGCTTCATATATTGTGTGTAGAATTTTATAGATATTAATTACTACAACTCAAAAGCAATGGGTACAAGAATGACATTATCCTACAAAAATCAGTTAATGGGAATGACTAAGGAAGAATTATTAAAGCTGAAATAATAATTAATTGGTGTATATATATATATATACACTGTAATTTATTCAACCAAAAAAACCCTTACCAATATACAATAAACAACCCAAAACCCCCCAAAATGAATGCCCTCATCAAAATACATAAAATCAACAATCCTATAAGACCCTTAATAAATTTTAAAAATGCACCTGCCTATAAAATATCACAAATAATAGCCAAAAACCTAAAACACGAACTTAAATTGGAAAATAAATACACCATAAAAAATTCAATTGAATTAATGGAAATACTAAAAACAATAAACATAACCAAAAACACCAAATTTATATCATTTGATATCACAAACATGTACTCTAATATACCAATTAACGAAACCATCCAAATAATAAAAAACAAATTAACTGACCTTAAAACCTACCCCAAATACACAAACCAAATCACAAAATGCCTAAAAACCATACTAAACCAAAACTATTTCATATTCAATAATAAAATATATAAACAAACAGATGGCTTAGCAATGGGATCACCACTATCAAGTATAGTATCAGAAAATTACCTCCAAAAACTTGACGAATTAATCACACAAACCATAAAAACACACGACCCCAACGATATGGATACGATATGTCGATGATGGATTATACATCTCACAAAATAAAGCAATAAATAATAACATCATTCTAAATGAAATCAATAACTTACACCCTAACATACAATTCACCATGGAGGAAGAAATTAACAATAAAATAAACTATCTAGACCTAACATTGACCAGAAATACAATTAACATTGAATATTCTATTTATAGGAAACCCACACAAACCATTAATACTCGTACAATACCAAACCACTTCAACCATCCCCCACAACATAAAATGGCCGCTTACAACTCACTTATACACAGGATGCTAAAATTGCCTCTAAATAATGAAGAAAAAACCAAAGAAAAACAAATAATATATGAAATAGCCCATGAAAATGGATACAATAAAAAAACTATAGATAAATTAGAATTTAAAATATTAAATAAATTAAAACAACCTAAAATCGAACCACAAACAACAAAATGGGCTACATTCACATACACAGGATACAACATAAAAGGAATAACTAAAAAATAATAATATCAACATAGCCTACAAAAACACAGGAAACATAATGAACAAAATAAACCAACCAGAAAAAATATGTCCCACACTTAATACCGGAATATACAAAATCGAATGCCCAGATTGTAATAAAATATACATAGGCCAAACAAAAAAGAAATTAAAAGACAGATATCAAGAACACCTCAATGCATACATCAAACCTGAAATTTATAACTCAAACTTAGCCACACACGCAATCAAAAACAAACACAAATTCCCCACATTAAAAAACGTACACCTAGTAAAAAAAGGCCCAAAAAGGCCTCAAAATGACAATCTGGGAACAACTAGAAATTTATAAAAATAAAAATATCATCATTAACGAACAGATACAGATAAAATCAAAAAACGATAAATTATTCAATCTAATCAATCTAATAGACAATATTAACCCCAAAACGAACGTTAAAAACTCGCACAGTTCAGTGAATCTAAAAATAGAAGTTAACGGTACACCAAGGTCAACGGCAAATCCACGCAGCTCGCAGTCCAAAACCCTGTTCAGTATGCCCGAGGATGGAGACACTAACCAGTCTTTGAAAGTACTCGCATAAATACCATGTAAGAGTCTTGTTTAAGTACATAAGTGAAAGTGATATATATATATATATATATATATATATATATATATATATATATATATATATATATATATATATTTAGGTTAGTTTTGGTTGGTAAAGATTATTTAGATTTTTTGGACTAGGAGACTGACAGACTTACCTTGGTAAGAGTCCACACTGTAGTCTTGAAATAGAAACACATAAAAGCACTTAAACAATGATATATTTCAACCACACAGTGGTCATTGTCAATCGAAGAGAAAACACAAAAAGAAATATGAGATAATGAATGGAAAAAAAAAATTTATTATTATTTTTTTTTTTATTTCATTCTCTCATATTTCTTTTTGTGTTTTCTCTTCGATTGACAAAGACCACTGTGTGGTTGAAATGTATCATTGTTTAAGTGCTTTTATGTGTTTCTATTTCAAGACTACAGTGTGGACTCTTACCAAGGTAAGTCTGTCAGTCTCCTAGTCCAAAAAATCTATATATATATATATATATATATATATATATATATATATATATATATATATATATATATATATAAATATGAAGTTAATATATTACTATTGTAAGTAATTTTATTCACCATTAAGTGCAATGATTTTACCTTGAGTGATGAAATCAATGCACTTAATGGTGGATAAAATTACTTACAATAGTAATATATTAACTTCATAAAGTCAGTGCAACGGAAAAACAATGGATAACGTAAAATATCAAGAATATATATATATATATATATATATATATATATATATATATTTACATTTTTTGGACTAGGAGACTGACAGACTTACCTTGGTAAGAGTCCACACTGTAGTCTTGAGATAGAAACACATAAAAGCACTTAAACAATGATATATTTCAACCACACAGTGGTCTTTGTCAATCAAAGAGAAAACACAAAAGCAAAAAGAAATATGGGAGAAATAAAATAATTATAAATTGTAATCACAGATTGTGGAAATCAGATGTCACACATTAAAGAAGTATATATTGTTTCCATGAGCATATAAGTAATTATAGTTTATATAAGTCTGTCAGGGGAAAAGAGATTGGAGACGTCTGAGGCTATTAGGAAAAAAAAAATTTGATATAAATGGATTTATCTGATGTTGAGGTTAAGGGATTCTCTGGACTTGGTATACCACTGGTATGAGAGTTCCCATGTTCTCAGTTCTGAGGGATTGCAATCAGGGGGGGGAGTGATTTAATTATTTTTGTGGCATAGCAGTCATCAAAAGTTGTGATGTTGTGACTCGCAGCATGTTGAGCTGTTGGCCTATCCATATTCATAATTTTAACATCATGTCTGTGGCCATTCATTCTGATATTCAGACCATCCGTGGTCAGGCCTATGTACTGTGCTGAGCAAAGTTTACATTGTAGCTGGTATATGACATTTTTCGATGTACAATTATGATGACCCTGTATTTTGAAGACAATTTTTGTTGTTTGGCTGTTGAAACTATTTGCTGAGGGGTGTATTGGACACGTCTTGCATCTAGGTCTATTGCATGGGAAGGAGCCATGAGGAAGTTTGTGTGGTTTCTCTGCATCAGGGTCTGGTAGTTTAGGATGTACTAGGATGTTTTTCAAGTTGGGAGGTTGCTTGTACCAAATTTGCGGTGGATCGGTGAAAAGATTTTTGGTGTGGACGGAAGCTTGAAGAATTTTGAAGCCATCTCTCAATATCTTGTTGAGTTTATGTAGACCAGGATGGTAGTCTGTTATTAAAGACAGTTTATTTTGTTCTGTTTGTGGTTTATGGTGGACCGAGGATTGTGCTGAATGAATTTGGTTTTCAATGAGTCTTTTTCCTTCCAGAGAAGAGGATACCCAAAAAGACTCTTTGTGTGGTTGAAGAAGATTTCTTTTTGTGTTTGTGTTTTCTCTTCGATTGACAAAGACCACTGTGTGGTTGAAATATATCATTGTTTAAGTGCTTTTATGTGTTTCTATCTCAAGACTACAGTGTGGACTCTTACCAAGGTAAGTCTGTCAGTCTCCTAGTCCAAAAATGTAAATAATCTTAACCAACCAAAACTAACCTATATATATATATATATATATATATATATATATATATATATATATATATATATATATATATATATATATATATATATATATATATATATATATATATATATATGAAGTTAATATATTACTATGTAAGTAATTTTATCCACCGTTAAGTGCAATAATTTTACCTTAAATGATGAGGTACCTTTCGGTCAATTGACCATTGTCGAATCCCAGGCCATTGGATTCGACAATGGTCAATTGACCGAAAGGTACCTCATCACTCAAGGTAAAATTATTGCACTTAACGGTGGATAAAATTACTTACATAGTAATATATTAACTTCATAAAGTCAGTGCAACGGAAAAACAATGGATAACGTTAAATATCAAGAATATATATATATATATATATATATATATATATATATATATGATATTTAATGTCCATTATTATTCCGCTGCCTGACTTTATAGAGTCATTATATATCGATTGTAAACAATTATTCCACCATTGAGTGTACCCATATTATCAATCATGTCAGAAATATACACACACAACATTTCAAAGAAATAATAATTAAAATAATACTACATACACATAACACTTCACTATTGACAAGATACATAGATGATATAGTTGTAATACATCAACATGCCATTTGCAACGAACATGTCATAATATTAAACAAACTAAGCACATACAATGAAAACTTTTAATTCACATACAAAATAGAAACAAACAATACAATTAACTTTCTTGACATCACATAAAATATCAGTAATAATTATTATAATAATAGAAACCACAGCACATAGAAAACCAACATATAAACAATACCACAATACATAAAAAATCTAACCATCCCTGAACACACAAAATTAACACTTACACTAACAAGATAAATAAAGTAATAAAATACTCACAGGATATCAAACAACAATTAAACGAAGAATTAAACATCATTAAAACAATAGCAATAGAAAATGGATATAACAAAAACTTATAAAACATATACAATAAAATTACAAAAACAAAAACAAACTAACTTTAATACAACACTACAACCAGAACAAAAACCAAATTCAAAACCCTACCTAAAATATAAATACACCAACAACAAAATAGAAAAACTAACAAAAGTATATAATACAGAATACTATACACCAGCATACAAACCAAACAACAAAATAATAAAATATCTCAACAACACAAACTACAAAATAAATACAGAAAAACATAACCTATCTGGAATCTACAAAATTACCTTTAACGACTGCAACACATTTTACATAATAAAAACAACTAGATTTGCATAAGTCGGAGTATAATTTTACATACAATCAAATAGGAATCTTGTTTACTTGGGACCAAAGACTAAATAAACCAACAATTTAGATGAAAAAAGTGTATGTATTAAAATGTTAAATACCTAATACAACAAAAAATTATATTCATACATATTGCAAAAGTTAGTTTGATATAGAAGGCTTCATAAAATCTAATAAATTCGTTTGACAAATTGAAGATCTTTTCTTCTCCCGCAGAATTTCCTCACGCATAACTAACTAATATTTTGTTTACTTCTTCTTTTGTAGCAGAAATGCGCTCTTCGTTGGAGTCTATGCTTTCCACAATTTGTAAGCCTTGCTAAATTAAACTAAGGCCTTTTGTCAAGTTTCTAACCGCCATTTTATCATCTACGTCAACTGAGTCTGAAGAATCTGAGTTCTTAAGGTCTTGCTCTTGCTAACGCATTTCTATGAGCTCATCAATTGTCATTTTCTGGTTATGTGAATTTAGCAGTTCTTGAACGTAACCATTATCTACTTCTAAGTTTAGTAGTTAGTGGCAAAAGCGACAACTTCTTCAATCACAATAGCAATTTTTGTCACTCTCTGTCACTGATTCCGCTTGAGATTCAGTGGCGAAAAAAATGGACACAGCTATTTCCAAACGCCATTTAAAGTTTTTTGTGATATTTCATTCCAAGATTGTCCAATGATTCTCACTGCATCTAAAACATTGAATTGTCTACACAAATCTTTAACAGAAAGCTCATTGTACTGTCTCATAGCTTCATGCAGATGCACAAATGACCTTCTTGTTTAATAAGCTTTAGTTGTTTAGATGGCCCTTTGATCCATTGGTTGAAGCAAACTAGTTGTGTTTGGTAGCAAAAATATCACTTTCACACGTGTGTCAAAATTAGTTAAAGTAGAAGGGGGATGACCAGGTGCATTGTCAAAAAATAGTATCACTTTAAAAAAAATTTGTTTAGACCTACAATAACGTTCAACTTAAGGTATGAAATGATGATCAAACCAGTCCTCAAAAACGGAAGCTGTCACCCAAGCCTTTCTATTCGACTTCCAAATCACAGGCAAGCCAGCTTTAGAAATATTTCTAATGCCCTTGGATTTTCTGAGCGACAAACTATGAAAGGTTGCAACTTGCAATCACCAGCTGCATTTGCACCAATCACTGTCAATCATCTTTGGCGGCCTTAAAACCTGGAAATGTTTTCTCTTCACACGCTATAAAAGTTCTTTTAGGCATTTTCTTCCAGAACAGGCCAGTTTCATCCATATGAATATAGTTTGGCTGGTATAGCCACCTTCTATCAAAGCTTTAAATCTTTCTGGAAACAGGGACACAACCTCTTTACCAGCACTTGCTACCTCTCCACTTTCTGCAATACAGTGTCGGTTACGACTTTTAAATCGACTGAACCAACCGTTGCTAGCTTTAAACATTTCATCCTTGGTTACCTCTCCTGCTTCTTCTTTTAATCTATATTTTATATAGATTAAATATATATAATATTTAGCACGTGCTATATAGCACTATATTTTACAATAAGATTTACAAGATTTCATTATTTTTCCTATTGATTACTATCAAAGTTTAAGTTTTTTAAACTTTGATTTTTATCAAAAAAGTGGTTACATGAAATGTTTTTCACAAAATGTAATTTCTAAACTATACACAGTACAAAATATCAATATAATGATAAACAAGTTGTTAATTACATTTTTTTTAAACTCACTTTTTGGATGTTTGAAAAGTTACACAAAAAAGTTAAACACAACTGCCTTAACTTCATAAAACTACCAAAGAACTGTGAAGACACCAATATATATATGAAACTTTGGGAAATTGTTGAGTACATTCCTGAGAAGGTTTCTGGCATAGTAAATCTCAGAGGCATAGCCAGAAGGGCACAAGGGGCACGTGACCCTCAACCCAACCAAATAATTTTAGCAGAAAAATATTAACTATAAAACGGAGCTAGGGTTTTAGCAAACAGCTTCTCGATGATACAATTTTTTTCAATGTGTATTTTTTAAGTACCAAAATAGCATTAAATATGATTCTCTATCTTATCTCATCCTAAGACATTTCATTGGATTCATTCCAAATTTTGGTTACCAAGCAATACTCAACAAATTCAAATAATTTGGACTTAATTTTGAAAATGCATGCTTCTCACATTAACAGCTGTATGCGACTTGCTTCTATGTTAGAAAACCTTCTGATTTATTTGTGTACACACCAGAGAAAAAAAAATATTGTGCATATGAGTTCACTTCAATAAATAACATTCAATGAAGAACTTTTATTGTCCACTTTTCTCGATCAACTACTATATGGTCAGCTGTTATTATGTTAATAAAATACTAAATTAAGTTCAGCTATGTTAACACAAAATTCATTTACTTTTAGGCAGTACGAAGTCGCCGGGTCAGCTAGTAAAGAATAAAAAGTACAATGTAAAATTGTTGCGTGTGTGTGTGTGCATGTGTGCGTGCATGCGTGCGTGCATCTGTCAGGCTGTCTGTCAAAAAACAAGAGAAATACAAATACAAGAATAATTTATTGAATTATACAGTTCAAAGCTTTTGTTGGCAAACAGTACCAACGTTTACAGGAATAATAAAGGAAACCAGCATACATGTGTTAGCTAGACCCAACAAACAATGTTGCCGATTCTATTACAATGTTGTCAAATTTATTAATTTGCTGCCTTAACATTTGAATATAGTGTCAAATTTTGATTTTATTTGTGTCCGTTCATTTATCAATTTAATATTAATATTATATTTATATATTTCTAAAGCCTCATAAATATTCATTCTTAAGTCTTTGTTAATTTCTTTTATAAGTATCATTTTATATTAATAATATATATGTATAATATATATCATTATATTAGGAAATATATGATTATTATTAATACAGTGATTAGCAAAATTCGATTTATATATGTCTGGTTTTTCACAAGCATTAAAATGTTCTTTATATCTATCTTTAAGTTTCTTCATAGTGTGCCCAATATAAACTTTGTTACAATAATCACATTCTAATTTATATACACAGTTTTTTTCTTGCATATTAATAATTTTATTATTATTGTTCATTATATTTAATAATTTATTATTAGTTTCATATGCAAATTTAACAATTTTACCCCTAAATAATTTTGTGATATTTTTTATTGCGCTACCAGTAAATGTAAATGATGTCCATATTGTTTTATTATCATTATATTTTTAAATTAAATAATTATGTAGTATTTATAAAATATTATGATTAAGTTCATCTACAGTTTTCTTTTTATAACCATTCTCTATTGCTATTTGATAAATAATGTTTTTCTTTCTAACTTTATTTTCATTATTCATTGCTATTTTATGCAATCTGTATAATAAATTGTATAATGCCGCCATTTTTTTTTTATTATATAGATGATTAGAATTATTATGTATTATTTGGTTGTTAATGTCGGTTTATGATATATGTACTATACTCCAATTCATCGTTATGTCTTGTTATTGTTATATCTGGAAAATTGATTTTATTATTTTTTCCATTTCATAAGTAAAAATAATATTTTTGTATATTTCATTTATTTTATCCAAAATAGTTACCAAGTATATATTATTATTATTATTATTAGATATATATAAACCGTCACCCACACAACAATTTTTATTGTATGTCTTTATGATATTATTTATTTTATCATCTAAATATTGTAAAACTATTTCAGATATTATACTTCATAAAGGGAAACCCATAGTTATACCATCATCCTGTTCGTAAATTTTATCAAAATATGAAAAATAATTTTGATTAAATATTATTTTTAATGTATTTATGATTTCTAATATTAATTTTTTATCTTTCTTATTTCGCTCTAATTAGGATTTTATAATTTGAGGGCTATTTATTTAATACCAATGAAACAGTAGAGTGTACTAGGGACGCTACAAATGAAGCTTCGGAGTATGCTGAATTTGAGGCAAGTGACGACGACCGCCATGTCAGAGACCTGGATCCAGCATAAGAGGATTCATATTACGATAGCGAGGAACTGTCTGATTCCGATATGGAAGAAGAAATAGATAATCCTAAATGGACACCTAATACATTAGGCCTTCGCAACTTTCTGTTTTCAAAGGAAAGTAAATTATCGTTTCATCCCCAGGAGAAAATCAACCATATGACTGGTTCAGACTACTTCCTGGTGAAATATTTTTTGAGAATATTGATAGTTACTAATAGTTATGCTTGGGATGTGTATGGTACACCAAACCTCACGCCAATGTCAAGAAAATATAACTAGAAAGAATTGACAGTGCCTGAACTAAAAACATTCATAGGTTTATGATATAGGCCTACTGATTCATACAAGATCGAGAAAATTTTTATATATTTTTATTAAATATTTTAAAAGCTAATTTGTAGTTTTTATATCATGAAATAATGTTTATTTATTATTTCAGTGATTAATATTTATTACAAGAATAAAGGAAATGAGCACAGAAGTTCAAGTAGGAAAGAATAAAGAAATAAAAGAAAGCTCTACAGCAGAACATCCCAGTATGGAGTTTAAAAGGAATTTGGGAGGCCTCAACTTATACAGGAGGACTTGCTCGAGGAACATGGTTTTGTTGCCCCAGAGGTTCCAGGAGGCTAAGGAATGCCCAGCAATCTTGGGCATGACCTGGCAACAGAAAGTGCTCATCGAAATAGATACAGGCGCGGAAGTATTCGTTATACAAGGAAACTTGTATAACGAACTGAAACGCCAAGGGAAAAGATTCCTGGAATTACTGGTAAGCAATACTGGCATTATTATGGCAGTGAAGACACCCCAAATAAGAGTCTGTAAGCAGGCCTATATTCCTTTGAGCATAACGGAAAATGTAATAGAGAGCAGTTTTATGGTGGTGGAACGCTTGCAAGCGTAAATCGTCATGGGCTGCGACCCATTACATCACCTAGAAGCCCTTTAAATATGGAGAGGGACTTCCTAACTTTTGAGGTGGAAGAAGAGATCATGAGTCTCGACTTCGCCAGGAAAAAACACCGTCCAGACAGGTCAAGTGGGTCTCCTGAGATACCGAAAGGTTATCGAGGGAATCCACAAGGCCATCCAAAGAAGAAAGATACAACCACAAAAAGTATCGACAAGGTGGGATTGATTGGTGTAAGCGAAGGAAAGGAGCTTACGCTGGTGTCAGCCGACCATCAGGCTGACGTCGTCAACCCTATCAAGGGCCCAGAGGAGCCGAGTCTCAAGGGGGGATTGGGAGGAGAATCCCAAACTGAATGTTATACATGCAGAGCTGGCTAGTGAGAGCAAAAGAGAAGAGTCCCAGAAGAAAGAAGTAAAAATCAAAAGAAAAAGCGTCAGAGGTAGTTTTAAGGAGAATGAGGGAAAAGCAGAATTAGTAGAGAGAGTGAAGGAGAAAGAATCCGTAAAAAAAGTAGAAAAGGGAGGAAATGAGAGTAAAGTTGTAGAGGAAGGATTAGAGGAAGCAGTTAGTAGCAGAGAGGAAACTCCAAATGCGGGAGTAGAAATCGAAGGCGATGCAAACAGGAAAATGCTTAAAGGGGGCAGTAAGGGAAGTAAAAACAAAGGAACAGGGACCATAAATGGGGCTAAGCCCAAAACCCCTGATAAACAGCAATCAAAAAAATAGTAATAAAGGGGGAGAAAAAGTTAAAGTAAGCAAAAGAAATGAGAAAGGAGATATAAGTTAAGAGGAAAATAGCAAAGGAGGAAGGAAGCAGAGTGAGGCTGGAAATTATGAATACCTTAAGTGTTCCATAAACCAAGCTGAAGTCCTGGAAGGAAACTGGAATGCAAGCAAGGAGAAAGGGGAGAAAACCCGAAACAAAGGAAGAGAAAAGGAGGGAAATGTAAGACAAAAGAATGAGACAAGGAGAAAGAGGCCAAAACATAAAATTCGCAAGCGGATTGGTGTGTCTAATTGGAAAAGTAAAAGAAAAAAAAGGGAAGGGCTAAAAACAGTCCCTAGTAAGTCCCTATGTCTCAAAAGATAGGTATAGAATAAATGAGAAAAACGTGTTACAAGAGGAATGACCCAACAAATCTGTCCTGAATCATTTTCAAAAAGAAAAATTTAAAAAGTTTAATACACGAATTTAAAAATATATTTTGTAAACCAGGGAGGTTGAATAAATACAAACATGAGATAAAAATTTATGAGGATAAACCATTTGTAAAAATAAGTACGGGGCCGATATGACATCAGAAATTTGAAGAAAGTTTTAGAATAGAAAATAGTTAAATTTCAAATATGAGTAAATGAAAACCTGATAACTAGCCGAAGTTCATAAAAGTAGTAAATAGAAAAAATTTGTTAACAAAATAAGTTTAAAAATAACGTAACAGAAGCAGTTTGATATAATTTTTTTTTTTTAATTTCCCTGGCGAAAAAACCAATTGTGGTTATCATAGCCAATCAACAATTAAGACAAAAACGGAAATATTTTAGATAACACAAAATAAAAAAAAACAAAATATACAAAACAAACATAACCTAAACATAACAGTAATAACATAAAATTTTTATATGTAACAATAAATATATAACAAAGAGGAGAAACCACAATAAATAACAAGAAAATAACAATATAAAACTATTAATATCAAAATGACAACAACAAACAGTATAATAATAAATAAATAATAACAATATTAAAACCATAACAAGTTACCAATAAATAAATCTTAATAACACAATAACAAGAACATAAAATATATTAAATTTAAATAAATAGAAAAAAAACTATATGCAACACATAGTATAATATATGTATAAATATAAAAACATATATTTTAAATTTTAATTTTAAAAAAAAATGTTTTCAAGTGGTACAAGAAGGCAATCACTCAGACAATGGCCGAGGCATCGTCCCTTAGCACCACCTTTAAACTACCTTTTAAATTAAAAAGGACACGAATATTAGTTACTAAAATACAATCAACCAAATATGTTTTATTATGAAGATATCTCCACAATACTGACATATTGGTGGATCTTCACGACGCATCAAATATCCATGAGTTGCATAAGAGTGACCAACGTGAAGGCGTGTAACTACCACTTCCTCCCTACATTTTGAACGAATAGAAGACCTCCACGGACGGACAGTATCTTAAATTTCCCTCAGCTTATTCTGAATCACGGTATGCCAAGCAGCGAGCAATAAATGTTTTGCAAAAGACACATAATCAGATGCCATAACTCGTTGAGTAATAGCCACCAAACTTGTAGCATTCTTCGCCACTTCATCCGCTTTTGTGTTTCCGAGTATCCCACAGTGTCCAGGAACCCAACAGAATGTTACCCCTACACCCCCCCAATTGAAGCCTGTGTACAGCAAACAAAATGTCCCCAACTAAAGCTTTAACAGAGAAAACATCCTGAAGAGCACTTTTTGAGTGAGAACACAAAAGGTAGTGGGAAGATAGAGATCAAATAACAGTTAATGCTTTTTAAATGGCAAATAGTTCTGCCGTGAAAACACTGCAAGCTGAGGGCAATGCGTTTGTGTAACTACATCCCGAAGCATAAAACGCACACCCATCGCCATTGTCCAGTTTAGATCCATCATTAAAAATATTTTCACTGTGCTGATGAGATTTATAAATAAATAAAAATTTCTGATGGTAGACCACATCAGGAGTATTGTGTTTTAAGATATTGGACAATGAGAAATCGAAGTGCGGCGTTTTTATTATCCATGGAGATAGATAGCACATTTGTCGTTCAAACATTGTAGGAAGTTGCAACCCAAGGCTATCCATTATTTTCACCGTTCGTATGCCGAATAAAATGGTCGAACGTTGACGTGCCACATAATCTTCATTATAAATGTTTTTAAACACCATTTTGAATGCTGGGTGATTAGGTTTGCTTCGAAGACCAGAAATGTAAGATATTTGTAGCATCTGACGTCTTCTAGAAAGGGCAGGTTCCAGATTCGACAAGTAGACTAGGGATTGGGGTAGTTCTAAACGCACCAGTAGCAGGTCTAAGTCCAGAGTGGTGGACAGCATCAGGAGTTTTCAGAATTGTAGATCGGGCTGATGAATAGGCTTGACAGCCATAATTAATGCGCGATCTAACGACTGCACGATAAAATCGATGCATACTAGTTCTGTCAGCTCCCCAATTCGTACCACTAAGGACTCTTAACATATCCAATTTCTTGCTGCATCTCAACTTCAAAATCACGAACATGTGGGATCGTCCTTGTTTGAAACCATACTGTTCGTTGCAAAGAAGATCGTTGGATTCTAGGTACCAGAAGAGACGGTTGACCATCTTCTCCAGTAGTTTGACAAGACGCTTGTTAGAGATATAGGCCTGTAACTACTGGGATTGGTTACTGTCGCTTCTGACCATGCTTTGGGGAAAGACTTCGGGGGAAAACGATTGTATATTTGAAGGAGTACAAGTTTCGCCGATAATGGTAGATGTTTCAGCATTGCGTATACAATGGAATCAGGACCTGGTGCAGAATCTTTGGTTGACGCAAGAGCTGACTTCAACTCCCCTAAAGAGAAAGGAGTGTTTAAAGGAGAGTCCCCAGACAACCCAACAGTAAATGGTATTACTTCTTCGTTCAGTCTATACCTTGGGAATGATCTATCATAGGCTGTAGTAGCAGAAAAGTTAGAAAATGATGTTCCCAGTACATTAGCAATATTACCACTGTTTGTGATCAATCTTCCATCCGGTTGCTTCAGTGCAAATGGCTGGCAACTGAGTGGGAGTACCACAAACAGATCTTAACTACCTCCACACTGTGGAGGACAGAGTTATTCGCCTCATTGTGCTAATGTACTGTTCCCAAGAATTCATCCTACTCAGCCTAATTATCCTCTGTGCTATCGCACGGAGTATTTTATATTCCTGAAGGTTTCCATTTGTTGGGTGTCGCTTAATTTCCTTACAGCTCTTCCTCGTAAACGAAGGATTTTCGTGCATTCATCGTTCCACCACGGTACAGGTGGACGACGTGCGTGAATAGATGATAAAGGAATGGTATTCAAAATAGTCTTAGTAAAATTTTCAACAATTGCAACAATAGGCGTCAGGTAATCCGTGTCCAATGATACGAAAAGGCGTTCCAGTTGGCTTTAACCAATATCCAACAGGGAGAGGATTCATATAAATTGATCCTAATGAGCACATGGTCGCTTCCATACATGTCGTTAAGCACTGACCATGTGCATCTAGTAGCCAGAATGGGGCTGCAGAATGATAGATCAACAGCTGTCCATCCACCAGTAGATGCTGCTAAATGAGTGTGCGAACCGTCATTTAGCAGACATAAGTCCAAATCCGTTCATACACTCTCCACTAGTTGACCTCGAGAGTTGCAAATCGAAGATCCCCAAGACAAATGGTGGGCATTCAAATCTCCTACCAATAAGAACGGCGTCGGTAACTGGCTTATTAAGTTTACTAAATCACTGTGTTGCAGATTTTCTTGTGGTGGCAAGTAGACGCAACACAAAGTAATTTTATACGGGACAGCTGTTTGAACGACTACTGCTTGTAAAGGGGTTATTAAGTTTAGAGAAACAGCATCGATACAGTTACAAGCTAGGATGGCTACGCCACCTCTAGCTCGTTCTTCTGTAACGAAGTCTGATCTAAAAACTAAATACTGCCTTACCTGGAAGTTATGCGATTCGTGGAGATGTCTCCTGTAGACATACAAACATTAGATACACATCTCGCACGAGTACTTTAAGATCTTCTAAGTGACTCCTAACACCGATAATATTCCATTGTATCACTGATTTGCTAATTGCAGACATTTATCAACTAAGCAATGGATTGATGTGACACTCATTGGGGCTCTCCATTTTTTTACCTGGGATGTTGTTAGACCTCCCAGGTTTAGATTCCTCCGATTCCATATCCACCTGTTCAGGGATGGAGTCGGAGGAAGTTTTTTATTTAGGAGGAGTAGATTTAACATGCCCTCCTTTTAAAATATTGGTTTTTTTTTGTCGCTGTTACTGCCAGTGCCGATTTGGTTGCTACTGTAGCACGTTTTTCTAAATCTTTATTTGTCACCTTATTGTTAATGCCAGGTGGCTTTTTAGCGGAGATACCTGAATCAGTTAACCACCTGCTACGTACACCAAGCCTTCCCGCAGAAGAGTTTGGTAAGAGAGGTCAATCAAATGTCGTTGCAGGTTCTCTACAATTAAAAACCGGACCACTTGTGACTAAAGACAGTAAACAGGAAACTTGGTCAGTTAAAGTTTCTATTTTTTTTGCCAGGTCAGCACAGTTCGAACAGGACGACTTTGTAGCAATGAAAGTAGCGGCATAGGTTTTCTCATCAACCTTTGGTTTAGTAGATTTATACATTTTCCTTGCCTCTGAAAAAGCAAAGCAATTCTCTCTTTAGCCATGATGATTACGATAGTTTTCTCCTCCTTAGAGGGGCAGTTGAGAGATCACGCTGGGTGTTCGCCACCGGAGTTAGCGCACTTTGAAGAATTAACGCAATGACCTTCGACCATATACGCCCTGCTTCGAACAAGCAGAACTTATGTGCCCGAAACATTGGCACTTGAAACATCTCCGCGGGTTAGCTACATATGGCCTCACTGAAAGCCTCTGGTAGCCTGCATGAATGTATTCAGGTAGTTCCGGTTTTTCAAAAACTAAAATGAATGAGGCTGTTGCAACTTTAACATCTTTGTCTGTCTTCATTATTGATAAAATATCTGGTATGGACTGAGATGCCAGTTCTGATTTAACTTCTGATTCACAGACAAGTTCTCTACATGTAATGACTCCCCTTGAAGAGTTCAAGGATCTAAGGGTAACCACAGATAACATGACCTGGTCAAAGAAAGAGGTCATTTTTTAAATGGAACAAGTTTGTCTCTCGGTGGAGGTTGCACTAGCAGTGTTCTGTTTTGAAGTTTCTTAATAGAGGCTACAGGACCTCCAGCACAAGCAGTAATAGCCAATAAGGAAAGGAGAAACTTTCAAAAGATCTTTCCCCTCCTCGGCACTAGAAAATATTAAATACTTTGGTGGTGGCAAAGTCTGTGACGTTGCCACCATCAACTTTTTACTCCCCTCGTCAACCTTAGGCTTATCAGCTGAAACCTGACATGTCTTCTTTAAGCTAACACCACTTGACGCATTTTTTATTTCCATAAATGTATTTCAAGCCAGCCATCATGTCGGGAGTTACGGGCGAGACTATAGGAACGGGTACACCCTTGGATCACATTAAGATCATTTCCAACTCTCAGAACTCTGAGGCGTATAGCTTTTCTCCTTAACTCGATGAAGTATTATTTACACTGAGTATTATTTTTCAAATGAGTATGTCTAGATTTTTACAGTAAATGTAATAGCATTCAGAATTTTAAAAAACAGGTCTTTAATTTTTTTTATTGTATTGGATTTTTTTTAGAAGTATGACTTGCAAATTAATATCAACCAGATCCGTATGAAACATTTTTAAATCCAAATAGAGATAAAAGTAGAGAATAATTTATATTAGGTGTAAAAGAAACTCTTTTACGCCTACTCACAAATAAGCTCAGAAGCCAACTGCATTGTTACTGGTTTCATTGTTTAACCCATTGCACCCCCCACATAGTGAAACGTTCTTGCCCTATTTTTTTTTTTTTATTTTTTATAAACTTGGGAGCGGGTTTAAACTGCCCGAAGCACTGCTACCTTAAGGTATATTGTACTTACCTCCCTGATCTAGTCAAATAGCCCCTTCCCTCTTACCAGGTTTAGGAGTTTCCTGACTAGTGTTTTACCTTCAGCATCCACCAGTGCCGTTCCATCACCAAAGAGGTTGAAGCGCCTCTCAGCAAGTACTTCACATCTGTAAATAATGTGTGTGGCAGTCTCCAGTTCCTGCCCGCATAATCTGCACACTGGTTCATCTTTGTAGATACCCATTTTATGCAGATGTTTCCTTAGTCCACCGTGTCCCGTGAGTAGACCTGTGGCTATCCTCAATTCCTGCCTAGACAGATAGATGAGACTCTTCTGCAGCCCCAAGGAAGGTTTCCGAAGGGTTAGCTTACTGTGTCTCATCCCTTCAGCCCTGATCCAGTGCTCACAGTGTCTTTCAGCCATCCACCTTCGCACTGCCATCTTGACCATGGATTTGGAAATACCTACCGCTCCAGTCCAATCAGGGGAGTCGAAGACCCCTCTCTGGCCAGCGCAGATGCGGCTTCATTTCCAAGTATTTCCCTATGCCCTGGCACCCAACCTATCTTGATTTGATTGTGCCTTGCCAGGGCATGTAGGTTATTTAGGCACTCCCTGACTATGGCCGAGGTGACCACATGTCCGTTTAGTGCCTTAATGGCTGCCTGACTGTCGGGAGGAAATAGCAATCCGGGTCCCGTGTGTTCCCCTTCTCGCTATCTCTCCCAGACAGGCATTTATAGCATATATTTCGGCCTGAAAGACAGAGGTATGCCTCCCCAAGGAAAAAACTAGTTTTACCCTTGGGTTTTTACAATACACCCCCGCTCCAGTGCCGAAGTCCATCTATGTACCAGATCTGAGCTACCGATGTTACTGTCCCTGACCATTCCATCATAGTTTGGTGGGCCTGGTCAGGTGCAAACGTTCGAGTAATGTGGTCGCTGCCCATTTCCAAGACCCCTCTTAGGAGGTACGGCTAGTCCGCACCTCCCCTGCGGGGGAGTTTGATATAAATGTGCATTGGCCAATAGTACAAGGAGAAATCCTTACAGGCAAGGCCACGAATGAAACAGCTGTTAGAAAGGAATGTGGACAGAGAGACTGTGTTATGCTTCACTTTTGGCTGATAGAAAAAGGTGCTGGGTGAGATGTTTTGCATACCACGCTGCGTTTCTAGATAAGCGGAAGCAGGCCAGACAGTTGGGGATGGAAGAAAATGTCCATGGTAAAGGCAATGCATATTTATATTGGAACGTAGAGTAGATAAGTTGTTAACTTTAAGTAATTTAAAAATTATATAGTTTTAAGATGAAACTTAAATAAAGCCCCTTAAAATAAATATGAAACTGAAAAGTACCTAAAATTTAAGTGATTAAAAAATTTAGAGTTAAAAGTAACTAAATTCACTTATAAAATTTAATTTTGAACAGTGTAATGAAAAACAAAGAGTAGATCAAAACCGGGAGTAAAATTAAGTTCGAAAAGTTTAAAAACAGTGTTAAAGGAGTATTAAAAGACTAGATCCAGGATTTTAAATTAAAAATATAAATGAAGATGAAAAATTTATGAAAAAGCATATCGTTTGTTTTGGTCAGGCGGCAACATGGGAACAATGGAGCAGAGGTGCAACATCCAAGATGGCCAGCTACAAAAGAGAGGAGAGATGACATCAAGACAACGACAGACCAGGAAGGACTTAACTCCGGAAAGGTCAGATTTTAGCTTCTCTCTCTCGAATAAATTTAAAATTTTATTTTGAAATTTTGGGGAACTTTTTGAAATTTTAAAGTTTAAACTTAAATAAATTTTGCAAAACTTGAAAATGCGTATAAGAGGAGTGGCTTTGTTTCAGGAAAAAGTGGAGGGGATAGTGTTAGTTGGTGGTAGCTACCTCAAACTAAAATGGCGAACCCTCCCTTTGTAGGTTGAAAAGGTACAAATCAAAATGTTGGAAATAAATTTTTGAAAGTTAAAATTAATGTAGTTAAAAGCAAATAAATAATTTGTAGATAAAAGAGATTTTCAATTTTGGTCAAATAACTTCGAATTGATTATCACTTTGTTGAAGCCATGAAATATGGCTGTTTTGTAACGTAACGTGTAGAGTAGAGGTTTACTCGGGAAAACGGGTATATCAAAGAAAATATTTAGTTTTCAAAATTATTTAAGAATTTTATAAAGATTTTAAAATAGAAAAAGCATTACAAAAATGACACTGAATTTTTCATTACAAAAATTGCAAAGTAAATTATGTTGCATTTTGACAGAACGATTTAAAATAAGAAAGTAAAGTTTTGGAAAAAAAATATGTGAATCTGGTGAAGTAAATTTAATTCATAAAAAAATGTTTTAAAAAATTTCAGGTACAGAGATAAGCTATGTTAGAGATAAGGACTGTGAGAAATTTAAATTGTTCTCATGTGGGTTTAAAATTATTTGTTGTAAAATTTCAAGAAAGATATAAAATATTTTAAAATGTTTGTTAGAAAGAATTTGGGTACTTAAAATGTCTGTTGTTTTTTATATTTGGTTTAAGTTACCAAAGTACAATGAAAGGGTAGTGTAAATAAGTTGAATTAAAATGAAATCTTGGAAAACAAAGTAAAATCTTGTACAGAAAAGTAAAGTAGAATTTTTGCAAATTAAATTAGAAGTTTTTAATTGAAGAAACCATTAAGTAATACACTTTGAAATTTAAATATTAACAAAGAAAGAATTAATTTTTATTTTTAATTCAATTTAAAATTTTAGTAAATTTTATAAAAGAAGGAAGGTAAGATAAAGTGAAATAAAACTTGTTTGTTTACAAAAGAAGTTACAAGGTTTATAATGAAAGAAAAGAATTTTGTTTTGTAAATGACTGTTGTTTTTTTTATAGTTGGTTTAAGATACCAAAGTCAAATGAAAGGATTGATTAAATAAATAAATTGAAATGAGGTTTGGAAAATAAATTAAAATCTTATAGAGAACATTAAGTAAATTTTTGCGATTAAACTAAAAGTTATAAATTGAAAAAAAATGTTAAAACAAATTTTGAGAATTTAAATTATTAACCTAGAAAGGATACAATTTTATTTTAAAGTAAATATAAACTATCCTAAATTTTTGAAAAAGAAGTAAGATAAGAAGAAGGTGATATAAAAATTATTTGTCTACTAAAGAGGTTATACAACAGGTGTATATATATATATATCCAAAATATATATAATTCAAAAGCTTCAGTTTGGAGAGGTTTTATTTGAGAAAAACATTTTCACACATAATTGTATTAATGCATAAATTAGTTTGTTTTCTAAATATCATGTATTTATTTATTTTACAATTTAAAAGGACTTTCAAGCTACAAGAGTGTTAGTTTAGATCACTTTTTGGAATTTTCATTCAAAATTAAAATTAATACTACAATTAGATTAAATTGTTGATTTTATTTACATTTTATTAGTATTAATATATAGCAATTAAAAATGAGTCTAACTTAAAACTGAATAAAATTAGAAATGATATCCAAGAACAAGGTCAGTTTAATGGAAGCTATTACGCAATCTACTTCCTACGGCTTTTGGCTGTTCCTACACATTTAACTCACCGCATAACACCCAATTAAGAATGCTGCATTAACTCTTTTCTGTGGCTCCATTGTTGTATAGTGAACAATTTTCTTAGAAGCTGACTGCAACTAAAATCAGATCATAGCATCATATATATATATATATATATATATATATATATATATATATATATATATATATATATATGAATTAAATTGGCATATCAAGACTTATAATTAACGCAAAACTGTCGTTAACATAAATATTATATACCATATTCATTCTAATTACTAAAACAAAACATACAATAAACAGCTGGTTTAATTATAAACCACCATAATAAAATTTCCATATTTTAAATGTACAATACAGATAATGATAGTAACAAATGTATTTAATGAAAAAAAAATATAAATCATATTTATATTAATTGGACCAAAACTGTAAATATGTATTCAATAAACAAATAACTACACCATATAAACACAATTATTTATTTCCTTTACATAGATTTTAATAGCAAACCAACCATCCTTGAGTCATCAAAATACAAAAATAGTTGGAAGGATAAGAGTAGTTGTATTTATTTATTATTCAGTATGTATTTTCATGACAGGATAGTTGCTTTATAACTGAATGCCAAATAGTTAAGTTTAAAAAATAATTTTGTTTTGAGAGTATTTTTATTTATTATCATATTTTCATAGTCTACTATACAAGATTTAAACAATTAACATTAAAAAAATTTTTAATTATTTAAATAAAAAACATTTACTAATTTAAATTATATATTCAAGATTCAATAAATTTAGTAGAAAATAATTTGGTATAGTTTTTTCCCAAAAGTATAACCAATTATTTAATAACGATTATATTGTTAGCAAATATTTAAAAAATAATTGCTTAAATAATTGAAAAATATTTTCATATTTTAGCTATGACTTTTATAACAGCTAAAACATTCTATATTACTTTAAAACACATAGTCTATCTACTTTTACCTGCAACTTCCTATTAAGTTTGTCACAATATCTATACAGCATGGCAAGATTTAGAGGTCCAAAATCGGAATAAAAGTTTTCATATACTAGCTCATCATCAATGGTAAAGTAATGTGTATTTGATGTTGATATTGGCTTCAAATTTGAACGCAATGTAACAAAATATAAGCGATCTGGAAATAAAAGAAAAGTAATAAAACTCAGACTTAAAAATTCTCTATTTAAAAAAAAAACAATAAGATTAATAAGAATTTTTTATATTATTATGACGCTGAAGCTTAAAATATTGTATATCATGTAATTTTTTTGCTGGTGTCATGCAACAACTTATCTAGTATTACATACAACTGGTATAAAATATTACAGATATTAAAACTCAAAAATTAAAAAGGTAGGCAGATTAAACGGTTTGATTTTAATCGCTTATTATTGTTTCTGGTCCTTGGTATTACTTGCGCACTACAGGTTCCGCTCTGGCTAAACTGCTACTAGCCAGTCTGCGTACTAATACTCTCTTCCTCCTCCTTCTTCAGACTGTGTTTTCTGACTATATGCCCAACCTTAGCAAAATGTGTATAGTTGTATGTTTTGAAATTCCGCTTCATCAAGTGTCGGTTTGTATGCATGTGATTTCTACACAGAATGAATAGCTGTGCTTTTGCAGAATAACAGAAAACCAATGTTTGCAGAACTGCATTGATTCTTGCCCCTCTCACCTCTACGCCCCATCATTCGCCGCTCAAGCCAGAGCAGAACTTATAGTGTGCTAGTTATACATGAGCCATTAGTGATAATAAATATTACTAATCAACATGTTTCATTTTCATACTTAGTCACTTGAAAGATTTTGTGTGCACAATAATGTTCCCTCTGAATATTAGACTTTTCCTCAAAATATTAGTTTTTGTCTAATAATTCTTCAAATTTTCTAATTCAATAGTCATAATAGATTATAAAAATTGCACCTTGAACATCAACATTTCTAAACAAACAAACAAAAATCTACCAATACAAAATATCCATAGTCTATATTTACTTTAATAATAATGTCATAACACATTCTACCGTAATTTTACTTTCATATTATAGAAAGTTAATTCATATTTTATAGAAATTAAACATGTAGAGAAACTTTTAAATAGTGGTTATCTACAATGTTGTTCTAGTGCAATGCACAACAATGCACTGACCTAGTGCGAAACATGTCTGCTGAAAAATATCAGGGTAGTTATTAAGATCAGCAAACACAAATCTGAAGTATTTTTTTACTGTAAACACATATTTACATTTAAAAAAATAACCTAACCTGACCTGACTTTAATGCTAACTAACGCTACAATCGGCAAATTTGTTTTCCCTGATAGATTTGACATTGCTAACATTAGAACACGAATATAAACTTTTCCGCGGAAAATACAAGAAATTAATTTTGTTTCACATTTTTTATGTTAGTCTGTAATAGCATGTATAGCGTGAACCGGCCGTGCAGTAGCTACAGCGCACTACACTACGTCAAAGTCAATTTATTTTAATACTACCCTTAAAATCTAAATATTCAACTTTTGGTTGAATATCCTATACTTTTGGTATACCTATAAAGTATCCAGTCAGGATAGATTTGGTTATAATTGTATTCAATTTTACTATCTACCTATATTAAAATATACCTATGAAGTATTCTGTTAGGATAGATTTGGTTATAGTTTTATACAACATTACTATATACCTACATCAAAATATACCTATGAAGTATCAAATCAGAATAGATTTGGTTATAATTTTATTATACATTACTATCTACCTATATTAAAATTAGGGATGGGCCGATTCCTAAAATTTTCGATTCCGATTCCGATTCCGATTCTAAAATTTTCCATTCGATTCTCGATTCTTTACTCGATTCTCGATTCTCGATTCTTTCAAGTTATATTAGCTTACATTCTAGTTCTCTAATAATTAATTTAGTTAACATCTTGGTCATATGGCAAAACCTTTTAAAAGTTCTGTTTTAATGTAATAGGCTACACAAAACCTTCAACCTTGATTTATCAATAGGAATTTTTAAAAGCATAAAAACATATCAGATAAAAGTAATGACTTATTTTAAAGTTAACAATGTGAACTTTACTTAATTTATGATGTTTGAAAAAATACCTAAACCTATTTACATTGTCTCCCAAACAAAACAAAAATTAAAAACAAACGAACAACATAAAAAGGAAAAAATTAATACAAATAGGATAGTTTTTAAAATTTAAAAGTCTGGCAGGTAATGTACATTTCTGTTCAAAAACACAAGCATTTGAACACGTTGTGGGTCAAGCTAGTTCCATCGCTAGTCACATATAGCTCCTGAAGTTGAGAAAGGTTTTTCAGAAAACACTGTCGCGAGTGGACAGACAGGTATTTTATTGCCATAGCATTTAAATGAGGGTATTTGGCACTTTGTACTGCCAAATACTTTCCAACATCACAATCTGGACTGGCTAATGGTTCCCCCAGATAATTGTTTACTTCTTCTTCTACTGTCAATTCCCCTGGGGTACCTTCTTCCTCAACATTCTGGATTAGTGGGGCATACCTTCTCCACATCTGGTGGGACCTTTTTTCTGCAGGTGTCTGGAACAAGTGCAACTGATTCAGGCCTATTTTGTATTTATTCCTCAATCTCAGTTGATTTTTAACCGACTATCACTTATAGGTCCTGTGTCTGAGGATAAAGTTTCTTCAAGTATAGATCTTTTTTGTTGATAAATTTGGGCAAAATGAATGTTGTTTAATTGCTTTTTCATATTTGATATATTATGTGGTTTTCCACCGTCAGTTTCTGTTAACTGTCATCGAATTGACGCGACGGCCAGTAGCCTGAACCGAATACCGTCTATAATATAATTTATTGAGGTTAAGTTTCGGAGGAATAATACGGTGTTTCTGTTATCCGTCTATTCGCTCAACCATCATGGCCACGGTTAATCGAGTTTTTACTGTACCCTACTTTTTTTGTGTTTTGTTCTGACATCTATAAATCAGTGGCAGTAAGACACGTGGGGGAGAGAGAGAGAGAGAGTATCGAATCCGCTCTAGTGAGAGAGAGAGAGAGAGAGTATCGAATCCGCTCTAGTGAGAGAGAGAGAGAGAGAGAGAGAGAGAGAGAGAGAGAGAGAGAGAGAGAGGACCGATGCCAAACGACCAGAAATGGTTACGATCTTGATTGCTGTTGCTTCATAAATAATAATATTTTCGTTATATTTTCGTTTACTTTAATCATTTAATTCATTGATATCAACCAATACATAAATAAGATATAGTTGGTAATTAATTATTTTTCTAATAAATTACTCCACACACATATTTTAATAGTTAACAAAATAGGAATCGACACTTTTATGATGAAGAATCGAGTATCGACGATTCCTCCATACCACCTAGAATCGACGATTCCTGGAATCGAGAATCGGAATCGGCCCATCCCTAATTAAAATATACCTATGAAGTATCCAGTCAGGATAGATTTGGTTGTAATTTTCTGCATTGGCAATAAGTCTAAATATTTACCAAAATTAAAACCAAATCCATCCAGATTGGATATTTTGTAGGTATGCTTTGATATAGGTAGATAGTAATGTTGAATAAAATTGTAACCAAATCTATCCTGACTGGATACTTTGTATGGTATATTTTAAAATAGATAGATAGCAATATTAAATAAAATTGAACAGTATTGAAATAAAATAGTAGCTACTGCGTGTCCGGTTCACGCAATAGGCCTACATGCCATTACACCCTAACATTAAAAATGGGGAAAAAATAACTTTCCGTATTTTCCGTGGAAAAAAAGTTGATATTCGTGTTCTACACATTAAAGCAAGTAATATAAAAACAAACAAAAAATTTTTTTATCGTCATTAAGACTGTTTTTACCATGTTAGGCTATACATATATTTTTTTGATGTGTTTGTATTAAAAATCTTCAGATTCGTGTTCAGCAAAGTCAAATTGATCGGGGAAAAAAAATTTCGTCGATTTGAGCTGTAGTCTCTGATCTTAATAATTACCAATAACAGTAAGTAGTGGTTTTTTTGCCAAGTGATACCAACAATAGTAATGTATATTAAAAAAATCTCAAGAACTACAAGTTTTAATATAGATTTCATTGATTTAAACTATGAAATGTCATTACTCATAATAAGAAATTATAACTAATCCTTTTTCTTAGCTGGATTGTAGTTGGACATCCGGAAACGATTCATCTTTGTGAGCCCCATCAGAGACTATATCAACTTCAGGTAATGACCCTCATTATGTAATACCATGATCACTCTTATATTCTCTACCACGAGGTTTTCTTTCTCTATCTGAATCTTACCTACATGGAAACCCATTCCTAACCCTTGTAGACAATATAGACTTATCCCTTTAAAAAAAACACACATAAAACTAAACCTTATAATACTTAGGTGATAGCAATTTGAATTTTGTTGTTTGATTTATAATTTACTTGATACAATAAAATCTTGTTACAATAATGGGCTTATAATCTGAAATTGGCTGTGTCCCATACCTCTAATTCTATGTCAAATAAAACGCAAACTACACTTTCCATCATCAATTTTGTTGAGTTAAGTTCTTGATTTGTAAAGAACCAAACTGAATTAAAATCTCATCCTTAATTAATTGACGAATACAAAAAAGATTTTTTAGGAACAGATCATGATCCTCATTTTTCATTCGTCATTTTATTCAAAATAAATACATATTAACAAAAAAAAATTAAAATTTACTTCTGTTCTTAAGAAACTAGATAAAGAGCATTGTTTTAATGTTTGCCCGACATGTCGGATTTCATAACCTAACCCTATATGAAAAAAAAAATAATAATAATAACAACATTAACTATATTCATTTCATCAGACAGTGACAAATGTTGTGAAATTTCAAACTGTAAATTGCATTTTCTAAATAAACCTATTTATTGTGAATAAGTCTGAATTTTATGATTAAATAATTACCTTGTCATATAGGCCAAGTTCAAATTTTAATTATGAAATAAATCATTTTGGAAAATACTGAAAAAGTAGCTAAATATATAATAAAATTTAATAAGAAAAATAAAGTATTATTATTATTTTAGTAAATTACACACTATAATCACACTTAAGTGAGTTCAGTGTAAAATATTTTGTCCTACAAAACTAGTTATTGCACTTGGAACATAAGTATTAATATTAATACATAATCACTTACTATTGTCTAAATGGGGATACCTTATTCGAAGAAATGTCCTACTGTCAAGCCAGACCATAAATTAGAAGTAGTCTGAGATGACAATCAGATGATTTTCTGGAAAGGCCTTACACATTTAGACAAGTATATAATACGATAATTGTTTACTTTAGCCACCTAAGCAATTTTGACTAAAACAATTTACTGGCTGATGCAAAAACTCATAAAGAATACAAAAGAAAATAAAAACACTTTTGCTAACGTTCCAAATAATTATTAACTTGGAAAAAAATTATTTCACCCTCCAGCTCCTTGCACAGTTCCCTAAAACCTTATAAAATCAATGTTTTACCTTGAAACTAGCATAATGCCTCAAAAAGAATTTACACTTTTTTTTATTACCATGGAAGGGTATTTTTTATCACATTTTAGTTTGAACGTTTTTTTGCTCGCAGTAGCCACAGCACACTGTACTGCGTCTAGACGTGAATATAACAATAAAGTATCCAGTCAGGTCAAAATTAGTTGTAAATTTATTCAACATTACTGTATTAAAATATATCTATGAAGAATCCAGTCAGGGCAGATTTGAATGTAATTTTATACAACATTACTATATACCTATATTAAAATATACCTATGAAGAATCCAAGCAAGGATAGATTTGGTGTAATTTTATACAACACTAGCATTACCCAGTGCACGTTTCTGTGCTCGAAATCATAATTTTCCAATAAGAAGACCAAATCAAACATCTAAAAAATTATATTTCATTATTTACTGGAATGCTACAGGATAGGTGTTTTTCTTCATTTCATTAGGTGTATGAACATACAAATTTTAGGTGTCTCAAGACGAAATCGCTTATGTAGTTGAAGTAAACAATTATCAATAATACTACAGTATAAGAACGTTTTTACAAATTCACATATGTTAAAGTGTAAATAAGTGTAAACTACAAACCTAATGGATAATAGTCAATTAATAATGGAAAACCATATTTCCTTTTTAATTATACATAGGTTGGTCAACTGTCGACTTCAAAAAAAAGAGCCTGAATATATAATTTTTACTTACTAAAATATAAAAAATAATTTTTCTATAAAGATAAAATAATTTATCATAAGCTTATTACCTACAAAATTTTGAAGTCTGTGCTGAATACTTGGACTCATATTTAACATACTGAATGTTACAAATAAAGGGTTTTACATAATGTTGGGGCACTTTGGCATATAAAATAACAAATTATAATATAAACATAGGTTATTCAATCATTTTTTCTATAAACTTATTTTATAGATGTAGAAATTTATTTCATTTATGATACAAAATTTTCAAGGAGATATTGTCTCATATTTATACAGTAACCACATTATATATTTATCATTCAAAGAAGTTTAAATTGTCCGTAATCTGTAATATGTGAACAAAAAATATGGAACAATGAAAATATTGGAAAGAACCCCAATACCGCAAAAATAAAAAAAGTTACTGAATATTAAACCCTTATGTACATTTCAATGATTATGTCATCATCATCAGAAGGTCTTATTACATAATAACAATCTAGCAAACAAGAGGTTACAAACTAGAGTGATATTGTATGTTTTTACGTCTAACGAAATGGCGAAAAACATTGTCAATCCTCTAGCATTCCAGTAAATGAAATATAATTATTTAGATGTTTGATTTGCTTTTCTTAATAGAAAATTAATTGATAATTTTCAATTACAAAATTATGATTTTGGGTGCAGCAACGCGTGCCACGTAACATTAGTGCTGTATAAAATTACAACCAAATCTATCCTAACTGGATTCATAGGCATATTTTAATAAAGGTATATAATAATGTTGTATAAAATTGCAAATAAATGTATCCTATCACTACATATTCATGTCTAGACGTAGTTCAGTGCGCTGTTGCTACTTTGCGTCCAAGAACGTAGTCCCAACTAAAATGTGATAAAAACTTGTGGCAATAAAAAAATTTAAAATAATAACGTAAATATTTTTTGAGGAATTTTGCTACTTCCAAAGTGAGAGGTTGTTGATATTGTAATGTTTTAAGTGACCATGGAGGGGGTGGAGGTGGAATAATTTTTTTCCAAAGTTGTAATTATTAAAACAGCAAGTGTTTTTATTTTATTTTTTTTTTGTATTCGTTATGAGTTTCTGCTTCGGTCATTAAAATGTTTCACCCGAAATCGCTAAATGATAAGTTTAGCTTATGTAGAACGGAAAAATTACCAACATATATTTTCTAACATAACATAATACGTATAAGAAGGTATATATGCTGCTTAGTTCAGACATTGTGAGTAACATCCATTTTGTTTATATTTGTTGATTCCATCTTCACATGAGCTACTAGTGGTCACTAAAAACACTTGTTATTATTTTACAACTTCCCTATAGCAGCACTTAATTATATTTGTGAGTTGACAATGGGATACATCCCCCAAAATGGCCGTCCTCAAAACAAATATAAGTAAGTGCTACTATAGGTAAGTTGTAAAATATTCACAAGTGTTTTTAGTGATCAATTTTGTGTTATAAGTGAAGATACTTTTGACTTCTATTTTTAGTGTTTTGTGAAACAGTGTACAAAATTACGGTGATTGTGAGTTTTAGCGGCCACCTGAGATATAAATTGAAAATTGTTCAACCAACAAAATAGGACGTAATGCACAAGAATTTTTTTTATTTTACTTGAAAAGTTATTTTTATCTATTTAAACGTGGGTGAAAAATTCAGTACGTTGCATAAAGCTGTGCATCGGCCGCAGAGTGATACAGTGACGTCACAACTATAGTTGGTGTTTTAGCAATCTAAACTTTATGAATCAAAAACATGTCCTGAAGCTATATTGATAATTATTATTTGTTATTGCCAGGAAAGGTTAATTTTATATATCTATATTGAAATATACGTATGGAGTATCCAGTCAGGATAGATTTGGTTCTAACTTTATAAATTTAATTATTTAGGTCATGTATAAAATTACAACCAAATCTATCCTGACTGGAAACTTTTTATGTATATTTTAATATAGGTATATATTAGTGATGTATAAATTTAAAACCAAATCTATCCTAACTGGAGACTTTAAAAGTACTGTATATTCAAATACATGTATGCTAAAACCATAACAATTAAGCCAAAACGTTGTTTCTCAAATATCTACACACGCAAGGTATGCATGACGCCACTGTATCACTCTGTGGCCGATGCACAACTGAATGCTCCGTACTAAATTTTTTACCCAAATTAAAATTGATAAAAAAATTTCTTTCTGAGAATTTTTTTTAAATTCTTGTGCATAATGTCCTATTTTGTGGTTTTGAACAATTTTCAATATGTATCTCAGGTGGCCTCAAAAACTCACAATTAATAAAATTACAACTGAAGACATTGTGCAGCTTTATATTGAAAAAATGGTAAAAATATTGACGTAATGACATTGGTGTTAAAATGTTTTTTTTATATTACTCGTTTTAATGTGTAGAATACGAATATCAACTTTTTTTTCTCGGGGAAAGTACGGAAAGTTACTTTTTTCACATTGTAAATGTTAAGTTGTAAAGGCATGTAAGCCTATAGCGTGAACCGGGCACGCAGTAGCTACAGCGCACTGCACTATGTTTAGATTTGAAATTTTATAAAACATTACTATATACCTATATCAAAATATACCTGCGAAATATCTAGTCAGATAGATTTGGTGATAATTTTATTTAACATTACTATCTACCTGTATTAAAGTATACCTACGAAGTATCCAGTCAGGATAGATTTGGTGATAAATTTTATTCAACATTATTATCTACCTATATTAAAATATACCTATGAAGTATCCAGTCAGGATAGATTTAGTTGTAATTTTGGTAAATATTTAGACATATTGCAGATGAAGAACATTACAACCAAATCTATCCTGACTGGATACTTCATAGGTATATTTTAATATAGGTAGATATTAATGTTGTATAAAATAAATACCAAATCTATCCTGACTGGATACTTCGTAGGTATACTTTAATATAGGTAGATAATAATATTGAATAAAATTATAACCAAATCTATCCTGACTTGACACTTTATAGGTTTATATTAATGTAGGTATATAGTAATGTTGTATAAAACTATAACCAAATCTATTCTGACTGAATACTTCATAGGTATATTTCAATATAGGTGGATAGTAAACTTGAATAACATAACCAAATCTATCCTGACTGGATACTTCATAGGTATATTTTAATGTAGGTATATAGTCATGTTGTATAAAATTATAACCAAAAGTTAAATTTTTAGATTTTAAGTTTAGTATTAAAATAAACTGACTTTGACGTAGTGCAGTCTACTGTGCGGTCGGTTCACACTATACATGCTATTACAGACTAACATTAAAAATGTAGAGTAAAATTAACTTTTTGTATTTTTCATGGAAAAAAGTTTATATTAGTGTTCTACACATTGAAATGAGAAATTTAAAAAAAAAAAAATTGTTAACAATATCAATAAGACTTGTTTACGCTATACATGCCATTACAACTTAACATTTAAAATGTGAAAAAAGTAACTTTCCGTACTTTCCGCTGAAAAAAAGTTGATATTCGTGGTCTACACATTAAAACGAGTAATATAATAACAAAATAAATTTTTAACACACTCATTATGTCAATATTTTTACCGACAAAATAAAATAGAAACCTTAAGTATTCAAATTAATACAAGTTTGTAAAGTGTGGTTTTCTGTCATTTTTTCAACCTATTTTAATTTATGGTATTAGTGTAAAATTATATTAACTTCCTCATGTGTATGAGGACCATCCACAGTACTAAAAATGTAATTACATTTACTTCATAAAGCGCGACATAAATGTCAGATTTTTTAAAAGTTTTAGAAATAATTGCAATTGGTTTTAGAGTGCAGGGTTTACTTTTTATCATGAGACATACAATATTTGTTTACAAATTTTGAAAACGTTTTGTTGTGGTCTTATAGTATGACTAGTCACAGATCCTGATATAAAATAATTCAAAATATCCAAAATAGTTATAGTGGTACCAATCTTCAGTATATTTAGTCTAGAAACTATTTACCTTTAATAAATTCTGATGCGCAAACTACTTCATAACCATCTTCCATTGTAGATACCATCGTTTATTACTTGTAACACAGCTATGGACAACAATCCGTGAATACAGAGTTTAGACAAATAAGAGTTTTTGTATCACATTTACAAAACATAACGGTAACAGATTTAGAAATACAAATCCTTTACATAAGCCTGAATACAAAAGAATTATAAATAATTTGACTCAATACCAAATTCCTCATAACTAAAACAATTTACCAGTATTTTACGAGTACTCCACAATATCTCTAATTAACATAACGCCAACACAATTACAAAAAAAAACAAATTATCCAAAGAAGGCAAACATCAATGTACTACGAGGGAATGGAGTAACCGTTTTTTAGTAGCACGACCTCTTAGATTATAATTAAGATTGACACCTACACAAACTGGCTCCTTAATAATTTGGAAGTAGTTATGTATATTGTAACGCAATTTTTAAATGATCACTATTAACGAATTATACTAGACACCTAGAGAAAGATGTACATATCCTACATGTCCACGATAGACTAAAAGATATAGAATTATCCTGCTTACTTTATAAACGTATGTATATACAATGTCTGGCTAGATATATACTTGAAAAATATTACAACAAGCTTATGACCGTATTTATATTTTATTGACATTTTAAAGTTATTTCACGTTTATAGTTTATTTTACGAGATGGTAAAATGAGGAACAATCTTTCTATTTGACCAGTCATATTCATTGATTATTTAATACAGTTTCTTTTTATGTAAAGCTTTGTATTTAAAGTTGCTTGTTATAATCATCTTGTATCCACTGATTAAACTATAATTGAATAATACTTTGCTTAACTTTATATATAATTTAATATATCTAAAACATACAGAACGCATATTGATAAAAGGTATTTACACATGCCTATAGTAGTATTACCGTTTTTGATTTTTTACGACGGTAGAACGAGAGATATTAACTACATTGTTAATACTCACACACACACACACACACACACACTCAATTTTAACTTTGCAACACAGTTTTCTTATATTCACTTTAGAATGTACTTGAAAAAGAATCTTACTTGGTATGTATGGGAATTGACTTTCGAGGATTTTAATTTCGAAATGAGAAAACGTAATTGAAGTCCTCGAAAGTCGACTTGCATATATACAAGGTAAGATTTTAGTTCACGTACACTATAGTGTAAGTGATACACAACACACACACACACACACACACACACACAATTAAAAACCAAGTTGAGACGTGTAGGCCTATATATATATATATATATATATATACACACACACACACACACACACACATATATATATATATATATATATATATATATATATATACGTCTCCAACTTGGTTTTTAAAATGAACACAAAATATTTTATTTTCAATTAAAAGCTAATTTTCCTAAATCCGAAATATACTTACTTAAAATTACGACATATTTAAAACAGACTGTACATTTGAATTTGTTGCCTGTGGATTGTCAATTTTATAATCTGTGATTTCATGCTGATTGGATTGTTGGAGTTTTATTGTGAATACGTGAATAGAGAGTATGAGTTTGTAAGTTAGAAGTACAGTAGTTTGTGGTAAATTAGATTATTCTGTTGACTTTCCGACAAAAGTCTTGTGATTAACTTTCTTAACAGTAGTACTAATTATAAGTATTAGGAGCTTGTCAAAAAAAAATGTGATATGGTTGGTTTTAAATTTCCAGGTAGGACTAGATTTAATTTATTAATGTTAACCTAAAATAACAGCTATATATTATGACTATATTTATCATGAAATATTTTTATCTCTACACATTGTTTATATTAACTTAAAATGATAGATTTATTAGACTATTGTTACTATATTTATCTTGCAATTATAATGAAAGGAATTGGAATATTGAAGAAAGGAGAAAAATATAGTCTTAATGATGGGTTGTTTACAATTTTTTTGTAAAAATATAGTTATAATGACATTGGTTTAAACATTTTTTTTAATGGTAATTGTTTAGTTTGCTAAACCGGGCCTATATTTTCATGAAACATTCAGAAACTTGTAAAAAGGCTATTTTCATTGAAATTATTTTTTTCTGTAATAACTCGTTTCAATATGTAGAACACGAATATCAATCTTTTTCTGCGGAAAATACGGAAACTTTCTTTTTCACATTTTAAATGTTAGTTTGTAATGGCATGTAGGCCTATAGCGTGTATAGGGCGAGGAGTAGCTACAAGACATTGCACTACGTATAGATTTGGTTGTAATTTTATATGACATTACTATATATCTATATTAAAATATACCTACGACGTATCTAATCAGGATAGATTTGGTTGTAATTTTGGTAAATATTTAGACTTATTGCCAATGCAGAAAATTACAACCAAATCTATCCGGACTGGATACTTAATAGGTATATTTTAATATTGCAAAAATTATAACCAAATTTATCCTGACTGGATACTTTGTAGGTATATTTGGTTAAAATGCTGAAGCTCGGCCACCTACGATATTTTGGGAAATTGTTTAACACCACCAAATAGGACGATAGCCACAAGAATTTTTTTTATTGACCTCGGAAAGTATTTTTATTTTTCAATTTAAAGTAGGGTAAAAAATTCAGCGCAGATGTACAAGCTGTGAATGCGGAGGTGCGGAGTGATACAAATGTTTTGCTACGCCACAGTGCTGCGCACAAGGTTGTACGCATCGGCCGCGGTACGTCATGCAACCTTAAGTGTGTAATATTTGAGAAACTACGTTTTGGCATAATTTCTATACATATATTTAAATATACTTATAAAGTCTCCAGTTAGGATAGATTTGGTTTTAATTTTATACATTACCTAAATGGTTACATTTATACAATTAGAACCAAATCTATCCTGACTGAATACTTCATAGTTATATTTAAATGTAAATATATAAAATTCACCTTCGTTGGCAGTAACAAAAATAATAGTTATCAATATAGCTTAAAGACTTGTTTTTGTTACATAAAGTTTAGATCGCTAAAACACGAAATACAGTTGTGACATCACGAAGCATTTGTATCACTCCGTGTCAATTCACAACTTCTACCGCTGAATTTTTTACCCTACTTTATATTAAAAATAGTAACTTTCCTAGGTCAATAAAAAAAATTCTTGTGGATATCGTCCTATTTGGTGGTGTTAAACAATTTCCCAAAATATCGTAGGTGGCCGAGCGATGAATGCTAGGATATTCCCTTATATACCCCATGATTTCAGAGTGTTCAGAATTCCTATTTTCCATTCCATATCATATGCCTTCTCAAGGTCAAAAGAAACAGCAACATGTGTTTGACGCAAGAGAAAGACATCTTGAATAGCGGATTCTAACAAAACCAATTGGTCAACGGATGATCGTCCTTGCCTGAAACCACACTGTTCGTTGGTAAGAAGATCGTTGGTTTCTAGATACTAGACAAGACAGCGGTTGACCATCTTCTCCAGTAGCTTGCACAAGACTTTTGTAAGAAATATAGACCTGTAACTACTGGGATTGGTTTTGTTTTTATCTGGTTTTAAAAGAGGAATTACTGTCGCTTCTAACCATGCAACAGGGAAAAACTGCTCCTTGAATAACCGATTGTATATTCAAAGGACAAGCTTCGCCTGATGATGGTAGATGTTTCAGCATGAAGTATACAATGGAATCAGGACTGGAGCAGAATCCTTCGTTGACACAAGAGCTGACTCCAATTCCCCTATACAGAAAGGAGTATTCAAAGGAGAGTCCCCAGACAACCCAACAGTAAACGGTATTTCTTATTCCTTCAGTTTATAATTCTGGAATAATCTATTGTAGGATGTAGTAGCAGAAAAGTTAGAAAATGATGTTTCCAGTACATCTGCAATATTACCACTGTTTGTGATCAATCTTCCATCCGGATGCGTTAGCCCAAAGGCTGGCAACTGAATGGAAAAGCCACAAACTGATCTTAATTTCCTCCACACTGTGGAGGACGGAGTTGTTCGGCTAATTGTGTTAATGTACTGGTCCCAAGAGTTCTTCCTACTCACCCTAAATATCTTTCGTGCTTTCGCACAGTCTTTTATATTCCTGAAGGTGGTCATTTGTTAAGTTATGTTTAAATCTCTTTAGAGCTCTTCGCCGTAAGGAAGATTTCTGTGTATTCATCGTTCCACCATGGAACAGGTGAACATTGTGCATAAACAGATGATTTAGGTATGGTCTTTACAGTGGCATTCAAAATAGTCTTAGTAAAGTTTTCAACAATTGTATCAATGGGTGTCAGGTAATCTGTGTCAAGTGATACAAAATATTTCAAAAAGGTGTCCCATTTGGCTGTTCCCAAAATCCAATCGGGATGTCGAACGTAACAAGGAGAGGAGTCATATAGGTTTAACTTTATAGGTACATGGTCGCTTCCATACAAATCCTTGAGTACCGACCATGTGCATCTAGTAGCCAAAAGAGGGCTGCGGGTCAACAGCTGTCCATCCACCAGTAGATGCTGCTAAATGAGTAGGCGAACCGTCATTTAGCAGACATAAGTCCAGTTCCGTTCTTACACTCTCTACAAGTTGACCTCGAGAGTTGCTAATCGGAGATATCCAAGACAAATGGTGGGCATTAAAATCTCCAACCAATAAGAACGGAGTCGGTAACTGGGTTATTAAGTTCATTAAGTCACTGTGTTGCAGGTTTTCTTGTGGTGGCACGTAGACACAACACACAGTGATTTTATACGGGACAGCTGTTTGAACGGCTACTGCTTGTAAAGGAGTTATAAAGTTTAGATAAACAGCATCGATACAGTGACAGGCTAGGATAGCTACACCACCTCTAGCTCGATCTTCTGTAAAAAAGTCCGATCTAAAAACTGAATACTCCCTTAAATGGAAACTATGTGCTTAGTGGAGATGTGTATCCTGTACACGTACAAGCATTGGATACACATCTCGCGCAAGTACTTTAAGATCTTCTATGTGACTCCTAACACCGTTGACGTTCTTTGGCTTTCTCTGACACTCTTTGGTTCCTTCTTGTTTGCCCGTGTCATTCGAAGACGTCTTAGGCTTACATTCCTCAGATTCCATATCCACCCGTTCAGGGATGGAATCTGAGGAAGTTTTGGATTTCGGAGGGGTTTTGTTATAACGCCCTACTTTATTGATACGGTTTTTGGCACCCAACATTGTTCGTGCCGATTTACTGGTTTTTTTACTGCAGGCATACTTTTCGCTGTATTTGGTTGGGATACTTATTTGGACGCAATAGACTTTATACTGCTGTGCGGAGAAATAGATTTCATTCACGGATTTGGTTCGGCCACCTAACCCCTCTGCGGAGGAGCTTGGTAGGAGAGGTAAATCACGTGACGTCTTTGCAGGTTCTTTAATATTCAAAGATTGACCACATGTGACTAGCGAGAGTAGAGGAGAAACTTGGTCAGTTAGAATTTCTATCTTGTTCGCCAAGTCAGCACAGTTTAAACAAGATGATGTTGTAGCGGTAACAGTAGCGGCACAGGTCTTACCGTCAACCTTTGGTTTAGCGGACCTATAATTATTTTTTTGCATGTGAAAAGGATATCCTATCATTAGTCATGACGCTGAGAATAGCCTTTTCTTCTTTAAAGTTAGGACAGTCATATGATCGCGCTGAGTGGTCACCACCACAGTTAGCGCACTTTGGAGAATTTACGCACTCGTTTTCATCATAGCCTTCCTCGCCACATTTACTGCAGGTACAGCTGACACTTGAAGCAGCGCCTAGGGTTAGCCACATATGGTCTGGTAACCCGCATCTATATATATTCGGGTATCTCTGGTTTGCCAAATGTAAGTATGAAAGAGGCTGTTACAACTTTCACCCCCTTTGTCTGTCTTCATAACAGACACGACATCTATTATTGACTGAGAAAACAGTTCTAACTTTATTTTGTTGACAGCGACGTTCATTAAATCTGTGCAGGTGATGACTCCCTTTGAAAAGGTCAAGGATCTATGGGGGGCAACAGATACCATGACCTGATTGAAGAAGGAGGTCATTTTTGAAAGAGATCTCGTTTGTTTCTCATTGCAGGTTGCCACCAGCAGTGTCCCAATTCGTAGTTTCTTGATAGAGGCGACAGGACCTCCAGCAGAGGCAGTTATCGCCCTATTGATAAGGAAAGGAGAAACTTTTGAAAGATCTTTCCCCTCCTCGGCACTATAAAATATTAAATATTTTGGTGATGGCAATGTCTGTGACGTTGCCACCATCAACTTTTTACTCGCATCAATAATGTTAGATTCGTCAGGAGAATCCTGGCATGTCCTCTTCAAACTAGTTATAATTGACAGGGTTTTTGAATCAATAAACTTTTTTAAGCCAGCCATTGTGTCAAGCCTTACGGGCGAGACTATAGGAATGGGTCACAGGAATTGGAATCACATAAAGATGATTTCCAACCCTCAGAACTCTGAGGCCTATAGCTTTTCTCCTTAGCTCAACTAGATGGGCATCAGTCGAGAACTCGTAATACGTTGTGCTTTACACAGGCTTCAAATGGGGGGTGTAGGGGTAACATACTGTTGGGTTCCTGGACACTGCGGAATACTCGGATACACAAAAGCGGATGAAGCGGCAAAGAATGCTACAAGTTTGGTGCCCATTACTCATCGAGTTATGGCATCTGATTATGTGTGTTTTGCGAAACATTTATTGCTCGCTGCTTGGAATGACGAATGGCATACTGTGATTCAGAATAAGCTGAGGGAAATTAAAGATACCGTCCATCCATGGAGGTCTTCAATTCGTTCAAGACATAGGGAGGAAGTGGTGGTAACACACCTTCGCGTTGGACACTATTTTTCAACTCATGACTACAATTCACCTTCAAAACAGAAACAAACAGAAGAACTAACTATTTTGACATTACATTAAATATAAACAATAATAAAATAGAAACTACAGTACACAGAAAACCAACTTCCAACAACACCACAATACACAACAAATCTAACCACCCTTGGACACACAAAATTAACACTTATAGTAACATGATAAATAAAGCAATAAAATACACACAAAACAACAAACAAAAATTAAATGAAGAATTAGATAACACTACAAAAATAGCATTAGAAAATGGATACAACAGATACCTTATAAAACACATTTACAATAAATTTACAAAAAACCTAACATCAACACAACACTACAACCTGAACACAAAAATAATAATAAAAAAATCTACCTAAAATACAAATACACCAATAACAAAATAGAAAAAATAACAAAAAATATACAACATAGAACACTACATTCCAACATTCAAACCAAACAACAAAATAATAAAATATCTTAATAATACAAACCAAAAAACAAATACAGAAAAACATAACCTATCTGGAATTTACAACATTACATGTAACAACTGCAATGCATTTTTACATAGGAAAAAACCAGATCATTTAAAATAAGATTTGAAGAATATTACAGAACATTCAAAAGTAAAAATACAAAAGCATCAAAGGTTGCAGCACACCTAATATCTCATAAACATGAAATAACAAATTTCGAAAATAACCTAACCATACTGGGAATAAATAATAACCCAATAGAACTAAACTCACTAGAAAAATACCACATTTATAAAAACATACACAACAATTCAATGAACCTACAGGCAACATATACAGAAGACATACTATTCAAAAACATTATACACACGGCTCAATGAAGAAACATGTATGACGTCAACAAATATCAACATCACGGACCGAACATCCATACCAGAAAAATATAGAAAATTAATTTAGTAATTCGACAATGATCAAGTGACTGAAAGGTGCCTCATCACATGAGGTAAAATTATTGCACTTATGGTGGAAAATATTATTTACAATTAATAATAACTTCATAAAATGTGTGTGACGGGAAAATATTGGACAACTTGAAATATCACGATGTATATATATATATATATATATATATATATATATATATAGAAAAAAGTTTCAATTATATATAATATTGAGCAGTGCATAATTTTGTAACACTATTTATAAATATATGTGATAGATGTTGAATATTGCAGTTATATAAAATAATGTTACAACGTTTTTTATAATAAAATTTAATATTGTTTTAGGGCTACGGAGACATGGGTATGAAATATTAGACATCCCTGTAAGACAAGTTATTGTTTTGGGAAAAGATGAGAAAGAGAAATTGGAATGCACAGGTATGTATTTACTTCTTCAGGTGCAACATACAATAATATATTATCAATTTAAATTATCTTCTTTTCTCCCGTAATAACTTTTACATGTATAATCCCACTAAATTACTTTGGTGTTCTCCTTTTTCTCTACAGTCTCTGTCAGGAGATAGGTACATGTGCATTATATACATAAACATTAAAAAAAATCTATCATTAACACTTTATAGTTAAAATTCTTATTATTAGTCATAAATAATTAAAACATACTATATAGAGCACTTATTAACTCATAGCTTTATTGTTATGTTGTATCATATTTTACCCGTAAAGTAGTCCAATATATTAATTTTATGTTTCAGTTTTTAATATGATATGCTACTACATAAATGTGCCTTTATTACATTGACAGTAGACCAAAGATATCTGTTGTGAAGGTATTATCTATTAATTGCAAATTCAGGTACATCTGTAGGTAAACATTTATTTGAATAAGTGGGTTATGTTAAAGAGAAAAAAGTCAATTCCTGTCTAATCAATTCTTTTTAGATGTAGAAGTGAGTTGTTACGTCGTGAAATTGTTCTGTATCTAGATTCTATGAATTAGTTAAATAAAATATCCCCCCTGAGAAAATGTTTTTCTAAATTAAATATGCAAAATAACTCATTTTAAAAATGCACCATTCTGAAATAAGAGATTTTAATGATGAGCTTCATGGAGTAAAGTTTCATGTAGATTTCAGTATTTGACCACTTAATAAAAAATAATAAAAGTATTTTCACAAAATACATTTAACATTAATGCTTTTTCAAACCAATTAATTCTCCGAAAAGGGAGGATTAAAACATAAAATGCAGTAAAAATGTAAGAAGGTGAAATCAATGAAAAGTTGCTATCTAGTGAAAATTTGTACACATCTTCCAAATCTATATTTATTGTATATAAATTGTATCAAAAATATTTTTCAGCATTTGCTGTAAGTGTAAAGTCTGTGAGTTTGAAGATGTAATTAAACTAGTTTCATTTACAAAGAAGGTTTTGACTTTCCTTTTGGTACCCCAGTCAGATATACTAAATAAAGTAACTCTATTTACACATACGTGTAGTGCACCCACTTTAAGACTACACAATCATATACTGTTTAACATTTTTAAAAAGGGGCAGAAGTGACGGCTTTCAAGTGAATATAGAGATTAACTCCAAGTTTTGAGTGGAGAACCAAAATGTCCTCTTATATACAATAAGTCTTCTAATAGCTTTATTTTTTTTTTATTTTTTCATTGAAAAGCATACTATCACTTCCATGTTATTTGTTAAGAGAAACTCTTCAATGAGTTGTCATGTGCAGGAACCAGAAGGAATTGGAAAAGAGGAGTCAGGATGTTGATTGATGTATTTTCCATTTTTTTTAACCATCTGTAAAAAAAATTATTGGTTTGTTTTCATTTTGTGTTATAATGTTATTTATTATTATTGTTTTTTATTATATTTAGTGTTACATTTTTCTTGTAGATTATATTGTTGTTTGTTTTAATATATTTCTTAGTTTATAATTTAACTTAATTGTTGTTAATTAAATTGAGTTTTTACTTTGTTATTATGTTTGGCGATAATAACCAACATTATTTTTTTGCAAAAAAAATAATCATCTGTCAGCTGGAAGATGTAGCTTAGAAATACACACTTTTGTCCTTGGATTTTGGGTAAGCGGGAGAGAATAGTAGTAAATACTTGACCCAATCTCTTAACAGTATTATTGGTAGTTAATAGTTGTGAAGTGTATGGAGAGTAAACCTCTGATATATTCACTAGGTCGGTCTGGCATTGGTGTAGCACCCCAAAATTGAGGTGTAATAACATTTTGCGTTACCTTGCCACTGCGGAATAAATGAAAATATAGAGCAGTTAAATTAGCCAAGGTAGCTTCATCTAACTACATACATTACCTTGCATCTGATTTTCTGTTGAAGATGAAACAAATTCTCTTCTGTCATTCGGCTTGATGCCGAATGGTTCAACAGCCAAGTGCTGGCATTGGCTAAAGTAAAGTAAGTGTTCTGTCAGTAGAATGAAGAACAAAAAATCTGTTGATTGTAACAAATTGAGGAAAATCAATGGATATTATCTGTTCATTTGTATTGAAGAGAAGTGATGGTTGTTCCTCTTTATAACCCTAATAGAGGGAGGCTAGATCTACTTCATATATCCACCCTTCCCACATGATAACATGGTCCTTTTCCTCAGTAATAAATTGTTAATGCAACAAAACACTGTTGCGGTTAAACTATTAATAACCATACAATGTCAAAAGCACAGTGGTACAATATATTACAATAAAAATATTGGAAAGAACCCCAATATTACAAAAATAATAAAAAATAACAAATAATACAAATTACTTAAGATCAAACCCTTATGTACATTTTAATGACCATGTCATCATCATCAGAGGGTTATATTACAAAATTACAATCTAGCAAATAAGAAGTTAAAAACTAGACTTACGCCAACCGTCAGACTGAGAAGGAGGGGGTTTGGTGGCCCCCGAGGTTATGCAGCGTGACACCGACAATGGCTGTTGGTAGGAATATGGGAACAGGGCTTTTGGTAGTAGCTGGATGTAGGAAGAGCATCTGCAAGGCAGGACGTTTGTTTGGATAGGATGGTAAAGGCAGGACGTTTGTTTTGATAGGACGGTATAAGGATTTTATTTTGGGGACTACGGTTATTTTAAACATTGGACTGGTGACAAACACAAAAATACACACACACACACACACACACACACACACACACACACACACACACACACACATACTGCAACAGAACGCCCCCAACGCCAAACCAACGAACCAGCCGCCCTGCGGCCGCTTGCCGTCCTGACACTGCCGCATCCGACCACCTCCGTCGCAAGGTAAAAATTTTGAAATGGGCCGTTCCTAGCCCGAACTAGGAGACTGCATTGACCTGCCAAAATCTGCCAGAGAGCTAGTCACTGGACTTTCATTTAAAAAACCTAACTTGCTGAGACTTAACCCTTTGGGTATGTATTTCTTGGGGAATTAGTTCATTTGAGAGCATTTTTATGGCAAAATGACCCTTTGAAATAAACAATCCCTTTATGTGATTTTGCAAATCTTGAACATTTGATTTTAAACTCTTGTACATAAAATTAAACAATTGAACTTTTAAAACATGACTTCATCAACAAGTAATTTTAACCCTTTTAATTTAAAAACTGATCCTTTAAAAACATAAGTTATATCAATAAACAATTTTACCCCTTTTAACAAACAACTGACCTTTTGTAAAACATAAGCTATATCACTAAACAATTTACCCCATTTAAATAAATAATTAATATTTTGAAAAACATCAGTTATATCAATAAACAAATTTACCCATTTAAATAAACAATTAATATTTTGAAAAACATCAGTTATATCAATAAACAAATTTTTATACTTCTATAACTAATTAAACAAAATATCTTACATCTAAATCTGGAATTCTTAGCCTAACAATTGATTTACTAGACATACATAACCTTTGCTGAATATTTACTTTCTATTTTTATTGTTTACTTTAAATCAAAGAAATTGTTTCACATTATAATTGTGTCCCTTTTTTCCTATTTCACAACCTTTTATTTTATTTCCAAATAATTTTCTAAACCCTTTAACCCCTTTACGTTTTAATTAAATCTCATTAATAAATTTTAATTAATTTCCATTAATTAATTTTAATTGATTCTCATTAATTAGTTTTAACCCTTTCTCATTAAATAATTTTAATTGATTCTCATTAATTAATTTTAACTCTTTCTCATTAAATAATTTTAATTGATTATCATTAAATAATTTTAAATATTTAACGTCGGTCTAAAATCCTAGAAACAAACATTTTCTTTCGATAATCATCTTATTTCGACAGTCAAACATCTTATTTGACTTCTTTTGCACAAAACTTATAACAAATTTCTCAACTCCTGTTTACATTTCATTCATCTGTCCCTAATTTTTTATATTTAAAAAACCTTTAATTCATAACATTGATTTAATTAATTTCTTTTCAACACAATTTATAACTTTCTTTATTTAAAAATTTCCAATTTACCAACAATTTAATTATATTTCATATTTATAAACTTGTTTGGAGGAGTCCTCCATTTTGGGGGGGATTTCCCCCAATAAACACTACCCCCTCTAGTTTATGTATTAAACAAAGCCATTGCTTGATATCTTTACATCTTTAAAAAGAAAATTAATTTAAATTTAAATTTATGAAATTCCAATGTTCCCCAAAAAATTTTCAATATCAAAATTTAATTTAATTGAAAAAGAGAGAAGCTAAGATCTGACATTTACACTTAGAACCGCTTCGTGATCGAGGTAGATTTCCTCGGTCTTCTCCCTCTGTAGATGGTTGGCCATCTTGAATGCAAAGTAGCCTTGTCACATAATGGAAGCGTCACCCACGCCGGCTCCCTTGTCGATGGCGTCCCTAGTATGAAACATTTGTCTTCCACTCCCAGTACGTCTTTTCTGCGTTGTCGTAGTAGAATCTTATATCCCGATTTTGAAACATATAAAATTTTGCTCTCCCGCTTTCAGTTTTTGAATTCCCATTGTTCAATTAATTATTTAATTATTTATTTCTCACTGTTCATGTATAAGAGTTTAATTTAAAAATTGAAATTTAATTTAATTTGGATTTTTTTCACTGTTCACTGTTTTATAGAAATCTTGAAGCACTGTTCGTTATTAATTACTTTACTGACTCTAATAATTTTTCACCTCTAACACGCACAAACTTCTTGAGAACGCCACCACATCTGCATATTTGTGTCTTAATTATCGAATTACAAACTTACACACAAAGATTTGTAACCCGGAGCAACCGGATCATACGTCCTCCACCTTTGATGTCTCGAGTAACGCTATTCCTCCTACATCGATTTAGCCTGGCCGTTGGAAGCGTCTTCACCTCACTCTATGTTTTTGACCAATGGCTTTATAATGGAGTAATTCACATCAGGTGATCTACCCGTCGTTTTTATTTGCGTTTTATTTGCAACTTCTTGGTCTAAACCGATTGATAATCTTGCCTTTTTACTTGTTGGTCGCTTAACTCTTTCACCTTGCATTTCTACGATTTTTGGTACTGGGCATTTTCTTCTTCTTTTCAAATTCTGCGTCCCCTTGAATGTTGTTGGTGTTTATAGGTGGATTTTCATCCTTTCTCCCCTTTTCAATGTATTTAAAATGTACTTCAAAGCATACAAAAACGCTTTTCCCTGCTAATGGCTTAGTTTCTTTAAATTTATATCCATTTTTTTATTATATCCTCACCCTGAGGTTTTTTTATCTCTCTTTCACCCTTTGTCTCTGGCTTACTTAACTTATTAAAAACCCTGAAATTTCTATATAATTGTGACGGTAATCTGTGACCCCAGATTGCCCGTCGCAATACACACACACACACACACACACAGCCCGTTTTAGAAAGGTATGTAAAATTCAATGGTAAATATTTATTATTACTGTATATCTTTCAAAATGTTTTTGATAATATTAGTACTCAAACACCACTGCCTTCGGAGGATTTAATAAAACGGGAAGTCATCGATATTAACTCTAAAATACCATTGAGTACAATTAACGGACATTAAATCCTTCACGGGCCGTGGACAGTAAATAAACATATGAATTTAAACAAATATAAAAAGGAACATTAAATAAATCGTTTATCTGTTGTGAGTAGTTACTAGGGCTTATGTGTTACCTATTACTGGTTCCCTCGAGAAGCTAGCATTCGGCTGGATGCAGTCTATTGGTTGGCAGGAAGACGTCTTCTCTCTCAACTCGCTAGTCTGGGTCTCTCTCAACGACTGTCTTACTTCATTCTTTAAACTATATCGGAAATATTAAACTTTGCCCGGACAGCTGTCTTACTGTCGGTTAACAGTTGGTCTCACGCGGAGAAGACAATTAGAACCATTTGCTCTCAGAACTAATTGGCGGTAATATATATATATATATATATATATATATATATATATATATATATATATATATATATATATATACAGTCGGCGCTGCTTATTGTGATCACGGTTAATGTTATCATTCGGTTATTGTTATCGTTTAATTGAAAAACAAACACGGACGTATCTTAATACATTGTAATTAGGCCGCTTATTGTAATCATCTGTTCGCTTATTATTATCATTTAATTTGTCATTCAAAATCATATGCGTCAACGTATACTAGCATAGACCAAGTAAAAATGTCTAGAAAGTAGTGTAAACAGCTCGTGCAACACACAATGACGCCCAATTCATAGTATGTTTATTTTTAGAATGACAGAAATACTTTATAACGGTTTCAGCATTTAGCACAGTTCTCAGAATGTCTCCCTTACTCTTTGTTTACGCAAACACCCTAGCCTTGCTTGAGTCGACATTAGTTGTTTGTTAACATTAGTTGATGTTACTACTGAACCATTTACAGTACAGTCCTACTGTATTTTTTAACAGTGAATTTTTATGAACGTTTATTACAGTATTTCAGTGTGATTTTACATAACTTAATTTTTATAGAGTTTAGTGTCACTTGAAGTTTCAAAGGACAGTATAGCAAGATGTCCGAATCTCAAAAGAAACGACGAGATTTAAGTCTTAAAGAAAAACTTGATATTATAGATAGGTACAGTAAATTACCAAAAATTAGTCAAAGAAACGCTGCTTCTCAACTTGGCGTTTCTAAACCTCTCTTATGTAAAATATTGAACAACAAAGAAAAAATCTTGTCATTATCAAAGTGTAATGCAAATGTTGACAACAAAAGACATCGTTCTGGGAAGGATCCGCAAGTGAAATCAGCTTTGAAATTGTGGTTTAAAAATGTTCGCGAAGAAGATGCTCGAGTTGACGGCCCACTAATGCGTCTAAAAGCTGAGGATCTTGCCAAAAAAAATAGGAAAACAGGATTTTGAAGCCACAGATGGATGGTTCAATCGATTAAAGAAAAGGGAAAACATTGTTTACAAGAAAACGTGTGGTGAAAAAATAAATGCTGATTTTGTTGGAGCTGAGGACTGGTTACAATACGAATGGCCAAAGATTTTGGCCGAGGATTCTCCTAGCTGCATATACAATGCAGATGAAACAGGACTTTATTATCGTACTTTACCCGAACATACTTACTTATTTAAAAATGAAATTGCTAACGGCTGTAAAATATGTAAACAAAGAATAACTGTTTTGTGTTGTTAACATGGTTGGTCATAAAGAAAAACTCTTAATTATCGGTAAATCTAAAAATCCATGTTGTTTTCAAGGTATCAAAAAGCTACCGGTTGTATATCATTCAAACTCCAATGCTTGGATGACATCAAAAATTTTTAATGAATGGCTGACTAATTGGGATACCAGCCTCAAACGCAACATTGTCCTTCTACTAGACAACTGCACTGCACATAATGACATAAGCACCACGCTAAAACACATCAAAGTGATTTACCTTCCGGCCAATACTACATCAATTATTCAGCCATGTGACCAAGGCCTAATTAAAAATCTCAAAAGTTTTTATCGACGAGAGATGCGTGCTAGAATTATAGAAAATATGGATGAATTTCAAACCTTTAACTCAAATGAATTGGCTAAAAAAACTTTTTTACTCGATGCTATTCATCTGATAGCAAAATCTAGGAATGAAGTTTCTGAAAAAACTGTGAAAAATTGCTTTAGAAAAGGTGGTTTTTTTGTTGAAGAAAATTAAGAGCAAGCTACATCGGAGGAAGACTCTGAAGAGAACTTGAAGCCTTTTGATTTGTCGTTAAAAGAATATACTGAGTGGATGGAAGTTGACGATAGTATTGAAACAGCAGCGGTAATGACTGAAGACGATATTTGTGAGGTAGTTGCTTCAACATCAAAAGTTACTGAAGAAGAAGAAGGCACCGATGATGACGAAAATGATAAATGTGTACCACAAAGATCTAAGCAGGAAGTTCACCAAGCTCTTGAGATTCTAAGGCAGTTTGTTCAACAAAAAGCAGAAAATTTCAACAAACATTATGAATATGAACAATTTATAAACAATATTTTACGAGAAGACTACAGACAGTCACATATAGAGGAATTCTTCAAGAAAAAGTAAATGTAAATTTGAAGTGTAAATGAGATTGAAGTGTTTTATAATGAAGTTTTATGTGTTAAAATGTTTTGATCAAGTGTTTTACGTAGTTCTATATACTGTATTTTTTTTCAATTATGCTAGATTCAGTGTTTAAAAAAAATCTGCAGGGGAATAAAATAAACTGACATGAAATATGCCCACTCTTTTAACAAGTAGAAAACTAAATTACAGAAATTCTACTACTGTACATAAAACTGTCCGGAATAGCACCAAAATTTGGTAAGTACAGTTTAATTATAGTGTTACAGAATTAGAATTACTTGATGTAATGATAGGCTTACATATCGTTCAGAACAAACAGTTGTGGCAATAATACAGTAAGTTCAATGCAGTACGGCTGTAGACTACATCATGATTAAGCGTTCGGTTATTGTTATCAATTATGCTTCTGACAAATATGATCACAATAAGCGGCGCCGACTGTATATATATATATATAAAACATTTCAGTACATTAGTAACAATGACTTTGAGAAAATTTTAAATTATATGTTCAATATTTATATTTAACTGAACATATTTGAAATGCCAAAATTAACACGTTCAGCACGCCTAGCTTACTGGCACGCTCTGGGTTCCTTTGCGAGGCACTGAGAGTGGTATGGAATTAAGACTATCTCTGCTTTGAACTTGTCACCTCTTATTTCTGCCCAGATCAAGTTGGGTGTCAGTTTCTTCGTGAGTATTCTGGTAACATTGCACAGCTTTAATTGGTTCAAATTTCGCAAGAATATTATCTGTGATCCTACCTTTAATATCAATAAGTGCGATTGCAATAATTGTACATAGAATTTAGCAATTATAAACAGTTAAAGTAATTAATAATTTATTATTATTCTTACATACTGTTTATAATTTTTTAAAATTAATTTTAGTAACATTAGTATAGATATACATTTTAACATTAGACTTATGGTAGGCTGTAATCTGAACCGTCCTAAGGCTCTGGGGCGGAGCCCTGTAGATGGATTTACACCAAACCTTACAGAAACCATCCTGAGAATATGGTAAACAATCCTACCAAATTTCATTAACTTTTGTTCAGCGGTTTAAGAGTTCATAAGACATTACATACACACATATATACATACATCATTTTTTGAACAATCCCAAGCCTGTGGGGCGGAGCCCTGTGGATGGATCTACACTAAACCTCACTTGCACCATCCTGGGAGTATGTTAAACAAACCCTTTACATTTCATCAACTTCTGTATAGCGGTTTAGGCGTCCATGAGATACATATATACATCAGTTTTTGAACCATCCTAAGCCAATGGGGGCAGATCCCTTTGGTTGGATGTACACCAAACTTAACCTGACGCATCCTGTGAATATGTTAAACAATCCCTCTGAATTTCATTAACTTATGTTCACCGGTTTAGGGGTACATAAGACACACACACATATGGGGCATATTTTTCCGGTTGGTTTATTTTATTGATTATGTTTCCTGTGTTTTTGTTAGCTATGTTAATATTATTATTTTTTAGTATTTTAGTTATTCTTTTTATGTTGTACCCTGTATATGTGAATGTGGCCCATTTTGTTGTTGTTTGTAGTTCGATTATAGGTTGTTTTAATTTATTTAATATTTTAAATTCTAATTTGTATATAGTTTTTTTTATTGTATCCATTTTATGGGCTATTTGATATATTATTTGTTTTTCTTTGGCCTTTTCTTCATCTTTTGAAGGTAGTTTTAGCATTCTGTATAAGAGTGAGTTGTAAGTAGCCATTTTATGTTGTGGGGGATGGTTCTCCTTACAAGAACACAGGAAACATAATCAATAAAATAAACCAATCGGAAAAAATATGTCCCACACTTAATAACGGAATATACAAAATCGAATGCGCAGACTGTAATAAAATATACATAGGCCAAACAAAAAAGAAATTAAAAGACAGATATCAAGAACACCTCAATGCATACATCAAACCTCAAACTTAGCTACACACGCCATCAAAAACAAACACACATTCCTCACATTAGAAAAGATACACTTAATAAAAAAAAGTACAAAAAGGCCTCAAAATGACAATCTGGAAACAACTACAAATTTATAAACATGAAAATAATATCATAAACGAATAAACACAAATAAAATAAAAAAACGATAAATTATTCAACCTAATAGACAAAATTAACCCCAAGACAAACATAAAAAACACAGTGCAGTTAATCCGAAAATAGAACAATAACGGTACACCACACCTTGTGACAACAGAAATTCCACACAGCTCGCAGTCTACTACAACCCTCATGCTAGATAATGGAGATACTAATAATCTTTGAAAGTTAACTCGCATAAATACCAAGTAAGATTCTTGTTTAAGTACATATAGTGAAAGTAATAAGTGAATACAAGAAAACAGTGTTGCAAAGTTTTATATATATATATATATATATATATATGAAGTTAATATATTACTATGTAAGTAATTTTATCCACCATTAAGTGCAATAATTTTACCTTGAGTGATGAGGCACCTTCTTTCGGTCAATTGACCATTGTCGAATCCATGGATTCGACAATGGTCAATTGACCGAAAGGTGCCTCATCACTCAAGGTAAAATTATTGCACTTAATGGTGGATAAAATTACTTACATAGTAATATATTAACTTCATAAAGTCAGTGCAACGGAAAAACAATGGATAACGTTAAATATCAAGAATTTAATACCTACCAAGGTAAACAACTGTACCGTAAATATCTTAACCTAAAAATCAAACTCCAGAATTGCATCAACAAAATACAGTTTAATAAAAAATGCTTAACACTTAATATAACACCAAATTACGCAAAATTACACATAAAAAATAAACAAAACACTATTATCAATAAAGCAACAAAAATAGCAGAATCTCACATAATTAAACAAAACATTAAATCTGCCTACCATAAAAAAAGCCAAATCAATTTACAACTATACACAACCAATTTGGAAATAATGAAAACTTTTGATACTCTCACACCTATTATTCACGAAAAAACACAACAAATTATAATAAAACATAAAACAAATACTATAAACAGACAAAACAAAAAAATCGAAAATTTATCAAAACAACATAACCTAAAAAATAGCCTAGAACCAATCCACACCTCTAACAACAATAAATTCATAAACTTAACTAAAACACAATTTACTGAAAAAGAAAAAATAATAATAACAAATTCCTTCAAATATAACCTACCTAACTTCAACAAAAAACAAATAATAAAAAACCTAATAGTTGACACAGAATCTAACATCCACAAAATTACCCACCAAAATACTGAACACATAAGAAATAATATTAATAATAAAATTAACCTAATAAAAACGGAAAAAAACAAAAAAACGGAACAATATATTAATAAAAAAGAAATTATAAAACTCAGAGAAAAACTAGAAAACAACGACTACTTAATATTAAAATCAGATAAAACAAATACTCCAGTAATAATAGAAAATACCAAATATATCGATTCAATGACTAACTACATAAAAGAAAATAAATACGAACAAATCCCAGACCCAACTAGCAAATACCTTATTACAATAAAAAACTTAATAGTCACTCACCGTAACACCCTAAACTATAACAATAAATTAAAATACCACACAAGATTATACCCATTCAAACCATGCGCACCAGTATTATCAGGGATACCTAAAATCCACAAACCCAACACACCATTTAGACCACTAATAAATTTCACAACAGCACCATCTTACATAATCGCAAAAATTCTAGACAAAATCATAAGATCTAAAATACATATCAACAACACATACAATATAAAAAATGGATACGAATTAATTAATAAAATAAAAACGATAAAAACAAACAGCAACACAAAAATAATAAGTTATGACATAACTAACATGTACCCTAGTATCCCAATAGAAGAAACCATAGAAATAATAAAAAACAAACTGAAACACAATAACGAAAAAAGAAACATAATAGATAGTATCATTACGCTAACCAAACACATATGTAACCAAAATTACTTCCAATTTAACAATAAATATTATAAACAAACAACAGGACTCCCCATGGGTTCACCCATATCATCTGTCATGTCAGAAATATATTTACAACACTTTGAACAAATAATAATTAAACCTATAATAAACACACACAATATCTCACTATGGACAAGGTATGTAGACGATATACTTGTAATATACCAACCTACCATTCACAACGAACACATCATAATATTAAACAAACTAAATACATACAACGAAAACATACAATTCACCGTTGAAACAGAAACAAATAGAACAATCAACTTCCTCGACATTACTTTAAATATAAATGATAATAAAATAGAAACTACAGTATACAGGAAACCTACTTCCAACAACACCACAATACACTACAAATCTAACCACCCCTGGACACACAAAATTAACACTTACAGTAACATGATAAATAAAGCAATAAAATACACACAGGATAACAAACAAAAATTAAATGAAGAATTAGATAACATTACAAAAATAGCAATAGAAAATGGATACAACAAACACAATATAAAAAATATATACAATAAATTCACAAAAAAACCTAACCTCAACACAACACTACAACCGGAACACGAAAATAATGAAAATAAAAAAATCTACCTAAAATATAAATACACCAATAACAAAATAGAAAAAATAACAAATATATACAACAAAGCATACTACACTCCAACTTACAAACCAAACAACAAAATAATAAAATATCTTAATAACACAAACCACAAAACAAATTCAGAAAAACATAACCTATCAGGAATTTACAAAATCACATGCAACAACTGTAACGCTTTTTACATAGGAAAAACAACCAGAACATTTAAAATAAGATTCGAAGAACATTATAGAGCATTCAAAAACAAAAATTCTAAAGTATCAAATGTTGCAGCACACCTAATATCCCATAAACATGAAATAACAAATTACGAAAATAACCTAACCATACTTGAAATAAATAACAACCCAATAGGATTCGACAATGGTCAATTGACCGAAAGGTGCCTCATCACTCAAGGTAAAATTATTGCACTTAATGGTGGATAAAATTACTTACATAGTAATATATTAACTTCATAAAGTCAGTGCAACGGAAAAACAATGGATAACGTTAAATATCAAGAATATATATATATATATATATATGAAGTTATTATTATTACTTGAACATAATTTTTTTTCCACCCAAGATCCATAATTTTACCTTATGCGATGAGGCACCTTTCGGTCACTTGACCATTGTCAAATTACTGAATTAATTTTCTCTTTTTCTGGTGTGGATGTTCGGTACGTGATGTTGGTATTTGTTAACGTCATACATATTTCTTCTTGAGCCGTGTGTATAATGTTTTTGAATAGTACATCGTCTGCATATGTTGTCTGTAGGTTCATTAAATTGTTGTGTATGTTTTTATAAATGTGGTATTTTTCTAGTGAGTTTAGTTCTATTGGGTTAATATTTATATCAATTATGGTTAGGTTATTTTCGTAATAATAATAAGAAATAATTAGGTAATAATAATAATTTCATAAAGTCAGTGCAATGGAAAAATAATGGGCAAACGTGAAATATCACGATATATATATATATATATATATATATATATATATATATATATATATACAGGGTGTCTAGTGACCAGGAAAACCTGGAAAAATCAGGGAATTTTAAGATTCTGGAAAATTCAGGGAAAGTCAGGGAAAATTTTAAAAAATCGAGAAAATATTTATTTTGATTAGAAACAAAACTAGTGGCCATTGCTCTCGAATATTTGGTATTGTAAGCCAGCGGTTTAGGGGCAGGGCAGTCAGGAAATAACACTTCTTTATTTTGATGCCCATTATTTATTTGATAAGCCCAATGCTATGACTTCAGGACTTATGTCAATAAATATTAAACGTTCGAGTTGGTACAGCTGGGAGGTTATAGCCTGGACCGTGGCCTTGGGGTGGGCAGTGGTTCTGTTATCATATGGATGGGTGGGGATAACAGATAACTCAGTTTGTTTCTGACCACACAGAACGCTGTGTAAACATTTGTAGCCAGCTATTTGTCTAGACTCGTGATAGTACGTGTTTTATTTGACGGTGATTATTTGTACACTGTTTATTTCAACATGGAAGGTTCCAGTTTTCATTGCCGTAGCGGGCAAGCGCGTCACGCAGATGTCGTCATTACCTCCCCTCCTTCCTTAGGATAAATATAAACTAAAAGATGAAGTGACTGAAGCAGAGATTATATGGTGCGTGAATTTAGTAATGCAACACTTCTTTACTCAATGCAGAAGGTAGTGTGTGCCTTTTTCTAAGGATGTTCCCTGATAGCACCATTGCACAGAACATGAGATTGGGGAAAGATAAAATTTCCTATAGTGTTGTATTCGGTTTATCAAATTATTTTAAAGACCTGTTACTGACGACATTAAATTCAAATTCTAACTATGTAATTGGCTTTGATGAAAGTTTAAACAAAATATCACAAAGAGCCCAAATGGATTTGAGTGTTAGGTATTGGGATGCAGAGACGGATGAAGTGAAAGCTCGATATTTTGGTTCTGTGTTCCTTACAGACACAAAAGCAAAAGAGTTACTCAATTCATTCTTCAAAGTCTGGATTTATCCAAGATCCTTCAGATATCAATGGATGGGCCCAATGAAAACTGTTCTTTCTATAGACATGTAAAAGAGGAAAAGTCAGGGAAAACTCAGGGAATTTCTTCAAGCTATTTTACTAGACACCCTTGAAAAGTCAGGGAAAACTCAGGGAATTTCTTCAAGCTATTTTACTAGACACCCTGAATATATATATGTATGTATATATATATATATATATATATATATATATATATATATATATATATATATATATATATATATATATATATAGTAAACTCCCGATTATCCGTGGGCGGATTAACCGGTTTGCGGATTATCCGGGGTCTGCCATTGTTTTACAAATATCCAATTTTTATTCCAATCAGATTCATGTGTTTAAATTTCCAAACGGTGAATTACGACGTAAATACATATAGGGCTTAATAGAAGTCAAGATGAAGGGAATAGATATGTAAATATATACGTACTAATTTTTACATTCAAAGGGAAGCATCCCGACGCGGGCCAGCGAAATAAAAGGGGCGAGCAGACTACTGTATATAAGAGACAATGACAAGATGCTTGGACGCCCGAAAACCTAATGTGTATTATAAGATTGTAAACAAATGTCAGCTAATCTCGGCTATAAGTAGTCTAGGACGTGACATATGCATTATCCATGACTGTCATATACATTATCGATCTTTATGGCTTTGTGACACAAGTAGACACTGTGCTCATGGTTCTCAAGAAACTTAGATCGCGAATAAAGCTAAATCAATGCTCACAATAAAAACAGACGAAAGTGACAGATTGTTTTGTTTAAAAGTGAAAGTATTATGTGTAAAGAAAATTACATATGTACATACATACTTACTTTTGACATATACTTATGTACGTATTGTAAATAGTTAGACATATAAATGTACATGTTATAATCTGTCAAATACATCGACATTTTAAATTATTTTCTGTATTTATTTTGTATTCTGAAGATTATTTGTGAATTGCATTAACCGGGGTCATTATTAGTGTAACTTATGGTATAATAATCGATTATCGATCATTTTGCACATTCTTTGTTCATAACGGATTATCCGGGGAATTCGTTATCCGGCGTTGCAGGGTCACCCTATTCCACGGATAATCGGGAGTTTACTGTATATTACATCAGTTTTTGAACCATCCTAAGCCTTTGGGGCAGAGCCCTGTAGATGCATTTACACCAAACTTCACAAAATCCATCCTGAAAATATGTTAAACAATCTCTCCAAAAGTCATTAAAATGTTCAGGGGTTCAGTTGTTCATAAGATACATACATCGATATTTGAATCATCCTAAACCTCTGGAGCGGAGCCCTGTTAATGGATCTACATCAAACGAACCATCCTGGGAATGTCAAACAATCCTTCGAAATTTCATAAACTTCTGTTCAGCATTTTAGCCGTCTATAAGATACATATATCATTATTTGAACCATCTTAAGCATCTGAGATAGAGTCCTGTGGATGGATCTGTACCAAACTTCACATGAACTGTCCTAGGAATATGTTACAAAAATCTTTCCAAATTTCATTAACTTCTGTTCAGCACATACATATATCAATTTTTGGACCATCCTAAGCCTCTGGGGCGGAGCCCTGTGGATGGATCTGCACCAAACTTCACATGAACCATCCTGGGAATATGTTAAATAAACTCTCCAAATTTCATCAATTTCTGTTCAACGGTTTAGGCCTCTATAACATACACACACACACACAAACATTCATTTTTATAGATATAGATGGAAAAATCAAGTGTAGCAGAACACATCCTTCATACTCAGCATGTATTAGATCAAAATGTTGTTTTAGCTAAATGTATCAACTATAAAAAATTCTCAATAGTTATGAAAGTATTTTTATAGGCAAATCAAATAATAAATAAATGAATGCAGATAAAGGGCCTATCCCTAACTCACCTCTATATTCTTTACTTTATTAGTCTTTAACAGTGTTTTTTTTCAAATATAATGCATTATTTTAATTAGTTAAAAAAAAATATTCATTGTTATTAGCTGTAGTTCATATTATATATTTATTATTATAGTGTCACGCCTATATATAGCAACCACAGAGAACGGTTGAAATCACTCTAGTTTGTAACTTCTTGTTTCCTAGATTGTAATTCTGTAATAAGATCCTCTGATGATGACATGGTCATCGAAATGTACATAAGGGCTTAATCTTAAGTAATTTGTATTATTTGTTATTTTTAATTATTTTTGTGGTATTGGGGTTCTTTCTAATATTTTCATTATGTTAATAACTACATATAAATTAGTTTAAAAATCAATTTTTATACAAATTGCAGTAATTTTTGATTGATTTATTTCTATTCATTAACATAGAAAAGAAGTTACAAGCTCCAATCTATTTAATGATTTTTTAGTGTTTGTTTTTGATAGTAAATATGTTGAAAATTATGCCTTTTAATTATTGTTTGTATAAATTAATTTCACAATATATGACTAAATTATTCCTGTCTGAATTGAAATGTTTTAAAAAAGAATAAAACTATCCAATAGTAAGGAGGAAGTTTTCCAAGGTCATCCTTTGCAGCTACAACTGACTCAATATGTACTGAAATCCAATGATTTTTTTATGATACCATATCTTATCTGAATGTTGACTAGGAATTGTAACCAAGTTATTGCAAAATTGTTTTTAGTTGACAAAGAGTAATATGACATTTAATTGCTGTAGGTTTTCTGTTTTAAGGCAAAAAAAAAAAAAAAAAAAAAAAAAAAAAAAAATTAAGTGGTACTGAAGTAACAGACTGGACTCTCGATCATCCTAATATGTTTGTCAGAATATTGTTATTTTATTCTTTTATTTTTCATGTTAATATTATTATTAATTTTACAATTCTTATGCCAGGATATAAGCAATGCTGGTTTTGGCGTTTGTTGCTTTATTTTGTATGGCTGGCTGGATTCGGTATACCTTATTTATTTTTCCGATGGTATCCCCAGATTGAAGCTTACATTGGGATGAGAAAATGTTCTCTTGATATAGCAGATACAGTCTTGATTAAGGTCAGTACCACTGAAACTACACTGATGTTTCAAAGGAGTACATTGTACTGGGTTGTGTATTACAAAGCAGCAATTACTTTTAATCTTAACAAATGGTTGACTATCAATCTAGTTGACTATTTTTATAAAGTTTGAAAATATATACATAAGTATATGTGCTGTGATGTGTGTGTGTTTTAGTCTTTTAATTCAATTACATGTACTTTAACCATTAGCATGCATAGTACGGGATATTTTGCCAGGCCATGAATCAGCAAATGCTTGTAACACAATATCTTATATTTATAAGTTTCAACATCTGTATCCAAGTCAAGTTCGCAAAATTTCAAATACAGGATAGCATTGGCTTAGTACATAATGACGCTCCACTGCATCATTTTATTTGGCCACCTACTATTCATCACCAAAAGTGCCATACAGTATATTTTCTAAGTCTATGCAAATCTCCAAAATGCTGTCTCAAATTATTAAATTTAATTGTTAATAAAATGCTCCCGAAATTGGACAATAGGCAATTAAAATTGAAATCCTTATCTGAAACCTGGATTTACACACACAATTCTACAAATACCAGGGCCTATGCTATGTATGTATCACTTGTATTGGTACTATCCACAACTAAATTATCTTGTGCTTCCTGATGCAACTGCCTCTCTACATCATATCACCACATGGCCCTAATCACCAGTTTCTTTTCATGGCAAGCAGAGCTATTCTAGAGTCTGCACTTATGGGTTTAAATCCCTGGGCTCGGAAGCATATTATCCACACACTATTTATTGAAATAGTAATAATATATTTATGTTTTTACGTTTCGCTTTTGTCTGTAAATTACATTAGATAAAATTAGTTATATTTCAAATATTCTAGGCTGTAAAAAATATATAATCCACTGAAAAAAAAATTGTTTTATTTTTATCATCCTTTCATATGTGTAAGGAATTAAATTTGAAAAAATTGAAACGTTATGTTGTAAACTAATTGCACTTAAGAAGAAAATAGTCTATTTAATATCTAATGAACAAAGGGTTAAAATCATTTTAATATCATACTACTTTAAAGCTAGTTATTCAAAGAAACAATCTAAGTTGATGATTTGGTTTTTAAATTAAAAGAATATAGAATCTTAAAATGTAAACAATATATAATTAAAATATAGAATGTTATCTGTAGGTTATTAATTTTAGGTTTTAGTTCAAATTTAATGTAGTTCAAATTTTAGGACTGCAAACATTTGTTTAATCCTATTTGATGTTTTTGTTTAACCTTATTCCTTAGCAAATAATGTAAATAACTAACATTAATTAAGCATTTAACATTTTAATCCAAAATATAATACTTTTGAAACATATACTTTCATAAAATCAACAGATTTATTTTTTATGTTTAAGGATAGTTATTTTGGGACATCTATCCCATTTTCAACTAGGGCTGAGACTGTTGAGTTTATAGTCCAAGTGGTCAGTGTTACACATCTAGTGAAACAGTTGTCAAAAATCAAAAGTGAAAATATACTTGACCAGAAGTTAATATTTTGAAAGTATAATAATTAGTTTGGAAATATAAACCAATAATAGAGCCTAAACGAAAATAAACACCTTTAAAATTTATTTTAATATTGATTGATAAAAATACATGAGTGACTAAAAGACTGGGAAAGACAAAAAGCTGTATTGAAAAAGTAATACTTTCTTAGACATAAAGTATTACATGTGTAAGTTAATGGATTTTTTATAGAGTATTACAGCAAATCCATATAAACTTTATAAAAGAGATAATGTAAACTGAAAATTGTTTTGTAATTTTAAACCCATTTAAAAATTTCCACTTTATTATTGATAAGCTATAAAGTAAATACCAATTTGAAATAAACGATGTACTTTTTTATTGTGTTTCATGGTTTTCCTTTAGTTTATCACAATGTGGTTTTTCTTTCTAATATATTGTACAAACATCTTGTTCGTTTTCCTCATTTACGTTTAATGCTTTATATACATTTTTTAGATATTGTTCATCCATAACTTGTTTAATGTTATAGGGAGCTGGAGGGTTTATGACTCTGAGTAAAGTACTCGTAACAGGAGGAAGTGAGATTCATGGTGAGGGAGTACCTTTACGATTTTTCATTTACCAGTTACGAAGGATTATTTGGAGCCCAGAACATCGACAGTTTCAGTTATTACGGGGTCTTGCTAATGATAAAAACACTTTTCAAGACTTGCTTGATAATTGTGATGGTCTTTCTCCCCAAAATCGCCAACAAAGGTAATTGTCATTGAATTTGATGTTCTTAAAGAATGTTTAGTGCGTGGTCCTTGTATTCAATGTGCAAAAGTAATATTTAGTATTTAAATATATTTTACACAATAGTTGTATTAGTATGTAGATTATATACATTAAGTTTCTTTCCAGTTACCTCATTTATGTTGAGGCACTCTTTGTTATTATTTCTCTTTAGTTTTTCTCTCATTTCTGAGAATCAACCACAAATTATTTAATATAATCATAATTAAAAGTGGGTTGATTAAAGATTTCAAGTAATAAGTAATAAGAAATTAGTTCAAAACCTAGAGAACTTGGATTGATTGAATATATTCAACTATTGAAAAAATTGCCTCATGAGATAGTTCCTAGAGTTTGGGAGAGATACAATGTTTTTACTTATAATAGTACATTAATTATATTGGTAGATCTAGTATCAAGCTACTTGTATCTGGCAGTAATTTACTTCCCTGCAAAAATATTGTCAAAACTGTTATATCTAGGATGACAAACAAGATATGAAGACACATTCACTTTCAACATTTTAATAAGAAACCACCACTAATAAGGCTTAACCCATTTCAGCCCAAATTATTTTTTTTCTGAATTTTTTCATACCCATTTAAAATGTGGTTTCTTACTATCAGAGTAAATACTAAATAATGTTTATAATACATTTCAAGTATTTCTAATCGTTATTACGACGTGTCGATAGTGAGTACGGTTGAGATGGGCTGTTATATTATATTAAAAACATAATCAAAAGATGGTAATAACAAATAACAACAGGAATCATTTCAATATACTATATTTAATCGTACAAAGATATATTACAGCTAATGGAGCACTGTTTGTAAGGTCTATTTAGCGAGAATGAAATTCTTCGTTGCAATTAGTGTGAATCCCGACCTGACATACTTTACATTTCTTCCTTGTAGCTTTTCCGCATTGTGCACAGCACACTTGTTTTTCCACTGTTTGCAAGAAGTGTCCTGTTCCACTGTAGCGGACTTCTGGCAGGACCCTGCTTGATACTTTCGTACTGGGTCTACCTGCAGAAAAACGGGAAACTCTGTATGTTGCTAAATAGGCATTTGCAATATACCTAATGAAACCAAAAAAGTCCAGATTTTCTGCACGGTCTTTTGTATTCAAGCGGAAAAGCGACCACACATTGTTCATTGAAACATTTAACAAGTAGGACACCATGGGCCAATAACACTTTTTGTTTCGTATGTTTATTCTGTACGATGCTATGTTTTTGTCCATATGGTCGACTCCTCCCATATATGTATTATACAAAACAACACATGCAGGTTGGTCCAGAGTAATGTGCTTTTTCTGAGCTTTTGACCAACGTTTAGCTTTTCCTGTGGGAGCTACGCCAGCTGATGTTGAAGCCATCGTAAACATGTTATTGTCATGATATCGAACAAGTGTAATCCCAGTGTCTACATCTGTCACTTGATGGTATGTCACAAACTTCATCGTCAAAAAAATATTCAAAGGCTTCAACAGGAGAAAAGGAATTTTATAAAAATGTTGGGCGAGCAAATTCAAAGGAGTTGTCGAGTACATCTTCTTTCTTCTAATTTCTAAACTTCTTAATTTTCTTTGCTTTGGCCAAATTTTTCTTTCTCTCTACGTTTTCCACATGTGTAATTTTCTTGATAGGGTTTTGTTTTCTTTTTCTATTTTTTTTATTTGTCACGAGTGTAGTTGTACTAGAAAAATCAGGGGGGACATCAGAGGCATCTTCGATTGCAAGTACTTGATCTAAAATTTGAAATTGCTCTCTAGATGTACTTTGAGTTGGTGTCGGAGGTATAAAACCTTCACTATTTTCTTCATTACTTACAATATAATCTCCGTCTGTTCGGAATCTCTGTAAACAGTTTTCTGTTTTTTTCCTCACTGAACATACAGCTCCACCACGTAGCTGGTTTCCAGACAGTTTGTTTATATCACCTGAGGCGTCTTCGTCATCGCTGTCTCCGTCGCTCAATATTGGATTTTCTGGAGGTTCAAGGTATATGTTCCTATAAAGAATATCATCATCTTCCTCAATAAGTGTTACGATCTGCTCTACTGTCAACCTATAAAAAAAATCCCAAATAGGTTTCGTATCCTCAACCCCACCCATCCGTTCTCACTGTCGACAAATGTCGACATCATAATTCAAGTCGTCACATGATTGTTATGCAACTTACAGAAGTGTAATTAGGAGATCATTTAAATAGTTTGTCTTATAATTACTGCATTTATAATAAGAAAATGAGGTTAAACTACATCATAAAAGAGTAAAACACTTAAGATTTGAAGTTATCCATCACGCTTGGAACAGCTCTACCTAACCTCAAACACTAGACACGTCTTTACTGCCGCCAGTGAAGGTCAACACTGCAGGCTGTTACAGTATGTACCAATGATACAGACAAAAATATCCCTCGTCTAAAAAGTCAATTCTGCTTTGATAGAAAAATGTTTACATTTGACGTCGACAGTGGGTTGAAATGGGTTAAACATAGATTGAAAGATATAATGAATCTTTCAGATTTAACATTACCAGAGCAGATAATTATAGCCGCGGATTAGTAATTATAAGACATTATTTTATTGGAAAATATAGACGGTCAGTGATACTAGAACATAATATTTAACTATTAGGGGTTAACATGGTTTGCTATTCATTATCTTTTAAGCAATTCAAGTATACAAAAATTGTTGCTCTAATATTGTAATTAAGTAAATATTGCTTATATGGACATTTCATCATTCACCTGTATTGCATGCATACCATGTAGGTGGCAGCTAGTAGCCTTCAGGTTAGGAGTATTTGTTTTTTAAAAATTTTTTGAAAATTTTTATATAACAAACTTTTTCTTGAAAACCATTTATTGAATTTAATTATGAATATCACACAATGATAATGAAATAGCAGGAATAATGTATATTAAATAGCAGTATATAACGAAAGAAATGCAATGATAAAATGAAATATTTAGAAATAAGAAATTAGAATGTATATTTAGAAAAATAATGAAAGAAATGTATAGGGTCTTGAATTTTTTCCAAATACAGAAAAAATACTTTTGTTTAAAACTTTAATTGCCATGTCGGGCCAATTGGCCCAACGGCCCAGTAGGCTAAACCGAATACCGTCGGGCCTACATTGTTGTCTAGTTACGTTTTATGTTTCTTAGTATTACTCAACCGGTGTTGCTACTTTTGGAAAAATGAATGCACTGTATTAACCAACAAGCTTCACACTTCTTACAGATATAATTATGATAGCTTTTGTTTAATAGATACATGCCGGCGACAGTATAAATATGATGTTATTTTAGGACCTTTTTGTCGGGAGTTGCAGCCTGATACACTTATTTATATACAAGTTTGGGAAGTTGAGTTGATTGCTCCAACCAAAAAAATTGGTTCAGTGAAAGAAGTTTATCTTTATATACTTTATTAATAAAATAAATAATTTAAATGAGGCATTATATTGGTTTTTACTATTGCTTTTAAAAATTTCACAAAACCGAAAATATGACTATAATTAAATGATACTTAACTAAGTGAATAGAAAGGGCTTCCTTACTGACGAGTTTCGAAACAATTGTTCCTTTTACGAAGCAAAGCCTCTACTGATGGCGTCCTGCTAGGTATAAAGGTTGTCGGTATAAGATTTATGAGTGTAGAAGAAGTGGTTAAGTTGGTTGTGTGCTATGTAATGAAACAGGGTGTTGGCTTTAAAATGTGTGTGGTCATTTAATATGTTTTCTTTATCTGTTGCGTAGTAAGTTGTTGATTTTTTACTTTGTTTTAATATGTGGAAAATTTTTAAATTAGTATGTATGTGTGTGTTGTGTGTTTTTTTAGGTGTGTTGGGTAGCTGGATTTTGTGTTTATGTGGTTTCTTTGGGTAATGTGTTCTTCGACGTGGCGTGTGTAGAATGACCTACCGGTTTGGCCGATATAATAGCTGGGACACTTGTTACATGTTAATTTGTAAATACCGGATAGATTGTATTTGTCTGTTTGTTTTTGAAAGGGTGGTATGTGCTGTCTTAAAGTCTTTGTTGTTTTGGTCTTATTATATTTGGTAATGCAGTCTTTTTGAATGTGGAAGGTATTTTGTGTTTTTGTTTTGGTAGATGAGGGATATGTATTTGTTTTTTTTTGTACTAAACAAAGTAAAAAATTAAATACTTTAGAAAAATAATGAAATATACAAACACCTCGCAACAGATAAATAAAACATATTAAATGATCACACACATTTTGAAGCCAACACCCCGTTTCATTATGTAGCACACAACCAACTTAACCGACCCCATCTACACTCATAAATCTCATACCGACAACTTTGTACCTAGCAGGACGCAGCCAGTAGAGGCTTTGCTTCATAAAAGGAACGGTTGTTTCAAAACACGTCAGCAAATAAGCCCTTACGTATTCTCTTAGTTAAATATCATTTAATTATTGTTTAGTGAGTGAATTCAAGATGATTACAACTAGCAACTCTAAAATATGTCAGAAATTTTGACACAACTAAATATTTAGTTGTAAAATAAAACGGACTTGGTTGAAGTTAAGTACAACATTGGTACACTTAGATAAACTTATCCTTCTAGGAAGTAAATTATAATGTAAATTCCTTAAAAAGTAAATTATTAAGTTTTAAATTTTTACTTGTTATGAATCTTGTATAGTATTTATCGCATCTGAAGTATTACTTATTAGAGAGAGAATATGTTTACACTTCCGTTCTATATACAAAATATTTATTAACTCACAAATCTATCACATGACACACGTTTACATGTTCTCAACATAAGCGCCAAAACACTTTTCTTGCCAGTAAGGTTATTATGTGGGTAACCAGAACATAAAAATTGTGGTTTTGTTGTTTATTGTTTACACACAAAACACAAAAATATTAAGACAGTGTTGTACAGGTAAGAAAATATAATTACCTCAAAAACAATGTCTGCCCAATTGGCCCGACGGTGTTCATTTAGGTATCATTCTCGCTATAAAAAATTATGTCGGACCATTTGGCCTGGCACTTGTTTTTATATATATTATGATAGGAATGTTATATTCGTATTTAGATATGTTAGGGAAACAAAAAATAAGTACACATTATTTAAAAATAAACTTTAAGTATTTTGGCAATTCTCCGGAAAAACGCTGATATTGTGACCTGCAGCTAAAGTGTTAAAAAAGTATAAGACTTATGATCTATTCCATCCATATGTTTTGGATAATCTGATACTACCCTTGATTTTCTTGTAAATAATTGGTGTTGGTATCTGCTAAGAACTTCTACTACTTTAAATTAACTTTGTTTTCTTTTACTACCAAAAAACATTGAGTCTCATGTCTTTCCAATAAAGTACTGCATCATTTCCTCTGTATGCTGTCATACCCCCTTTTCCATTTTTGTGTGTATATTTTTGGCATTCCCCTTACGCTCCGTTTTACAGTTCCCCTCTCAAAATTATTTTGTTAGTACCTCTTGTGAATTGAGGGTTTTTATAATATACGTATACATAAATGTAATAACCAGATAAAGAGTTGGATTCATGCTTAACTAGAAACGGTTGACAATATTCAAGTAGTTTTTTACAATTTTGATTTAAGAATTTTGTTTGTTTTTGTTTTTGTCATGTACTTAATAATTTAAACTATCTGAGAGAACTAATACTTTTTAACAAACTTTAGACAACTTATTTGGATTGTATTTGTGTATGTAAACAAGCCATTTAAAACGACTTGTGAACCTGGATTAAAAAATATTTGGCATTTTCTTTATATACAGTCCAGAACAGGCTGTACTTTGTATGATTATATGGTGATCTGGTTCACAGTTTGTATATTCGCTCCAAAACAGCAGCATAACATGATCTCTACAAAATAAAAAAATAAAAAAACACTTCTTTTGTGCCACTTATAATCTTATTTACCCAATAAAAATGTAAGCCCATATTAAAAATAACCCAGCTAAGCCTTCTAGTTAGGGCAACAGAACTTCATTGATAACTAATAAAACAAATGGGAACAACACTGAGCTTTCTCTGATAAATTTTAAGTAAACAGAATTATCACAGAAAATTGTATATATGTACTGCTTGATAGCAATACTTGGCTCTAATTGGTTGCTCAAAAGTTAAATTAAAAAGTACAATTAGAAGGTTGAATTGTTAATTTCAAACACAGTGAAAGTTGGATAATTCGAATCTCTAGGACTATAAAACAAATTTAACTATCAAAAAATTCGAATTTAACAATTCATAAAAAAGGGACTTAAAATACTAAAACTTCCTTACATTCTTTAAAACCTCTAATGCAAAAATTATATACTGTACATGTTCTGTAAAACATAAAATAAATTATTTACAATAGATAGACTATAACATAATACAGTACTGTATTTAGAATGCTAAAAGAATAACTACATGGACTTAAACCTAGATTCATTAATATTCATCTGTCAGATGACGCAAGATTCCAGGAATTCGTACTTTAGTATGATGGAGTAGAGCAGGAGAGTACCTCAACCTTCTGGTCTTACTGTCATCTCACGAAGGCATTTGACGTGTAAGTGTTATTTGTTTTGAGAATACATTAAGTTTTCTTTGCCCAGTCGCCTGAGAGATGAATGTTTATGAATAGCGGGAGTATGTTTTTTCCAGAGGCCGATGCCCATTCAAGATGTATTTGCTTTCCAAACCAAGTAAAGTCGGTCTAAAAGTAGTTATACTATGTAACGTAAAAACAAAGTATCTAATTGACGGTGGCCTGCCATTGGGTGCCTATTTTACAATAGAACTGATACAAATAGAAATATAACCATGGATAATTAGTTTACATCCATCCCATTAACAATAGACTTGTTGAGAACCACCAAATAACAGCCGTAGGTACTCTACGAAGTGATAAAAAATATATCTTTCCATAAATGAAGGAGCTGAAAACAAGAAAGACTGATTCAGTTATGTTTGCCTATGACAATGAACTTTCGTACAAAGGCAAAAAGGCAAAGATGGTCTACCTGCATCTTTTACAGTATGATAAACAGTACATTACTGAATTCATGCATGATATATGTTCACAATATAGTTTACGAAAGAAAAAAATCTATCTGCCGAAGGAAATTCCCTAAACAAATGTCCGAATAGCTGACAAAACCGCACATACAGATGAGAATACAAATATCAGTGATACAGAAGAATCTAAATGTTAAAAAGGCAAGAGATACTTGTAGAAGAGGCATTATCTAATGACCGTGAACTTCAAGAACATGATGGAATGAAAATACGTGGATTTTGTTGATCTAGAAAAAGGAGGATACTTGATACTCCTATTTCAGCTACAAAAGATTTTACTGTCTTGAACATCAAGCAAAAATGTGTACAGCCTGTTCAGATGAAAAAAAAGGTAATTACTACTTAAAACTAAGGTAATTTTACATTGAATTAAATGATTTTGAAATATATATAAATATAAATATTTATAAATATATATATTTATTTTTACACTATGTAGTCTCACAGATGAAAGATTATGATTAGTGTAACCAAGAAACATGGATTATGAATCTAGATTAATTTACATTCTGTACATATTTACAGTTTTTGGAAGAAGTCAGTAACCTTTATTTGTTTTCATGATTTAAGTTTCTCATTCATAACATAGGATTCTAACTTATTTATGTACATGAACATGGAGGCATACATTTTAGGATTCAATAAACCTTCCTTCTTATTTATTGGAAATGATCAGACGATTGGTATGGATATTTCCTCTGCCATGTCGTCCGTATCATTCAATGTGTTGTTTGCGTCGTCTTGTACTTCTGAGATGATGTCTGCATCGGTCAGTTCATCACACACTGCAACATCTTCATCAGCGTTCACGAAATCTTCATATGTAATGGCATGGTCTGAAACAACGTCCTCCCAGCCTTTGACAGAATAACCTGCATCAGCCACAGTTTTGTCAGCAACTCAATGTTTTTTATCCAAAAGCCTGTTTTTTAAAGCAATGTTTAATGGTTCTTTTCCTGTCACTTGGTCCCTCCTTGTTTGCACATTCATGTTTAAAGAATTACCAGTTTAATATTTAGTGCACAAAAATCTCTTGGGAGAATGTTGTGGACAGTAATACCCTTGTAGAATTGTTCGAAATTTTTTATAATCCCTCAGTCCATTGGCTATACCAGTGGCTTCCTGTTCGTTGGGGAAAAACAGCTTAAACATTTTTCATAAGCCATATCCTTTTAAGAGGATTTGTTAATTGTTAATAAATAAACTAATCTCACAATTTTGCTTAGAAAACTTTTTATCGAAATTTAAGAGCCAATTCTCGAATAGTTCACTAGTAATCCTGGATTTTGCGCTAGAACAATACTCTACTTGTTTTGATTTCACTTTTTTTAAACAATGTGATTTAGCAGTGGGAAGGTAACAGGAGATCCCTGACCTCACAGTGGGGTTGTATTCACGTCCCATGCACCTGGCCGACATTCCTGAGAGCCGTATGTGACTTGAAACACTAAAAAAAATATAAACTATATTTCTATTAGAAACAAAAGCTCCAACTAACCAGCACAAAATTCAAATTAACCATGATTTTTTAACATTGTTAAATACCTAATACCAGGGACCAGGCAAACAATCTAATTGAAGGAGAATTCGAACTATCCACGTTCCACTGTAATTAGTTTTTTTTTCTTTCAGACTGGCATTGTATGGGAAAAATGAAATTAATGTGGAAGTGCACTCCTACTTCCGACTGCTAATTGATGAAGTTCTCAACCCGTTTTACGTTTTTGAAGCATTCAGCATTATGTTTTGGTGTTGTGATGATTATGTATTTTATGCAATGTGTGTACTGCTTATATCTATGTATTCAATAATTGCTTCAGTTATTGAAATAAGGAAGGTAATAGAAATTATTTTTTTATTTGATAATAATAGTTTCTTCACAGTAATTTGTACAATAAAGTATTAGACACGTTTTAAAAGTAGTTATCTGCATCTTACAAGCTAACAATATATATAAATTAATAGAAATAAAGGAAAAGTAATTAAAAATACTTATAACAATCATATTAGATATATATAATAATATTTCTTTACAATTACTAATAAAATTTATTATGTAAAAAATGCTGAACAAATTTTGACGATTAGTTTCTTTAACCTACGATCGGTTGTGCCGTTAAGGAAGCCCTAATAAAAATAGTTGGCGTAAAAAATTTTTTGTTTTTTGCACTACAGCTTTGATTAGCTAGCTATGTGTTGTTGACCTTAACTGACACCTTTTTTTTGTGTTAATCCCATGACTGAGCGTTCTGCAAAGCGATGTGTGGGGTGGGGGTAAAGTGTTGCGCAACTGTACAGTTGCGGCTGCCCTAATAGTGAGACCATTTATGTCACAGTTTTTAGCAGTATATTTAATTTTGGGGCCAATTAAAATCGAACAATTTTTGTTTGGTACGTTCCAGAAGTAACAAAAATATCATAATGTTGTCAACATTATGTTCAAATGATGAAATCAATCACGAAACAAGAGATTCATTCAAACCAGAGAGGATTTCATTCTACAACTTATCAAAGGAAGGAGTTGATGTAGTTGATAGAATTAAAAAGGATTTTTCAGTAAAATGTAGTTAGTAACAGATATTGCTAATGACTATATTCAACTGATTATTTAACTTGGGCAACAATCAATGTTCAGATCATGTATAAGGAAAACACTTGGACGAAAAAGAATATTCATCGCTGAGTTAGCAAAGGCAATTGCAAGCCTCATCTTTTGAAAAGAGCTTCAATTTAAAATTTGTTCATACCGCTCAAGCAAAGTATAAAAAATATAACTGGTCAAGAATGTTGTATCAGGAATCAAAATCCACGTAAGTTTTTTACCAAATTATGAAAGGTTTTTATACATTTATTTAACTAGTATAAATTATTATTTTAAAATTTATTGGTTAAAACACTTCATGAAAATTCTAGAACTATACTACACATATAAAATGTTATTGTTTGAAACGGAACTTACACAGAATTTGATTTCATTTTAGAAAATCTTGGAGGTAAGGACCGTTTTTAAAACAGAAGTGTCATGAATGTAACAGATCAATCTGTCGAGGACATACTTGATCGATGGTCTCAATTTACACGATGTGCCATGAAGGAAATTAACTAGGCATTGCATCGGTTCAATTTCTTTGATCTAAACATATCCAGTAAATTAATATTAAATATTTTTTACTGTCAAGTTAATCTAAAATTTGTAAATTACATATTTATTAACAATTTTGTACCTAAAAATTTAGTTTTAAATGAAAATATTTGCTATAGTTCATAAGTTTGTAAATGTTAGGGGCTCCCTATACGTGCGACCATTTACGTTACAAAAAAGGGTGCGACCGATCGCGAGTTAAATTGACAATTTTTTTTTTTTACTTATAAGCTAGAATAACAAAAATAAACAAAGTGAAAATCATACTACATATACTACACTCCAGAGTATTTGGGTTTAAATTTTATTAACACAATCGCTGCTATGGAAAAGTGTACATGATAGCTGAAATTATATTTTTAGGTAAAAACATATTATTTTTAATGGCTATCCATAAAAACATTCCCCAAGGATATTTGAAGCTTTTATGTGTTTATTTATGTGTAGTGTATGATGTAACGCAAAATCACAAGGTACATACACTCTTTGCCGTGCCTTAATACGTTGAGTGCGGCAGGAGTGCATGAATGCCCGTGTAATGCAAGTGCTCTACTGGCACGTGGCGGTAGGGGTTTATGGTTCATTGGGAACCTCTCACTCTCAATTCATTGGTTCATTGTGAGGTTACTTGATGCCAGAAAATGTTGAATAGTTTGTCATTGTGTTAAGATTTTGTGAACATTTCGGTGCATTTTGTTTTTTTTTACCACCATTGATGACAGGTTAGGGACTGTGTTATTGTATTAGTATTACTTGAAGTGTGTTATAGTAGTGTTTATTAGTTTTTGTACAATGAATATGGATAACAAGGATGAATTATTAGAGAATGTCTACTATAGTAACATTTGTCTAAGTAGACATTCTCCAATAATTCATTTTGGTTTTCTATATTTATTGTAGAAAAACTAATAAACACTACTATAACACACTTCAAGTAATACTAATACAATAACACAGTCCCTAATCTGTCATCAATGGTGGGATAAAAAAAGAAATGCACCAAAATGTTCACAAAGACTGGCACAATAACTGACAAGGGACACAAAATTTTCCATCAATGGCTAACCTCACTCTGAAGCTATGAATTGAGAGGGAGAACTGGTCGTACATGAACGCCTACCGCCACGGGCGGCAGTAGAGCACAGGCGTTCATATACACCCGCCGCACTCAACGTGTTAAGCCAGAAATTTAGGTAAAATTTATGAATACCATAGACTATAAATTTCAATGTTTAAATATCACTTTATTTTGCAAATCAACCGTTTCCCTGAATTTTTTAATGTGTTCTATTCAGAAGGGTAAGGGCAAAGTGCTAAAGCCTTAAAAATTGAAAAAAAACTGTATGTCTATTTTGCTCATGAAAACATTGGAAATTAAAAACATAATAACATTTCCCAATAATCTTTGATTCATTTCTTACTAATAGTGCCTGTGTACCAAAAAAGATTTGGAATTCTTCCTCAATTACATCATCCCACCTATTTATAACTGTGCAAGATGTTAAAGGCCTGAAAAAATTCTACTCCATATCTATTTGATTCATAGCAATGAACTCTAAAGCCACTTAATCTATTACCAGAAAACAAAAGTCTTCAATGGGTCAAAAAGCATTTGGTTTTCTTTGATAAACTGATTAGAAAGATTACCACTCGAATTGTTCCACAAAGTCAAAAATGCTTTTTCATCAGCTTTCTCATTCTCACTGTAGAATCCTCACTTCATTCTTCATCACTCACATTGAAAACAAATTTTCACAAAAGTATCAAAGATATTTATTTAAAAAAAGACAAACCAATCCAAATAATAAGGCTTAACTAAAAAACTTTTGAGCTCACACAAACAACATTTCTGAAAGTCTGTTCAATCATAAAGTTGCTCACATCGTGTCATGTTTAGACTACATGTCGCCTGTAGTGATTGTGTTAATGCAAATATCAATCATAAAACTCATAATATATTTAGTGAAGAAAGCTAATATATTCCAGTTACATGGAAACTAATTAAATAGTGTTAAGTTTGATACTTTTGCAGATGGTTCTACCTTATTCATTAAATATACTGTGAAGTTTTGGGTTTGTAATTTATGTTGTTAAGAAATCAGGGCTATGCAATGCAGTAGGGATAATAGTTAATAGTTATATAGTTGAATGACTATAATAGTTATATATATATATATATATATATATATTGCATATGTATATATATATATATATATATATATATATATATATATATATATATATATATATATATTGCATTGTATTGTAATATTGTATTATTTTATAATATTGTATATTACTAATGAGTTAATAAATAGAATTCTTATTTTTGAAATGCAATAAATAAAGCATAATCATTGTAATACACTAGTTAATAAAAATTAATAATAAATGAAATACTAAAAAATGTAGATATAAATATGTAATTGTTTTTATTTATATCACTTGGCAAAAACAGCACTACTTATTGACATATTTCAGCAGATACGTTCACACTAGATCAGCACATTGTTCAATGCCGTGAGTCACAGACAAGATTGATCAATGCACTGATCTAGTGGAAAACATGCCTGCTGAAAAATATCAATAAGTAGTGTTTTTTTTGCCAGGTAATAAAAACAATTGTTATAAAACCTCAAGTGTACATCACAAAAACTTAAAGTTATAAATATATAATTTAAATTAGTTACCTCTCTTATAATTTTTTATTGAAGGTAACTATGATTTATTAGTCTATATTGTTACCCCTTCCTAATAGTATTAACAAACAATATGAGGAATGATGTAGGCCTTCAGGCCTTTTATCTAAATTCTTTACAAATTGCTTTCGAATATCCTCAAAGCCATCAATAAAGATAGAGAAAAATAAATAAAGTAGAGAAAAATAGGGAAAGGAAATATATCAGGTCAAATTATAAAAGTTTAAAAGTCATTTAAATTTAGGTATTTTTAATGTTTCTTGAAGACTGACTTGTATTGTTTTTTTTTTTTTTTTGTAGCAAAGTGAATCACTACGAGAAACTATCACAGAAGGGAATACACACATTGTGACAGTTTGTCGAAAAACTCCAGGTATTCATTTCTATGTAATTTACCTCTAGGGTCTTTTTTTGAAGTTTTATTTTGTTTGTAATAATTAGGAGTGGGAGAAATTCAGAAAGTTATTTTCGAGTATTGAAGAAAATGTATAAAAACCTTCCTGTAAGGAAGGAAAACCATTTATTTTTTATGTTAAATCACCATTATCTAACTTATGTGCTACTGTTTACATATTGTTAATTAGAGTTTAGCTAGTTTGACCAATTTATAATTATAATTCAAATAAAATTATACTTGAATTTTTTAGTAATTAGTTGGTTTGAATCCAGTTTTCACTTTTAAAATTATGTTAGCATGTATAAGTAATATGTTTTGTTCTTATTTAAAAAAGATTATTAAAGTTTATTGTACAGGAGCTTAAGGGGGTTCAGCATGCATATCAAGCGGCATGGAGTTTTATTTTAATTGTTATAACCACTTAGGTGAAATAGAAAACCCATGTTGTCACCTTTCAATGTGGTAGAAAACCTATGTTGTCACCTTTCAATGTGGTAGAAAACCTGGGATGTGAGAGGTAATTAAGAGAGGGAATATCATTAATTGTTTAAAGAACTGTCTGTAAATCGGTAATGTTAGTTGGTAGAAGCTTGCGAAAAACATCAGTAGACTGGAAAAAACGGGCTCTTTAAAAATGGTTCTTACAAATTATATTTGAGTAGTTAAATATTTTATGGTTATAGTGTGACAATAGCAACAGAAACAAATACAGAATATTAACTAAAAATAATATATGTTTGCTATCACAAAATATTAACTCACGCCTTTAACTTACAACTTGTTAAAATGTTTTTACATTTGTCTTTGCAAGCATAGTAAGAACAACAAAGCGATCTATTTTTAAAACAGTTGCAGGACAGTTTAACATGTTTTACATTGCAAGAGGTATGAAGTAGTCTGGGAATGCAAGTGAAGTCATAAAATTATAAGTTGTTGCTGTCCATTTTCAGTCAAATCCAGAGTCTCTAATTATGCAATAGTTTAGTTGGTCCAGTAGTATAATTTAAAAAAAACATCTTAGAACGTGGTATGCAAGGCAAACAGCTTATGTCATTGACTCTGAGGGGTAGGAGAGAAAATGACGATGCCTGCTATTGTCACAGGAGTTGCCTTCCTTCATAATAATCTGTAAGTAAAAACCTTCAAGCTTCCTGATCTGTTTGGCGTTCAGTTAATTTTCAAGCGATAGTTGAAGCACTCCTACTATAGTTTCATCGTTCTCCAATAAACCCAATGGAAATAAACCCAATAAACCCAATAAATCCAATGAAAATAAACCCAATAAATCCAATGAAAATAAACCCAATAAACCCAATGAAAATAAACCCAATGAAAATAAAACCAATAAATCAAATGAAACCCGATTTTGATTTTGGAATCATATCCAGTAAACATATAAAGATAATATTTTAGAGATTGTGAAACCAAGGAGTTCTGATGGTAAATGGTATTCCAAGTCTCTTTTTTGGTCGCGACACCAACAACTGACCAGAGATGCAAAAAAAGGTTTTTACCCTCAATATTTCCCCCAATCCTGTTATGTACATTTCAAAATTTCCTGAAAATTATGGAACATATAGATAGAGGCAGTCCAGCTTACTGCCACAGGGATATATGTTAATGATAATACATGTCTGAACACTATCAAGTAAAGTAACCAGGGAAGTAGTTTAGAAAGTCCTGTGCAGTTTTATTATCTTATCTGCTGTAATAGTTAGGTGATTTGTTGAAGGTTTTGTGTTACTTAAAAAATGCATAATTTTTACTTCATTGCAAAAAATGTGTTTTTTCTTAATTCTCTATAAAGTTCCCTGGAATGGTTGAGTTAACCAATATCAACATTATTTAAATTATTTAGACTCAACAGCCTGTCAAAAAACTTGCCCCCTTTACCATCTTTAATGGAAGTGTAAGTGTCTACCTACCCTAAGCTTTCCCAAAAATCTCTCATGTTCTTCGTTGATTTCTTTTTCTTTAATTTTTAATGTACTGAAAAGTCACAACACCAATTACTCATTTGAGCACTAAATTTCAGATAATCAATTAAATGTCTTGTAATATTGCCAAATTGTTTGCTCTTGTTTTCCTGAAATAATTGTTCCTCTTCTGCCAGAGAAAACTGACCAAATGAACCTGTTTTAAAAACTGCTACATCTTGAGGCACAATTTTATAATGTGTAATACATGGAACACACTTGATCATTCCTGATTTTTCAATAAAGTAAAGGATCAGATTACATATTTGTGTTATTCATCTGCTAACTCCTTTTGCTTCAAATTCCTCTATTTCTGGAGTGGTTGGGAAAGAAGCGGTTTCAATATTCTTGATTTCTTTCTCTGGCAGCTTGGTTTGATTGTTTTGTAAAATTTTACTAAATCTTTTGTTTAGGCTTAAAATTGTCTAATTTTGTATGATAGTTGAGTTTTAATATCTGTATCACTATCCACTTAAACAGACATATTACGTAGGCCTATATCAATAAGAAACATTGGACTAACAACTTGAACAGACATATTAGGTAGGCCTATATCAATAGGAAACTTGGGACTATCAACTTGAACAGACATATTAGGTAGGCCTATATCAATAGGAAACTTGGGACTATCAACTTGAACAGACATATTAGGTAGGCCTATATCAAACTTGGGACTACCAACTTGAACAGATACATTAGGCATATCAATACGAAAGCTAGGACAATCACTACTAGTACATGGTGAAGGTTCTTTATGAAATTCCAACTCAACATTAAGCTTATATTTATTTTCAACCCTTCTAATTTTATTAGAGGGCTTGTCAAGATCATCTGTCATTTCATCTTAAGTCCTATTAGAAGTCAATTCAGTACCTTTAGGAACAAAAAATCCCAATATGCTGGCTCAATTTTTTTGTCTAGGTCATTCACCCCCATGTTTAGTAGATGTATGTCACTGGGCGGCTAGTTTATCACGCCGTCCCGACCAATCACAGTAAGCACTTTTAACCTTTTGCTTGCTTTTAAATGTCGACATCATATAATTTCATTATTAAATAAAGTAATAAAAACTATAATAAAATTATAATAAATATTCACTAATTGTTATGATACAAATCACGCAATAATGTGTCGAATGTTGCCTGGTGGCGAGAGAAAACAAAACACTTAAAGCTTTACAACTTCTTGTTTAAAAAAAAAGTATTTACATCATATAGTTTCAATAATCACTGTTTAACAAACAAACAAATAAAAAAATAATATGACTAATATGCACTAAATCTATTATTTTACTACGATACAAAACACCCCTAATACATTCCCGAATGTGAGGAGCCCATTAGATTTTGCCGCGTCAGGTGTAATCTTGTGTTTGTTTGGAGCCGAGCTGCTCTTTGCTGCCAAATCGAACATGATACTGTAGTTACAAGAAAATAATAATAGACAACTAGATACAAATTCTAATCAGTCCATCCGTTGAACTAGTTTTGGTACTTTTTGAATTTTCTTTTATTGAGAAACAGTTTATAATTTCGTCTCATTAAGGAAACAAATTATTTTAAAAAGTTGCATAAACTATATTCCCCCCATAATTTTTCCAGAAATCCAAGATTTTCCTGAGATTTTCCCCTGATCCTAGATCACTGGATTGGACATATTCTGCACCACTACAACTGACCACATTCTTTACTACCTAGGTATTTAAAAGTTTACTAAAACGATGTCCCTAATATAAACACGCCTGTGTCTAGACTATACATAGTCTATAGTATATAGACTATGGATGACTAGACTGAGTACTTTACTATCATTAACCAAAGCATGTTTTTCATATAGAAATATTCTAGTGTCTTTGATGTTGTTACTTTTCAAATATAAACATTCTAACACAAGTTTTTCATCATATTTCTAGTAGCATTCACTTTTTTCCTCAAAAGAGCCTGATACATACAGAGTCTTGCCTGAAGGAATAGTTATCTTGTTAATTATATACCTAGAAATGTACTTGATAAAATTTATCTTACTCTCTGGTAAACGTATATGTCTGGACCATTGCACAGGAAGTTAAATAGTATTACTCTGGATCTTTACTAAAAATGTAGGTTTTTCTTGGCTTGGGAGGTTATGTTTAGCACTTTTTGAATTACAAACCTTGTTATAAGTCGTACACACCATCAACTCGATCAGTTGAAATTATGCCCAAAATGTTCTCGACTTTGGACGATTGGTAATCTGCAGAGTCCTGAAACATTTTAAAATTATATAATACATCATTTGGTACAGAATGAATGAGAGTCCCCATCAACAATGTAAACTTGATTATTTAAAATTCCCAAATCCTTGAGAAACTTGTTGGAAGCTGTTCCAGTTTCAATTATATTCATCAGTCCAGATTTTATACTTTTCTTCAAATGACTGCTTTCATTAGCTAACTTGGGACGATAATCTAACAGCTCATGCTTCAACAAAACTTCAATATCTACAATTCTTTAAACTGCCTTCTTAACAGTGGAACTTTCATTTGTAGAAATGTTTTTCCTTTTATCTTTTTTGTGTTTTCTACAAGGAATGAAGAAATAAATGTTAATTTCACTGCCTTGATAGGGATGTACAGACCTTTTACATTGTCAACAGATTTTCTTTTATAAATATCTCAAACCTTTTGGTTTCTTCAGATCTGATATTTACAAGGAACTTTGAGGGTTCTTCTGGTGAAAAAAATCCACTGACAGTGTTTCTCAACTCCATTGTAAAATTTTCAAAAGGATTGTCATGGCCCTTCTTGATTATCAGCCCCTATGTACCGATGTATCCCTAGGTGTGTCTTTTCAACTACAAACTACTTATGTATGATGTCTTAATGGGTCTTTATTTATATTTAATTATTACTCATACAAGTGTGAGGAAAATTTGGAAAAAATGTGAAGTTTGCTACATCATAATTACTAAAAAAGATATAGCATTTTTTGTAAGAACGATATTTAAAAAGCCCATTTTTTTGAGTCTATTAGTACTTTTTGCAATCTTTTATCTACTACCATTACCGATTTAGACAGTTTTTTCAACAGTTAATGATGCAAATCCCTTCCTTACCTCCCACTCTCAGGTTCTCGACCAGATTGGAAGCGACAACAAGGGTTTTCTACTTCACCTAAGTGGTTATAACAACAATTAAAAAAAAAAAAACTGCATGCAGCTTGAAGTGTATGCTCAATCCTTCTTAGTTCCCAGAGTATTATTCTTTATTAATTTTTTTAAATTGATTAAAAAAGAAATGAAAAATTATTCCTATAATTAATTGTAGACACCTATAAGATCAATCCATTTAGCTCATCAAATAATTAAATTTTTCATTTGTCATTACAGTCAAATGTAATGTAACATTACATTTACTAATATTATTGTATCAGTTTTAACAGATCTAAGAGTCGTAATCTATAGTGAACACATTTGTTTGAAATTTAAACACAGTTTTCAGTTAAAATATTTCTTGTAATTATTTGTAATAAATCTCACAAGTATTAACATATTCTATTACTAAAGAAAATTCACTCCAACCACAATATTAGCAATATCTAGCAGCTATTGCTAAGCTAATTGGTCTTTTCACAAGAGAATATGTGATCCTGAAAAATTCTGCACTTAAATACAACTGAGACCTATGTAAGTCCTACTGCTTTGTGTTAAATCATTTTATTATTTTTTTTGACACATTTATGCTCTGAACCAACAGTGTACTCTGTTAAGGTTAATTACCATCACAGTAATTTGTTTGTATTTGGTTACATATCTAGTATATACAAGATGCTACAAACAAATTGTTTTTGATTAATCAAACAACAATTGTGCTATATCTCAACTAATGCAAGTAATACAGCATTAATATTTATCAACATATTGACTGCTAAGTAACTGCTTGTGGGTGGTCAACGGATGAGCACAGGCAGCTGCCCACCCTCATACAGGATATTTTTTCATTTTTTTTACTCTGTTTTGATGTAATTCTAGCTGTTAACATGCCTAGTAGTTTCTTATGTCGGTTTCTATGGCAGTACTCTTGACCTGTTCTCATCACTAGTTCCCAATCACTGAAATTTATGTATGTGATAAAACAAATTTGTATGTTAGCTCTTTCAGCAAGACTATAGTTTAGGAGATCAGCAGTCTTCTTGTTAAAACATTACCAGATAAATTATAAATATCTAATATTACTTAGTCCATCTTCAACTTGATGACGGAAATACCTAATTAAATATATTTAATATAAATATGTAGTTTGACCTTAATGGGGGTTTGTGTATTGACAATGTATTTACCAAAATGTCTTCAGTTCGTTTTAAAATTTTAAATTTGTTGATTCTATCTTCACATGAGCTACTAGTTTTTGCTAAAAACACTTGTAAATATTTTACAACTTGCTGATAGTAGCACTAACTTATATATTTGTTAAGGACGGTTGTTTCGGGAGATGTTTCCCATTGTTAACTCTGACCATAACTGAGATCAAGGTTTTTGTAGGTTAGGTTGGGGGTGGGATATTATGGTGTGGGTGTGGGTATATTTTGGTGAGTATTAGGAGTTATGATGTCGAAAAGTGTGTGTGAGTTATAATTTAATTGGGTGTCGAGTATGTGTGTAGGGTGTACTTTGAAATGTTTGTATATTTTGTATTGTTTGGTTGTTTATCGTTGGTTATTTTTGTATTATTTATGAATAATTTGTAGGTTGGATGTTATGTTTGTGTAGTCATGTTTTGTGGATATGAGATGCTCGGCAAAGTTTGATTGGGTCTTTTTGTTTGTTATTGCGTTTATATGTTCTTGGTAGCGTGTAAAATGACCTCCCTGTCTAGTCTATTTAAAAACTGGGGCATGAACTGAGACTTAGTTTGTAAACACCAGTGAAGTTGTATATGTCATTGATTTTGTTGTTGTTTAAATGGTTTATTAAGAGAATGTGGAGTAGGCTATTTTGTAATTGTATTTTTGTAGTGTGTTGGTTAGATTGTGGGTTTTGGATGATCTGTACGGTATTGTTAAGTATTTTATGGGAGGGTTATTGAGTTTTGTTTTTTAGGCGGTTGTATAATTTGTCAATCATTGTTGTGTTGTATCCATTAGTTTGTGCTATATGTTTTATGGTGTTTAATTCTTGGTGGTGTTCTTCATTGTCTAACAGCGTTTTAAGCAGGTGATATATCATTTTGTTGTAAGCGGCTAGTTTATATTGGTGTGGGGGTGGTTTGAAGAGTTGTGAATGGTAGTATTGGTGTTGATGGGTTTTCGGTATATGTTGAATTTATGTGTTTGTTTGTCTGTATGTTTAATTGTAAGCTCCAAGAAGCTAAGTGATTTGTTTTGTTCTAACAGAACTACCATACACCACCAAAACTAATTCTCACCAAAATACACTCATAATCCCAACATAATATCACACCCCTACTCTAACCTACAAAAACCATAAGATCGGTTACGGTCTGAGATAACATTGGGACACATCTCCCGAAACGGCTGTCCTCAAAACATATAAGTAAGTGTTACTGTAGGTAAGTTATAAAATATTTATAGTGTGTTCAGGGCAAAACTTAAAGTAGTCTGATTTATTTAGTGATAACTTTCTTTTTTTGTACGAATAAATTAAGTAAAAATACTGAAGCAAGTGAATGAAGAACCTAGCCTCTATTTTAATTAATTAGAGGAGTTGTTCTTATTACAGCAGGTCTTTGTTTGAAGGATTAGCATTCCTTGGATCTAATGTTCTAATTGCAAGTTCACAAAATGAGCAGAAGAACTACTTGAGTATCAATATTGTTAGTTGACAATCCTGATGTTGCTTGGAACATCTATTGGTATTCTAGCGAAATGTACTGAATTGACAAAGTACAGTAGAACGACAATTTAAAATCGATTGATATTGATTCCAAGAAGCAAAACAATTACTAGGATTAAATTTATGTAATACAAAAGATCGGCTGTGTCAACTAAAAACACTGAACCAAATAAGTAGCTAAATAATAAGGCTGATCATAATGATATTACACTTGATAAGGCTATTGTAAAACATAAGGATAAGGGTGAGCATCTGCTGTCAAGGTACCGGCAAGCTAATGGTTAGCAATCAATATGTATTTTAATTGCATGCAATATTCTGTCCACATGGGTTTACTATGAAATCAGTAATGATAGTGACTTTGTAAATACAGACAATGACTTGGCCAATAATTCCACACCAGAGTGCCAATCAGCTCCCCTGCCAGGCCCTAGTAGATATGTACTTTACATTGCCTTTACATATTGTTAGTTAAAAAATATGAATAAATATTTTTTGAAATTATTTTAGTTATAAGGTTTTTTACAAATGTAAAGTTAGCAATTAGTTGTGTGAATGTTTAGTTACGGTTTGAATGCAAACTGTAAATGTCATTATATTTTTTATTTTATTAATCACTTAAACAATAGTTTATGAAAGTTTCTTGATGTAATCATCTTGAATTCACTGATTAAACTAATTTTAAACTACTTACCTAAGTAAATACGTAATGGCTTACTTGCTGACGCGTTTCAAAACGATCGTTCCTTTTACGAAGCTAACCCTCTACTCCTCTCTCTCTACTCTCTCTTATATCTCTTCTTGATCCTAATGGGAGCTTTCTGAAATCATAAAAACATTTATTCCTAATGCCCTGTAAAACTATTATAAATCGTACGTGTAATGTAGACAGAGACGGCCTTAGGCTTTAGCATTTAGTTGGGCAAAATTTCTTTCGGCGCCCTTGTAAGAGTAAGGAATTTAAATAGGTTTTTCATTATTAAAAAGTATATCCAACTGTAAACGTCATATTCTGCTCACACCTCGTATTTTTTAAATGCTTTTACGCTTATCGCTGTGAACACTACTGTTCGATTCACTTATGTAAGGTGTTCTGCAACTTGTATGATTGCCATCCATCGCGTGAACATACCTGCTGGAGTAGAAGGTTAGCTTCGTAAAAGGAACGATCATTTTGAAATGCGTCAGCAAGTAAGCAATTACGTATTCACTTAGTTAAGTAGTTTAAAATTAGAACAGTTTATGACTATCCAAACTTTAAATTTAGTAAATTTGTTAAAACTTACTGAGACGGAACGTTTTCGATCGCTATGTGCCGATCTTCATCAGTGTCTTCTGCTTGGAGGTGTTAGGAGAAGCGGTGACAGTTTTAAAGTTAGGTTTTCGTTAGTATCATAGTTTTTGATACTATCGAAAATCTACCTTTAAAACCGTCACCGCTTGACCAGACATCTCCAAGCAGAAGACACTGATGAAGATCGACACATAGCGATCGAAAATGTTCTGTCTCAGTAAGTTTTAACAAATTTACTAAATTTAAAGTTTTGGATAGTCATAAACTATTGTTTAAGTGATTAATGAGATTCACCAAACATAATAGACTATAAAATTCAAGAATTTTTTATTTATTAATTTTTTAAATATATTTATTATATATTTTGTACAAATTTTAATTCATAGTTATTATTTTTTTATTGATATGGTTACAAATAATAAGTAATCAAACAATTAAAAAAGTAGAGGAACAAATTTCAGTTGCCACGATATAATTAATACACAATTGAATACATATTAAATCTGTACCTACTGGGTCACTAGGAATGCAAATAGTTTAATCCGCAATAATTTAATTCCGTATCTAAAATTAATTCAGATAGACTTTGGTTCATAAATAAAACACATCTCATTATCACTGAATTTATCATATTCAGCAATATAACTTGAAAAAAATACAGGAAGTACGCTAAGGCTATTGGCTTTGAGTGTCATTAATCATTATCACATTGAAATGAGTAAACAAGAGACAGAGAAAAAATATTTTAATTTTATGACAAAATATGTATAAAAGTAGCAAAATGTGAGTGTCCCTGAACTCCAGGTAGGCTCACTCACTCACACACACACACACACACGCACGCACGCACGCACGCACGCGCACACACACACACACACACACACACACACACACACACACACACATACACACACACACACACACACACACACACACACACACACACACAATACTCACACAAAGGCAGAGGATTAGGACTGGCTGTATGCCTTTTCTGTTTCTTAGTCACCTAGTGGTGCTTCCTTGATCAAACTCTAATTTTTTAAATTTGTTAACACACGTCAGAAAGTTGAGCATAGATTAATTCTGCACATCATTACAAGAAAATTGATACCAAACAATGTACAATTTATTGTCGCTATTCATGAGAGGATAACATGAAATAAAAATGTGTTAACTGTTTTGGCATTTAGTTTTTAATTTTAATCATGGGTTGTTTGGTATCATTTTTCTTGTAATTTTAAGTAGAATCAATATTTAGTAACTATTTTTACACTATTTAAAAAAACTTTAAAAAGTTAGAGTTTAGTTAGAAGATATCACTAAATGACCAATGAAGCTTAAATATGGCCGGTATTGGGTCTGTAATAATCCTCTACACTCGTAAGGGTGAGTGTGCGTACGTACGAGAGAAACTGACTTGGTGTTCCGGGGCATTTTCATTTTGCTATGGCTACAGTGTCTATATTGAAGAATGTATGTTGTTAGGAGGGTTTTATTAATGATCTTTATCTCAGAAGATGGAATTGAAAATTTTTCTGTAAATAGAGAGCTTCATAAAATTGAAGTGTTCATAAAGACAGGTTTTACTGGATATACTTGTTGTTTTTGTAAAACTTCTAGTATTATGATATGTGTTGCACTTACAATGTTATAAGAATAATCTAAATTTATTTACACAGTAAATGACTGATAGTTGTTAACAAAACTCAGATTTTAATTAAATGGAATCAATTAACTCAGTTTCTAATTGAAAGGAAACCTTTAAAATTTGAGCAACTTGGTATGCTTTTTAATGTATAAAATTTTATTGTAATATCATTAAAGAAAAATTCATTATTTCAAAAGTATTACAAGAAAAATATGAATTATGATTTATTTATAAAGGTCTAAAACTGTTTGTTTTCTAATCAATAGTTTTCTAAAGCAGTTTCTTGATTATCCTAAAGATCTAATCATAGGAAAAGTAAATTCAAACCGTGGATTTTGTGGAATTTTTTATTAACAGTTGTTTTTATGTTTGTAAGAAGATAATTGATTTAAACTTTGAATTGTTTATATAATTAATTTTTTATGATGATATGGATGCTTTCACTTGTTTTTTATAGTATATCAAATTGATTTTAGTTCTTAATTAGACAAACAGAACAATTAGTTCAAACAGACAATTGTTTTTTCTTCTGTATATTTCATACTATATATTTAATACTAATGTGAGCTTTCTGATTTAAAGAAAATAATCTTTAGTGATTATTTAATATCAATTATAATAATATGTATAACTTCATACTTGGAAATAACAGTTTTCATTTATGTATTGTTATAGTTATATGTGCAAAAAATCTCCATTTTGTCTAGCTAGCCTTTTTGAAATTGAGTGTTAGTTTAACATATACTGCCCTTCAGTTCATATAAATTAAATGATTAGTGATAAATATGCATAATTTGAGGCATCTCATAAAAAATTGCTCTTTGACATATCTGAAAAGTCAAGTTTAGCCTCATTATCACAGTATTTTGAAATAAGATGCTTGCAAAACAGATGAAAAACATTCATTAATGCTAAGGTTGTATGAGACCCCTCATTAAAAAAAATCATAAATGCTGAATCTGTTGTTTTTTTTTTAATCACGAAACTATCTTTTCTTTTATGCTTGAATTTATTATAGTAACAGTTAAAGTAAGGCAATTTTTTTCAAAAAGCTATGGACATACAATGGAAATTCTTCCATTCTTGCATCAAATAACTTTTACTGTATAGTAGTTTATTTAAAATGTTTGGTAACCCAATTTTGTCAATTTTATTTATTTCAACCAGGTAGGATAGAAACCCACTTCATCACTCATCTACAAGATCACATTTTCTCTATCATAACCTCTTTATTTTTTTGTTGATCAACTGTTTACCTGGACAGGTTAAAATGTATTACTTTATGTAAAATACACAGTAAAATGTGAATAGTGATTTAAAGTTACATTGCATACATGTTTCAACATTTTTTACATTTTCCAGAGTATACTGTATCTCTTGGTATTTTTATTTCATTAGTGAGCCTTCTAAATGAAGATTATAATCTTACCATGAGAAAACGTTATATCTTATTTTTTTAATAAAGGAAACAGTAATTTTGGTGGACTTCATATAATACGCTGTGAAATTCTTATGAAGTCTGATTTGCCACTAAAGCAGTTGTAGCAAAAAATGATATTCATCCCCATTTTGATAACTGAAAGTAAAATACTGGCAAGTGAATCCCTACACTAGGTCCCTTCCACTACTAAATAACTATCGGAGTACTGGTAGTTTTAAAAACACCTTATTTCATTGCTTCAGCTAGATGATATATATATTTAAGTTAGTTTTGGTTGGTAAAGATTATTTAGATTTTTTGGACTAGGAGACTGACAGACTTACCTTGGTAAGAGTCCACTCTGTAGTCTTGAAATAGAAACACATAAAAGCACTTAACCAATGCTATATTTCAACCACACAGTGGTCTTTGTCAATCAAAGAGAAAACAAAAAGAAATATGAGAGAATGAAATAAAATAAATATAAGTTGTAATCACGGATTGTGTAGAAATCAGATGTCACAGATGCACAGATTAAAGATATATTAAAGTCTATCTTTAATCTGTGCATCTGTGACATCAGATTTCTACACAATCTGTGATTACAACTTATATTTATTTTATTTCATTCTCTCATATTTCTTTTTGTTTTCTCTTTGATTGACAAAAACCACTGTGTGGTTGAAATATATCATTGGTTAAGTACTTTTATGTGTTTCTATTTCAAGACTACAGAGTGGACTCTTACCAAGGTAAGTCTGTCAGTCTCCTAGTCCAAAAAATCTATCTATCTATTTATCTATCTATCTATCTATCTATCTATCTATCTATCTATATATATATATATATATATATATATATATATATATATATATATATATATATATACAATATTTATGCATTACATTTATAATATATAGTGTTTTATATTAGATTTTGTATGAACATGGGTAAGTTGAAGCTGTTTATAAAAAAAAGTGTTTCTAAAAAGTATTTATTTCAGATGGTGAAGAGATAGAAATTGTGAATTCAGAAGACTTGGTTCCAGGAGATGTAATTGTTATTCCGTCTCATGGCTGTTCAATGGTTTGTGATGCTCTACTTTTATCTGGAAACTGTATTGTAAATGAAAGTGTCCTAACAGGTAAGCATTAAGATGTATAATGTAGACTTTCATGAACTGAAAATGGAGATTTAATAAAATTTATTATATTGCAGGGATATAAATCCTTTCTAGGTGTGATTTGTTTCCCTTCTGCAGTTAGTGAGTATCTGTTGAGTATGAAAGGGGAATTTTGTACTTGATTAAAATAATTTGTTTGTATAACAATTAGTAATCTTTAGAGATTTTATAGTGATTAACAGATATAAATATTTATTAGTAATGCTAAAAACAGAATCAACTGATAAAAATTTAAATAAAATTGTAACCAAACATAACTTTTTTGAACAAAAATAATTATTGTTGTAATTAATGTATTTATTGCACTTTATTAAAATAAGTAAATTATATCAATTTTGTGCAATTTTTTCTGATTTTCCAAACTAAAATAATGGGAAATTACTTACCACTTCAATTAAAACTAAGTCAATAACATATCAAATGGCAAAGTATTAGAAGTACCATCCTCAGTATTGTATTTAAGAATGTTTTTACTATTCCTTACAGTGAGGGAACTTAAATCAATACTGCTTTCACATTCAGTAGGTATCGTGAATATAATTCATAAAGTTATCACTCTATGCTTCCTCTTGGAGTACTTGTTTCATTGTATTAGGATATTATTTGAAATTTATCTGTAACAATAATTTTAATATTTTAACAGAAAACACCATAACAAATATATTTGGTAACATATGACTGTCAGCTTATTGCAGATGCAATTAACCCTTTGTGAACCAAATGTGCGATTTTTGGACGGCAAGAACATATGCGAAAAGGAGTTACCAGGTGATTTCAGGACAGTTAAAAAATACACAAGTAGGACCAACAGTACCATTTCTGGACAACAAAATTTAAATTATTATTTAAAATGATAATATGTTACTAGGTCATAAAATGCAATTTTATTATAATGTGTACTTCATAAACAATAATTCCTATTGACTCTCGTAACCCAAAATAACATTGAAATTACAAAAATAACTATGCAATCAGAGTAACACACTAATTGATTGCTTCATATATTGAATAATGGGACAGATTGTTTGACGGAGACCTTGACTCAGATGATTCCCCTAACATGTTTGAAGATGATTCTGATATAAGCACTACTTACAACCTAAATGTTGAATGAACATCAAATCCATGGTCATTTTCTGTAAATAAAGGTAGGCCTAAGTTTGTACTTTAGTCATCAGATCGTGGCAGTGAAGAGGATTTGCTTAGACAACCAAAGTGGGCTAAACATCAGCCTAGGCCTACCCCAAAACAGTCATTGAGTGATTCTTCTGATGAAGATGTAGGCTTAGATATTGTAAATAGCTCTGATGACAATGTGAATAGGCCTAGCTGCCAAAACTTAGATAACATGGAAAGAATTGGTGGAGGTTGTGGTATGCAGTTGGTGTCAATAAGGCTGCCATTCTGTGTGCTTCGAAAACATATATGTAAATAAGTTCTAAGAGGAAAATATGTATATAGTGAAAATATATACAAATTTGTGTGGCATATTAGACCTATATGTCTATCATAATAATCATCTATTAAGTGGAATGAAATGCGAATAATTTTTATTCCAAACTATTTTACCTTGTATGTAGTTCTTTGCATGATTCATAATTTGTAACAAGCATGTATTTTTATACAGTCCTATGTCTTTTTATTTACTAGTCTAACTGGGATAAAAAGTGTTTTCTATGTTCTAAATAAGGTGGAGAATAAAATAAAAATGTTTACCACAGGTAAAATATTAGATTTTTAAGAATAAAAACAACTCTTTTTTTAAAATTATAGTTATAAAATGCGCTGTATGTTAACATATAAAAAGTATTTTTAAATTTTAAAATATTAAAAAAAATTGTTTAATGAAATATAATAGCGATCGAAAACGTCCTGTCTCAGTAAGTTTTAACAAATTTACTAAATTTAAAGTTGGGATAGTCATAAACTATTGTTTAAGTGATTAATAAGATTCACCGAACGTAATGGACTACAAAATTCAGGAATATATATATATATATATATATATATTTTTAGGTTAGTTTTGGTTGGTAAAGATTATTTAGATTTTTTGGACTAGGAGACTGACAGACTTACCTTGGTAAGAGTCCACACTGTAGTCTTGAAATAGTCTATATACAGTTGAACCTCTGTATAACGAAGTCGATTATTCAGAAAAAAAGATCGTTGTAGAGAGGTATTCGTTATTGAGAGGTTGTGTTGTAAAGAATGCTCCTGCCCCATCTTACGAATATCGCACTACCTGCGGTAATAAAAGGGATACAGTATAATATCGCGAGCGTAGTTAGTGTAATAGGCCAATGTTAATATAGGATAATGTTTTATAAAGTCTCAATTTATTTGAAATTCAAATTGTTAAAAATGTTTTATTGATGTTTCTTCATTGTATTAGATATCCACATTCAATATTTTTCATAGGGTCTACTCTGTATAGGGTATTATGATAAGTTATCTAATGCTTATGAAAACTTACTGGTAAATAAGTACACTCACCAATTCATTTTCAGGAAGCATGACTTGAACGTAGTGGAATTTAATCGAAGCAAACTCAGTAGGCCGTAATTTAGTAACTGTATTATTTATTAACCGTATTACATTTTTTAACACTTTCAACACGGCGGCGATATTGGTGATCTCATCAAACTATTGTCTGTTTTTCCTTAACTTCCAGCTCTGACGGCAGTTGCATAGCCTGTCGTAGCATGTAATTATCGACCCCGTTGTTTTCATCTCAATAATTTTATTTCTAACGTATACATTTTTATTGGTGACATCAGAACAGTGTATTAAACTCTAAAATATTGTTTTATTTATTGGGTCACAATTTAAAAAAAGAAATAATACAAATGATAAATTACTGTATGACAAATAAGAAAACACAATAAAAAAGACAGAGAAAAAAGAAAATTTATATACAAAACTAAAGACCCTACTACTAAAATATATTACATACTAAAATAAGCACTCAACTTTTCACTCAAAATGTTTGTTTCTTTTTGTGCTAAGTGTTTCGGAGATTGTAATGTAAACGGAGACAAAGATAATACATATGTCACGTCGGAGACTATTTATAGCCGAGATAAGCTGACATTGGTTTACTACAATCTTATGTTGACACAATCGGGCGTCCAAGCATTTTGTCAAGACTCATATTTACAATAGTCTGTTCCCACCTCCAGTTGGTTTATTAACTCTAACAAGACAGTTATCGTTTATTCTTGCGTTAGTTCAAAAAACTTGGTTAATTTTTATGATCGTTGTTTTTACCGGATATTCTGCCGCGTTAAATGGTTCAAACTAAAAAAAAACATTAAAATATAAAAGTTAAACCAAATTAAATCTGTTCATGAAACTTCCTGAATCATTGTTTCAGTTGAAGCATCAAAAGTTAACTTGGGGTGGTTGGATTTAAAAACAACTCAGGCACAATGTTCTCCAAACTCTTTTAAAGCACTGGCGTAAAAATCAAACATTTATATAGATATCGACACTGGAGAAGTTTGAATTAGCCTGGGAGTAAGCGTGCCGGTTTGCTCGCCGTATCTAAGGAAATAAGATGAGAGCGCATCTGTAAGGAAACCCAGAGCGTGCCGGAACGCTAGCCATGCTGAACGTGTTAACTGAACCGAACTATAACATGCAGTCAAATGCCGACATGTGTGTCGTCTATCATTCTTGGTTTTGTTGACCCTCCTGCTGAAAATAAACAATTTACTGGAAATGCCATTGTGAGCTGCCTATACAACACTACATTTCTTCGGTTGAAATGGAAATAAAACTTCGTTATTGAGAGATCCGAAATTCGTTACATAGAGGTAAATAAGCAGTATAACTTCTAAAATGTCATGGGACAAGATAAAAGATCGATAGAGCATCTCGTTATCTGGAGGTTCGTTATATAGAGGTTCGACTGTATATATATATATATATATATATATATATATATATATATATATATATATATATATATATATATATATATATATAAAGAACAAAAGTCAAAATACAAATACAAGAATTATATTTGAATTTACATTTCAAAGCTTTTCGTTGGCTAACAGTACCAACATCATCAGGAATATTAAACTATTAAAATTAACATATGTGTAAATTAGATCAAATAAATAGTTATGCCAAATCAATTACAATGTTGTTAAAATTTTATTTTTTATTTTTTTTTTTTATTTTGCTGCCCTAACATTACAAACACTGAATATATTATCGAATTTAGATTTTACTTGTATTTGTTCATTTATCAACTCATTATTAGTATTATATTTATGTATTTCTAAAGCTTCATAAATATTCATTCTCAGGCCTTTGTTAATTTACACATATGTTAATTTTAATTGTTTAATATTCCTGATGATGTTGGTACTGTTAGCCAACGAAAAGCTTTGAATTGTAAATTCAAATATAATTCTTGTATTTGTATTTTGACTTTTGTTCTTTATTAATACACAAGAAAACATATTGCGATATTTTTATATATATATATATATATATATATATATATATATATATATATATATATAAAACGTACACCTAATAAAAAAAAGTTCAAAAAGGCCTCAAAATGACAATCTGGGAACAACTAGAAATTTATAAAAATAATATCATTAACGAACAAATAGAAATAAAATTAAAAAACGATAAATTATTCAATCTAATAGACAATATTAACCCTAAAACAAACTTTAAAAACTCGTACAGTGCAGTGAATCTAAAAATAGAACATAACGGTACATCAAGGTCAACGGGAAATCCACTCAGCTCGCAGTCTACAACAACCCTGGTCAGTATGCCCGATGATAATGACAAGGCCAGTCATTGAAAGTTAACTCGCATAAATACCAAGTAAGATTCTTGTTTAAGTACATAAGTGAAAGTGATAAGTGTATACAAGAAAACAGTGTTACATAACTACAAATATATATATATATATATATATATATCACTTTCACTTATGTACTTAAACAAGAATCTTACTTGGTATTTATGCTAGTCAACTTTCAAAGATTGGTAGTATCTCCATCATCAAGCATCACTGACCGTGGGTTGTAGTAGACTGTGAGTTGTGTGGAATTTCCGTTGTCACAAGGTGTAATGTACCGTTATTTTTCTGTTTTCGGATTCACTGCACTGTGGGAGGCTTTTAAGTTTGTCTTGGAAAGTCAGTGCAACGGAAAAACAATGGATAACGTTAAATATCAAGATATATATATATAAAGATTGAGAAAGATCATTCTTTGATCGATTTCAATAGTGTGATACGTTTTTTATATATGTATATTTATTTATTTCCAAGAGATTGCAGTTTTGGACTATTGCCATTAGGTAAGTCTGTCAGTCTCCTATCTAGTCCAAAAACTCCCAAATAAGCTTTTTGCTCTACTACAACTAACTTATATATATATATATATATATATATATATATATATATATATATATATATATATATATATATACTTGATGTTCTACGTTATCCATTGTTTTTCCGTTGCACTGACTTTATGAAGTTAATCTAGACAAAGAATCTAACATCCACAAAATTACCCACCAAAATACTGAACACATAAGAAACAATATTAATAATAAAATTAACCTAATAAAAACGGAAAAAAACAAAAAACGGAACAATATATAAAGAAAAAAGAAATTATAAAACTCAGAGAAAAACTAGAAAACAACAACTACTTAATATTAAAATCAGATAAAACAAATACACCAGTAATAATAGAAAATACCAAATACATCGATTCAATGACTAACTACATAAAAGAAAATAAATACGAACAAATCCCAGACCCAAATAGCAAATACCTTATTACAATAAAAAACTTAATAGTCACTCACCGAAATACCCTAAACTATAACAATAAATTAAAATACCACACAAGACTATACCCATTCAAACCATGTGCACCAATATTATCAGGGATACCTAAAATCCACAAACCCAACATACCATTTAGACCACTAATAAATTTCACAACAGCACCATCTTACATAATCGCAAAAATACTAGACAAAATCGTAAGATCTAAAATACATATCAACAACACATACAATATAAAAAATGGATACGAATTAATTAATAAAATAAAAACGATAAAAACAAACAGCAACACAAAAATAGTAAGTTATGACATAACTAACATGTACCCTAGTATCCCAATAGAAGAAACCATAGAAATAATAAAAAACAAACTAATACACAATAACGAAAAAAGAAACTTAATAGATAGTATCATTACGCTAACCAAACACATATGTAACCAAAATTACTTCCAATTTAACAATAAATATTATAAACAAACAACTGGACTCCCCATGGGTTCACCCATATCATCTGTCATGTCAGAAATATATTTACAACACTTTGAACAAATAATAATTATACCTATACTAAACACACACAATATTTCACTATGGACAAGGTATGTAGACGATATACTCGTAATATACCAACCTACCATTCAAAACTTGCACATCATAATATTAAACAAACTAAATACATACAACGAAAACATACAATTCACCGTTGAAACAGAAACAAATAGAACAATCAACTATCTCGACATCACTTTAAATATAAATGACAATAAAATAGAAACTACAGTATACAGGAAACCTACTTCCAACAACACCACAATACACTAAAAATCTAACCACCCCTGGACACACAAAATTAACACTTACAGTAACATGATAAATAAAGCAATAAAATACACACAGGATAACAAACAAAAATTAAATGAAGAATTAGATAACATTACAAAATAGCAATAGAAAATGGATACAACAAACACATTATAAAAAATATATACAATAAATTCACAAAAAAACCTAACCTCAACACAACACTACAACCGGAACACAAAAATAATGAAAATAAAAAAATCTACCTAAAATATAAATACACCAATAACAAAATAGAAAAAATAACAAATATATACAACAAAGAATACTACACTCCAACATACAAACCAAACAACAAAATAATAAAATATCTTAATAACACAAACCACAAAACAAATTCAGAAAAACATAACCTAGCAGGAATTTACAAAATTACAAGCAACAACTGTAACGCTTTTTACATAGGAAAAACAACCAGATCATTTAAAATAAGATTTGAAGAACATTATAGAGCATTCAAAAACAAAAATTCAAAAGTATCAAATGTTGCAGCACACCTAATATCACATAAACATGAAATAACAAATTACAAAAATAACCTAACCATACTTGAAATAAATAATAACCCAATAGAACTAAACTCACTAGAAAAATACCACATTTATAAAAACATACACAACAATTTAATGAATCTACAAACAACATATACAGAAGACATACTATATAAAAACATCATACACACAGATCAAGAGAAAGTGCGTATAACGTCAACAAATACCAATATCACGGACCGAACATCTACACCAGAAAAATATCAGTGATTCGACAATGGTCAAGTGACCGAAAGGTGCCTCAATCACTCAAGGTAAAATTATTGCACTTAATGGTGGATAAAATTAACTTCATATATGTATATATATATATATATATATATATATATATACACATATTTTTCGGTTAGTTTTGGTTGGTAAAGATTATTTAGATTTTTTGGACTAGGAGACTGACAGACTTACCTTGGTAAGAGTCCACTCTGTAGTCTTGAAATAGAAACACATAAAAGCACTTAACCAATGATATATTTCAACCACACAGAGGATTTTTGTCAATCAAAGAGAAAACAAAAAGAAATATGAGAGAATGAAATTAAATAAATAAATATCATTTATTATTTAAATATAAATATTTAAATAAATATTTAATTTAAATATAAACATATTTATTTATTTTATTTCATTCTCTCATATTTCTTTTTGTGTTTTCTCTTTGATTGACAAAGACCACTGTGTGGTTGAAATATATCATTGGTTAAGTGCTTTTATGTGTTTCTATTTCAAGACTACAGAGTGGACTCTTACCAAGGTAAGCCTGTCAGTCTCCTAGTCCACAAAATCTATATATATACATATATATATATATATATATATATATATATATATATATATATATATATATATATATATATATATATATTTAAATCTAAATTACTCAAGTATTTATTTTGCTACGGTTTAAATAGAAATTTATAAATAAATAGTGATAGGCCCTTCATATTTTAAATTATATTATCATACCAAATTTCTAAATAATCTGATAATGATTTCTATGCAAAAGTTTGAAAAAATGTAAAATTTTGACATTAGCTTTCATGCAAAATTGGTATCAAGTTTAAAGGAAATGCGGACGCATTATTCCCTCAAAAAATCTATGTTGATCATTTTTATTTTTACAAAATGCAATATTTCCATTTTAGAAGGTGTTTTTCATTTTTTAAACAACAGCTTACATGTGGAGTATGTATATGTAAAAAATAGGGGGTGTATATTATGGTGGGTCGAAAAAAACAAATGTATTTTTATTTAAACGCTATACCGCAGAAAATTTGCCTCTAGGGTAGATAAGTAAAATGCAAAGTTAAAAAAAAAGTATATGTTGAACCTTCAGCTAGCGCATCATACTTAAAATGTCGTTTTTTTTCAGAAACAAGCCATTTTTCAATTATTTTTACAATGCTTGGCCAATAATGTTTTAAAGTGCTATAGTGCAAATTGTTTTATTAAAGGTTTAAAAAATAGGAAATAAATGTGAAAAAGATAATTTCTTTTGATTATTCAAATAAGTTTGTGCTCTTGAGCACAAAAGCCTCAAATATCATTAAATTATTGCTTTTTTTATTAGCTGCTGTAGCCTCAAGCGAGCAGAAAGATATAGGTATCATAAATAATGATGATCACTTCCATGTTGTTAATAAAAGTAAAATAAGAAGAGGAAAAAATCTAGATGCAGAGAACTTCAAAACCAGAGCACAGATGTGATGGTATCGTTACTAAAACGGGTTGGAAAAATGGTTTGATGTGTTATTGAAAAGCAAGTAAAAAGACCTCTGCAGTAAGTAATACGTCTTTTTCATTTCAACGAGTTGCTGTTCCGGCATTTATTTCAAAACTAGATAGTGAAATAACTGGGCCAAAGACATTTAGTGACATAATTGGCTCTCAGGTTAGTAAGTGTGAAAAGCTTTCAATAATTGATTTCGTAAGTTTTGATTGTGAGTTACCAGACATTAATCACACTCTGAGTAAAGATCAACAGTACCTTCTAGACATAAGTAGTGTGATAAAGTCAGGCAACTGCTGTAACACCACTGAAATTACACCACCACCATTGTTATGAAAGTATCTGATAATGAAGTTTGGGTTAAAATCACTGCTGGTGAATCTCCTGAGGAATGGAACTTTGGAAAATCTCCGTATCATATTTAAGCTGTGGAATGCTGCGTTAAGTTAGTGACTCAAGCTTCTTTAAACTTGTCGGTGCTAAGGAAGAGATGTTTTTATAAGATCCACTGTAGCATCTAGAGCTTCAATGTCAAAGTTTGACAGCAAGTGCAACTTCAATTTAACCACTCAAAAATAGTGAGTTTAAAGAAGTTTTTTTATAAGTCAAACAATTATTTTATTTGTCAAAACTGTTTGGCTGGAATTTTGTTTCTTTAAAATTTCAATTAAACATGTTATTAAAATTATAAGTTAACCAACATTTGTTCTTTATATCCTTAAAACACACATAGGATGATTACATTACAATTAAATGGAGTGTAGAGTACAAAAACAAAAATTGATTGTGCTATTAACATACAACACAGAATACTGAGCCACACCTTCTTTTAACATGCTAAGAGTGTGCATTTTACTGATTTTTGGGTCTTTTGCGGTACCGGAAATTGAAATATTTTGACAGTATTAATTTTGTTTTGTGTTTCTTAACCCATTTAATAAAAGATTTTCACGATATCACTTTAAAATATTATTGACTAGGCACTGTAAAAATACTTGTGAAATGACTGATTTTCGAAAAACAAGATTTTAAAATACAATGCACTAGTTGGGGGTTCAATATATATTTTATTTTTACTCTGCATTTTTCTTATCTACCCCAGATGCAATTTTTCAGCGCTATAATGTCTAAAAAAACATTTTTTCCCAACCCATCCTAATGTATATATTTCACGCCCCAGGCCACATTTTTCAAGGCATGCCACTGTGTTTGAGTTTGTCATATAATATTTTCATCGACATCATATAATCTAATTATCAAATAAATTAATAAAAACTATATTAAAATTATAATAAATATTCACTAATTGCTATGAAACAAAACAGCCAAAACTGCCGAATTTTGCCAGGGGGGGGGGGGGGGTTGAGAGAAAACAAAACATTTAAAGCTTTACAACTTCTTGTTTAAAAAAATATATTAACATCATATAGTTTCAGTAATTACTATGAAAGGAACAAATAAAAACTATTATGATTAATATGCACTAAATCTATTTTATTACAATACGAAACACTCACAATACATCGCCGAATGTGAGGAGCCTGTTTGTTTTTGCCGTGTCGGATGTAATCTTGCGTTCGTGTGGAGCTAAGATGCTCCTCATTGCCGAATCAAGAAAACGGCACCCTACTGTAGTTCCAAGAAAATAATATAAGACAACTAGATATGAATTCCAACCTATGGGTCCGTTTTAGTACCTTTTGAATTTTCTTTTATTCAGAAACATTTTATAAATTTTTTTTATAGAGGAAACAAATTATGAAAAATAATCCGTAAACTATATTTCAACCAAAATTTCCCCAGAAACCCAATTATTTCTCCCGATCCTAGTTCACCGAGTCGGACATATTCTGCAGCCCTGGTCTAGATATCCGTTTCAATGTTCTCAGAATATAAAAAGATATTGTTTTATGTTCTATGATAAAGGCAGGTATACTTAAGGTATGTGATCCTGAACAAATAGTGTTATTAATCATTTCCTATATATGACAAGCTAATTTTATTTCCTTACCTTAGCCCTATCTATTATTTGCAATCCTTTCCTTTACGTCATAGATGATAATGGGGGATTGCCTTGAATAAATAAATTACCAACAAAAAGGTTAAACATCAGAATTAAGCTAGGAAATTGTTTTTTGAACGAGTTTTAGGGGGTCTGTTAAGTGTGAAGTTGATCAAATAGGGGAAAATGTGAATACATGTTCTCTTTTATAGACATTTAACTTTATTTGCAAACAGGAGAGAGTGTGCCAGTGACAAAAACCCCACCAGCAAAAACTTTGGATATATATGAACCAAATGCAACACATATGCGCCACTCTTTGTACCATGGTACTAAAGTACTTCAGACAAGATTTTATGATAACAATAAGGTAAAAAAATTATCTATCTCAATTTAAAAAATCTTATAACTTTTTCTGTATAATATAGATCTGGAGTTTATTGACTAATATTAACCAAGGGGTTTTTTCTCTTTCCTTACTGAATTCTTCTTATATTAATCTTCAGTAGTGCATTTATGTTTCTGTCATCTTTTCTCATTATTATCTGTCTGTTTTCATTTCAGGTCTTTCCTAAAAGCTGTGTTGCATTTTAAGCTTCTTTTTCAGTAAGTAAATTTTATTAGAAAATTCTTTATTTATTTCCATTTTCTCTGTTCCTTTTTCACAACAGCTCATTTTCACTTTTTAAATATAGCATCTACCACTCATATCTGAATTAATTTCTTTACAAAATGTAATTTTTTAACCAAGAAAAGGCTCAAAATTTCAGTGTTAAAACCTCTGCTATTAAATTGGTATGATGTTCTTGAGATTTCTATGTTTTACTTCCTTGTTTATTCAATCATGAGTCTTTTTCAGTCCTTCAAATTTGGTATCACTCTTAAATTTCCCTTCTTGTCGGAAAAGATTCTATTTGCTTTAACTTCGTTTTACATGGCTGCAATCTATATGTCTTATATGTCATTGAAGGCTGGCATTGTTGTAAGGAGCTTTTCCTTGTCAAGGTTAATCTTGGCCATTTTAAACTTTGAATTTCAAAAAATCTAAATTCTTTCAGTTGTAGGAAATTTGTTGATTCGTAAAGTCTGTTATGTTCTTGGTGAGGTTTATTTTCATTAAAACTTTTGTTGTAAAAATTCAATGACTTTTCTGTTTCTTTCATAATTATATTTTATAATTGTACCCTCCATTTTATTTAGTGTTTCTTGGATCATTCCTGCTTTTTGATTGCTGATTCCAGATGACATATCGCTTATTAGTTGTTTGACTTCCTTGTTCTAAACCCTCATATAATTTAAACCCTGCTAACATTATGTAACAGTCAAAAGACTTTCTATTACAATATTTTGTAAACTTCCTTCAATTAAAATAACTTAGAGCAACTGTGTTGTAATTTTTTTATTATAAATAAATAGAACCTCTCAAGCCACAAAAACATTTTATTTATGTCTGATGTAGATTTCGATTGCAAAGATTTCATCTTCAGAGGAAATTACTATAAAACTAACTTTCATTGAGTTAGTCTTGTAGTAATATCCTCTGAGGATGATTGCTTTGTAATTGAAATGTAGATCAGAACATGAATAAAAAGTTTTTATGGTTTAAGCGGTTTAATTTATTTATAATTTTTCAGTTAATTTACCAATTATTGATCAATTGCTCATTATATTCAATACCTATTATCTTCATAAAATTTTGAAAGTTCTATGTGTTTTATTTTATATTGTATATTTTTTGTTTGTTTTTTTACAGTCATTTATTAATTATTTTAAAATTATTATATTACTAATATTAACTTTTAGTGTGCTGCATATTTATGGATAGTATGGAAATATTGCTTAAAATTAAATTGTTTATGTTTTAAGAGCTCTATTTAAATTTAAACTGTTACATGCATGTAAGGATAAAAAAATAGAACAATATTTTTCAGAGGTTTATATTTTTAAACGTTAAAAAAAATTAAACATTTATTTTAGGTATGTTAAATTTGCAAGAATTCGTCTGGATATAACTTCTTACCTGTAATATGTGCCGTATGGGTTAAGTTTAATATTAAATCGAAAGATTTTTATTTTATGAAATTTTAATATTACTTCTTCCTCAATTTTGGGAGTTTTCATCTCTTCAGATTATTCAAATCATTGTGTAAATTCTACTGTATTTTCATGTAGAAATTGTAATTTTTTGTTTAATGATTTTATTAGTTGTAGTTTATTTACACCGTCTTTTAAATTATTTTATTGGTTAGAAATATTGAATTGAATTGACTAGTTTTAAAAGTAACTTTTGTATTACTGGTCATAATTTCTTGATTATGTATTAGAGAGAAATACTATTTATTTACATTTATTTTACTATTGTTATTTACATACATGATAATATATGCATTGTATTATTATATTTGTAAACTATTTTTAGAATAATAATAAAATAACAGAAAAGTCTGACAATAGCGAGTGTCTAATGGGTTCTGAGAATTCATGTCAAACATGTATCTACAAACTCCATAAAGGCTGCTCATACTTATTTCTTACTTCTTCCAGCAGGCGTCCAGCTTCAATTGTAGCCGATGGTCTGTTGTCCATGATAAGTTGTCATCGCAGAGTTCCAATATTTTTTTTTTTGCGAGTAAGGTGTTGATGTCCAAAGCCTTTCCTCTTAAAAGGTCTTTGGCCAGATTTGGATAACAGCATTTAATGAGAATATGCTCCACTTTGGCATAGGGCGCATTATGGTGTTCCCGCTAAATTGAACGGGTAAAGGTAGACCTGAGTTAGAATTTGTCCAGTTCGAGCTCTGGCCATGAAAGTATATAGATACCTCTTACCTCTATACCCCCTAGACCTCTTGATACCTCTATACATCTCTTCTTTTTCCGGTGTTTTCCGAAGGTTAAATAGGAATCGACCAACAGGACATCGTGACCACTCCTCAGTCGAGTTTCTCTTGAGAAATCGCTCTGCGGACATTTGACAGTATAAGAGGGAGAATATCTCTCTGTCAGCAGATTGCATTGCTAAGGCCAATTATGCTACTTCATCAGCTTCTTTGTCCCCTCTCAACCCGCAATGGGCAGGGACCCACTGGAAGACTATCCTTTTGCCTTTGTTGTACAACATCATAATTAACCTTCTCAATTTAGCGACTCTAAAGGAGTATGACATCGTGTATGGCAACATCAGAACTTGGAGGGCTGATTTCGAGTCAGGGAGAATAGAAATATCCGTTTCACAGATAGATTGACAGCTTACTAGTGCGGCATTAATTGAAATTCAGCATCCATGCTAGACTGGGCATTGGCTGGTGCAAAAAAATGTTCTCCAGTTTCCAGGTTGAAGTAGCCCATTTCAGATTTTCCCTTCTCGGTGACTAATCCGTCTGTAAAGAATTTTACGTGCTCATAATATTTCTGGTGGAGCATTGCTACGGCTTCAACGAGCAGGTGTTCAGGGTGACTCTCTTTTGTCAATTTATTTGGTAAATCTATTTCAATCGAGACTCCTATCTATCGGCGAGGAGACTCATCATACACAATAGGGATGTTTTATGGGGTATTGATAGTAATTGTGATAAGGTTTTTCTCACTTGACAACTGAAACAGATCCCAATTATGCACATGCTTGATAGGATCACTCTTAAGGGATGACCGCTAGTTGATGCTACAATCTTCAGATGCTTATTCCATTCGTCTTGCTATATATATTTCAATAGGTTCAATGCCAAGTTCAATCTCCATTGCTGCTATCTGTGTAGTCTTTATACAGCCCAAACAGAGCCTGAGAGCTGCCGATTGCAGCCGTCGTACCTTCGCAAGGTGATTTGCAGCAGCTCTAAACCACACTTCACAGCCATACTTCGCCTTGGATCGCACAAACACTAAGTAGAATGTTTTCATCGTTGTTGTGTCAGCACCCCATTGTCGGCTAGAAACAGCTCATAGTGCATTTATTCTACAGGTAGTGTCGAGAATACGGTCAACATGAGCTGCTCGTCTAAGTTTTGGGTCTAACAGTATGCCCAGAAGTTTAAGGTTTCAATTGTGCTTTAAGGGTTTTTCTTTGACCTTCAGGCTAGGAGTGAAATTGGCTAGAGAGTTCCTTCTTATAAAAAATGAACATTCTGTTTTTTCAGCAGACATTTTACGATTTCACTTTTTGCACTAATTTGCCATGTAATTGAGCGCTTTTTGAAATAACTCTACTGCCTGTAGGAGCAACGAATTTGCTCAGGTAAGAATTTTGTGAGATCATGCAATGCAATATTGAACAGCATCGAACAGATAGAGCCTCCTTGTGATATATCATTAGCAACAATGTAAGAAAATGATTCAGTTCCATTAACAGATGCCCAGATAGTTGGGTCTCGCAGGAAGTTTTTAATGTATTGCAGCATTCTCCCTCCAATCCCCAGTTTCATGCATTGAAGAATTGCGGTTGTATGTGACACTCTGTCAAATGCCGCATCAAAGTTTATCATTACCATGACTGTTGATTGTTCTTTCAAATCCTTTATAAACGCAATCTGTGAAGTATAGCAAAGCAATACTTCTTCGCTTCCGAAACCCAAATTGTAATGCATCTAACAGACGCTTCTTCTCGAGTCTCCATGATTATAGGTTAAATACTAGGTGCTTTAGAAGCTTCTCGAGACAAGGTGTTAGGGCAATAGGTTTGTATGACCAGTGGTCTAGAATATGTCAGATCCGGCGATCTACGATCAGGGGAAATTTCAGGGAAATTCTTGGGTTCCTGGGGAAATTTTGGAGGAAATATACTTTACACATTTTTTATAATAATTTGTTTCCTTAATGAGAAGAATTTATAAACTGTTTCTGAATAAATGAAAATTTAAAAGGTACCAAAACTCATACAACTACTCTTTGAGCTTAGCTTGTGAGGTTATTTTAAAACATATAAAAGACATACAAGACTCACAAATTAATCATTTATTTACTCTTACACATTTCAATGACAAAGTCATCACTAGTGAGTTTTGCTACTACAAATTCTAACTTACAACTAAGGTAAAAGTAAGCAACTCCCACCTGTCAAAACAACAGTTGTTAACATTACTTCGAACTTAATACATCAAATAGAAATTTGATACCTAACTCATTAATTACAATAAAATTCTTATCCATACACAAAATTACATATAAACAAAATAGATAATTAATACTTCAGTATTATATTATTTCAAGATTTTAACCAAAAAGTTACAATCAAATTTTCTTGTGTCACACTAATTACATTAATATAGAATTTTGAATAGGCCCTGACTCATTATTTATAATATTATTTTTATTCCTATTAATTAATATACAAAGTTTTCCAGGCATCCAATTCATTACACTTAACAATATTTTTAACAAGGTTACATCGTCTATTTTAAATTTGTGCTTTCCCTCTAAACAATGATTCACCATCACAGATTTTTCTGGTCTGTTATATTTAACATGGAAAAAATGTTCTTTAGCTCTAGTTTTAATATTTCTTTTTGTTTGGCCTATAAATTTCAGAGGACACTCGCTACACTTCAGGCAGTAGATTCCTGACTTTAGCTTCTTCATTAGCTATGGCTTCTTTATAGTCTATAACAACTTCTTTAGGTTATTTGTAGTGGTAATTGTCACGTTCAACTTACTATTTTTTCTCAGAGATTTTCTTATATTATTAGACAGTGGAGGATGGTGTGTTAGTTTTACCCTTTTTTTCCTTTTTAACGTACTTCTCAGATTTCTTATTGTCTTTTTTTCATTTTTTTGTGGACTTCATCTATAAACATTTCACTGTATCCATTGAACCTTGCTACACTATAAATGTAATTCTGCTAATTTTTATAATTTTTTTCTGATAAAGGCAAATTAATTAAACAATGCACCCTAGAATTGAACCCTGCTTTTTGTGTGGTATGAATCACTGGTTATGCCATAAATCTGCTTGTGTGTTGGTTTTCTATAAACGTTAAAACTTAAAGTGTTGTTTATTCTTGATACTGGAACATCTAAAAATGGCAAACATGCCTTTTTTCTATTTCAACCATAAATTTTATACTTGGAAAATTCCATTTATTGTATTACAAAGCTTGTTCAGGCTTCGTTCATTGTCAAACACTGCAAACGCATCATCCACATAACTCAGCCACACTCTAGGGAAATATTCCAAGGTCTTTTTAGCATTCATTTCGAAATAACTCATAAAAAAATACCCATTTCAGTGCCTTCCTTCTGGATGTAAAATTTACCGTTAAACTGGAAACTATTTTGAACCATACATAAATTAATAAGTGAAATATACTCTTCTACTTTATTTCTACTACATCCTGAATTATCTAACCAAATTTTTATCAAGTCAACTGTTTTATCTATGGGTACACTTGGATAAAGTGATAAAACATCAAATGAAACAAGGTATTCATTAGACAGAAAACATACATCCTTAACCTTATTAACAAATTCATGTGTTTTTTACTGCCATTGATGGAGGCAGAACAAACTGTTGGAGATGTGGTGTCAACCATTTTGCAATTGAATATGTAAGAAAGAAAAAAAAGACAATAAGAAACCTGAGAAGTATGTTAATAGGAAATAACATGTATGGCTGACTGAATTGTGAGTGAAAGACCAGGACACTAAAGTAGAAGAAATGAATTTGAACAAATATAAAAATGAAATTTGGGAGAGGAAGGATAGAAAATTTAGGAAACAACTTAACAAAAACATTGGTACTGTAAAAAGTCTATGGAACAAAAACAACCAGTTGTTGTCCTAGGAACATAAATATTATTGGCTAATAAAGAAGGAAAGGAAGAAGCCTAATGTTGCAAAAGAGGCAGATACGTTTGGGACACTCTCTTCAAAAATGTCGACTGAGGCGGAAGTGTTTAAAGTAGTGGAAAATCAAACATCTTAAAATGGAATAAAATAGTTATTTGTTCTGTGAGGTGTAGACTGAGAGGTGCTGAAATCCAGACAGCCAGCCCCTTGGGTTCTTGATCTAGAAGAAGCCACCAGTAATTAATTTAAATTGATTTGCTAGTACCAAAAAAAAGAAGCAGTATGTTCAAAGAAATTAAACAATGCCAGCATCTGACCATGTTTTAATAGAGTTTTAATTTCTTCTTTAAAAAATGATTTTGCTTCTCAATATTTCAATTGTAATAAGTAAATTAATTCTACATATGAATATAAACTTTAACCTTGACTGCACTCCTTAGGTAGTCAATGATACATTTTTAATAGGTTTTACTTTCAAGATGGCTTTATCAATAACCTAATTTAATGATATATATTAACAAAAAATTTTAATTTGGAATATTAATAGCATTTTATTCAAATTTAATTTTGTGTTGTGTATGACTATTAAATGTGTTATAAAATGAATGGAGGACCACTTATAAGGCTTAGGAGTAGTTTTATTTTGTTCAGAAAGCACTATTAATAAGGAAATATTTCTTAAATGAAATATAACATAATATCAAATGAAGACAATATATGAAACACTAGTTATATTGAAAAATAAATAGGAAATTGAATAATGTAAATAAATGTTCAAGTACAAATACATAACTTGAATAAAATGTAACTAACATAAATGAAAAGGAAGTTAGATTAGAAACAGTAAATGTTTACTTTGTCCACCTTAGGATATTTATTATCAGTGTAAATTTGCCAAATCAAATTATTACTAATTTTAACTATATATATATATATATATTTTTAGGTTAGTTTTGGTTTATATATATATAAAACTCAAAATTACCCATCCATTAACACGTTCATTGCCAAACTGGAAATTAAAACTTTGTGTGGTGGCCAAATTTTTTTAATTGTTTTATTTGCTTATATAGTGCTCAAAATAAGTAAATATAATAATTACAAACCTTTATTATTATGTACTTAGTAATTACGGTCTCTTATATCCATCACGCGATATAGTGTAATTGGCCATACATGAAGGGATTTTTGCCCATATGGCCAAAACACACGATATTCAACCAAATAGGTTACATAGTTTACAAATAAAAGCCATTTAAATGTATTAATGGTAATTACTTTAATTAGCAGACGTTTATAATCAGACAAAATTTGAAAAATTCACTCTAGATTGGAATTATACACTCAAAATTTAGAAAATGGTTTCAAAAAATATAACTATTTGGCATTGCAATCATGCAATTAAAAAAAACAGTCAAAACGTAATGGTGGAGCACCTGGACAGTTCTTATACTCAGATGTGATGTTTACCCTTTTTTTATTTTTATAGCAATTTTTGCAATCTTTTCTAGAAGTTGCATTTATTGTTTTGCCGGTGCAGAGACTTCGCGGCTTGGCTTTCTCAATTTTAGTTAGCTTGTGTTGGACTCGGTATCCTCGTGTTTTCTGTGTTGTTTGTGAGTCAGAGGTTATTTCTGGCAAAAAGGATTCAATAATTTGTTCCCTGAAATCATAAAGTGTCATGCTCTTCTGATTAGAATATTTGTTATAGAGTACCAGGGCGTTTATCAGACTCATCATCAAAGTATGTATAAAAATTTCCATATACCATCGTAAAGTTTTCCTTTTGCATGGGTAGTAACTTAGCATTTGACCTTGTAAATCAATGCCGGACATACTTCTTTTGTAATTTATGATGGTTGCAGGTTTTGTTACCACAGTACCACATTTTGTGGTCACTTCTTGCATTTTGTCAGAAAATTCAGTAGATATATAATTAATCTCTCTCTTGTCCTTCCATTTTCCAATATGAACACCGTTACAACACTGCGAAACATTTTTGCCTTTTTTTAGTTTTTTTGTGACTATACTATTTGGGTTATCTTTATGTTTCTTGTTCAATGTGCCAGTGCAATATGTATTTTGCTCCAAGAGTTTTGAAGCTAAACCATAGCTGTTATAAAAATTGTCCATAAACACTGCATGGCCAACATTCAGCCAACATTTGGTTCCGCAAGTATATACAACTTAATACCGTATTTGTGTCTCTTCCCCTTGATGTACTGACGGAAAATAAGTCGACCATTGATTCGTCCAGAGTCAAATTTTTACCGGGGTAATAAATACACTCCATAACATTATTAAAATTATCTATTATTAATTTGCATTTATTCATGCGACTGTCATTACTTTGTTCAAAAATGAAGGCATCTCAGAATTATTTGAAATCTATTTCTCGGCATATATTGAGGAAAAACTGATTTATATAGACGATGAAGTTTCCAGTAATCAACAACACGATTCATTTTTGCTGTACTAGTGTGTAATAGTAACCCAATAAAGATTTTCAGTTCTTCTAGGGTGAGTAACTTCCATTGTGTAATTCAAGACTGAACCTGACTAGATGAATTTTTTAGGGTTTCAGCGTATCCATTTGAGTAATCAACTATTTTTTGTAAATAATTTTCACTGACAAATAAATTAAAATAATCCCTTGGATTATTGGGTGCTGGCACTAGTAGTGCATTAGTCCGAGTAAAGGGAATATCCTTCATAGAACTAAAGTCAACACTACAACAATTTGTGGAAACCGGTGTTTGTATAGCATTTACAATGTCATTATTTTGTCTCATCTGCAATTTCGAAGCTTCGTCTTCATCGGATTGTGAATCACTTTCACTATCAACAAATTCGTAGTTTATATCGACATCACTTCCTGTAGAAAAGTCGTCGTCAGAATCTAGTAATAACTCTTCTACCTCGGTAGTTTTTAAATGTTTTTTTGGACGATCCGGCACTTCACTGAGCCTTTTCGAGGGTCCTGGTTGGTCACTCATAATTAAAGTAACAAAATCAACTATCAAATTAGTAAAAACCTAACTTCAAAATGCTAAATCAACGATTAACTAGACAAAATTATTTCGTAATTACCTTGTCCGAACGCTACCACTCTAGGCACTGGCTGATAAGAACAAAACAAAATGGCTGGTGGCCATTCCCACTACAAGAAGGTCAATCCATTCCAAGCGGCCAATATCAGTAATATGCAGCATTTCGCAGTGGCCTCTACAATAATTCACTTAGAATTTGGATAGCAACAGCCACGCGATATGGAGTGATCGGCCATCCGGTGGGATCTGACATCACGCGATGTCTCGTGATTGGCAATGAACGTATTAAGTGAACAATATGGAAAATGATTAAAATTAAGACAATATAATAATTTGATAATTATTAGAGGGTAAATGTTGTATGTATATGTGTTCATCAAAGTAATTACATAAAATGTCATTTATCAAAATTCAACTAGAACTAAATTTAAAAATTCAAATAAAATAGTAATGTAATAATAATAATAATTGAAAACTCTGTACAATAATTAATTGGTAAATTTATAAATAAAATAAATTTTTTTTATTTTCCAATTAGCTGTTAATTATTTAATTTAATTAAGATTCCCTAGTGCAGCATCCAAATATAGCCTTTAAGCTAGATTGTATTTCAAATGATTCATGACCTCGATAATAGCCTTAAAGGCTACTCTGTGGCTAATTGGTTTTTAAAAAATTTCAGAAGTTTGTTCATCTGAGAGATATATCTCTTGGAATACAGGAGTTGTAATAAAATATGACTTGCGGAGGTAGATCATTACTTTCTTACAGACTAGGTAAGTGGTTTAAATCAGGAAAAGGAAAGGAGAGGATTAGCTGGTCGGTAAACAAACAATAAAAGAGGTTAAGTGATAAAAAAATGATAAAAATAAATAAATAAATGGAAGTTAATTAAGTAATTGGGTAAAAAAGGGAAAGTCCATTGAATAACACATTTTACATGTTTGCCAACAATCTGACTTTTCAACATGCCTTGTTATATGCTTGATGAGGGTTAACTTGTTTTATTTATTTTTATATTTGTTAGATGAGAATTTGTGTACAAGCTTCGTTAAAATCCGATTAGCAAATTATTTTGTGTTATAAATTTGGCTCTAATGTATCTGTAGACTTATAGGTCAATTTATTTCCCTTTCAGTAGCTGTAAAAGACTTTTTGTGTTTTATTTTAATTTAATTTGTTTTTAAATATATAATGAATTACGTTACGTTTTAGAAATGGGAATATTGTTGATGTCCTTTAGCATTCTTGGAGTAGTTTCACTTTGTGCAGTTATTGTATGAAACAGTTTTGTAACAAAATTTTGCTGCCTTACATTTGATGCTTGAACTAGTTAATATACAATTATCATTAGCAAACTATTTGATAATAATTTGGTGGTCATTGATAATAATGTTCTTCACTTTTTTGTGTGTAGTTATTGGTTCTTGATGTGCTGAGTGGAAGAGGGGGGGGGGGGTTCCAGGGCATTTTTATCAAATTTCTATGCCACTTGTAAAAAGCATTTATCTGCGCTAGACTAATAAAAAGCACCATTGAACATTTACAAAACTGCTGTACTTAATTAATTTGTTTAATAGAAACATTAAAGCTTCAAAAATCGTCATGGACAAATTCTTGAGATAAGTTTTCTCAAGATATACAAGGTATTTATTTTCATATCATCAATTAAAATTAGTACTTAATCACTTAATAAAACTAATCATCACCTAAAATAAAAAACAAACTGGTTTAGTTAGTGTTCATGTTTTATACATTTCTGTAGTAAAAGATTTGGTTTTTACACACACACACACACACACACACACGTGCACATTAATAGTTTTCACTCAGTTACTCAATAATAATTACTTATGAATGAAATTGACTTGATCATTTTAAACAATGAACAAAAATACAGTAAATCTGAACGAAAATTTGGAAAAAATTAGGTCAATAAAGTGCATAAAAGAGAAAAGGAATATTAAAAAAATCAGATTAATTTTCTAAAATTTTATCCAAACATTGTAAATCTTAGACACGAAATTATTGGGCTCTTAAAGAAATATTATGAAATGAAACTAAAAACAGCATAAATAGCATACAGATATTATAAATATGGATAAGGAAATAGCAATGAGTTTACTACCGGAGAATATGCAAGAAAATATATGAACAAGACAAAATGTACAAGATGATACAATGCATGAAATACCAGTAAAGGAAACAATATTTTAACAAACAATTTATCAAAACGTATCAAAAACTTGTAGTAAAATTAAAAAGTAATAGTTTATATCAATTAAAAGCAGACAAAAATAATTGTTTAATAAACAAGACCATAACAATGAAACAGACTATCAGCAACTTTTAAATAAAACATTTAAGTACAAAATACATACAGTAGAATTATGAGGAAAATAAATCATACCACAGATTAGTAATGTGAGATAATTAATATTATGTGGTAAAAGGCACATATCATTATAACAAAAACACACAGAAATATTCAAAAAAAAGAAATAATAAAATTAATGATATGCAATATGAGAAGAAAAAAAATAATATATGAAATAACACATTACATATTTTTCTATTAAGTGTATACGATTAGTGCAAATATAATTTTTGATAGTTCAAATAATATGCACAAAAAAGTGATCTAAAAAATTATAAATCGAAATATTAAGTAGATTTACTAAAACAAAATTCTACACAAACTCGGATATGCAATATAACAAAAGCTATTTAAAATATTTAATTACTAAAACTACAGAATAAAACCTACAGAACCTAAACTTACTATGCTGACACATTCCGAAACCGTCATTTTATTGCTACTCTTGATGCAGGTTAGATTTTGTCAGTGAAATGATGGTTTCAAAATGCGTTAGCATAGTAAGTTTCGGTTTTAACTTAGTTCTTCAAATTTCTCGATAGAGTATAGGTCTTTTTTAGGTATCCAACTATGTAAACGTAATACTGTGATCCCCCTATATCTCTTGTACCAAGGGCTTTATGTCTATCATAATCTAAACCATAGTCACAATAATTTTCTATCCTTTGAAGATGTTATTTATCTGATTGCCTTAAATTAAAATATCAAATTTTTAAAAATAATAAAGAAATAAAATTGTTTTTGTACTACATACCATATTTGGCTTGTTTACAATTCTTATTCAAAAGTTTATTATTTAATAGATAAACTCTTGGTGTGCCTTTTATTTGTCCTTGTACTTAATAGTATAGTGTATGAAATAAATTTAATTATGTATAAATAAACTTAATTTGTTTTACCACAAAATACACAGTAAGACTAGTATTCCTTGGAAGGGGTAAAAAAAGTTTGGTTTTAAAGTTGGTATTAAGTTACAGATACAAAACTCCTTTGGTTTGGGAGGGAAAGAAAGATGGCTCAAGGGGTTGAGCTTCTCGCATTTAAATTAAAATTAATTTCTGTTAAGGCTCCTAAGAGAAGTCTTCACACTACATTGGTTGGTCACTGCAGTGCAACATTCTTAGTACTGTCATATTAACTCTTATTGACTCATTTCATAGAACCTCCATTAGTTCACTCTCTATATACACTGAAAGAAATGGATGTTCTGACTGATGAAGGTTCTCAAAACACACCTACAAAACTTATAACAACACTAGGATTGGGAGAAAGCCATGACACTCAACATATTAATGTATTACCTAACAAAAACTTATTATATTTTAAAAAGATTAACTATACTTTAATTATTAGTCAGGGTACCAATAGTAGCAACTGATTTTCATCTGGGTTAATTTAAGAGAAAAGATTTGTTACTAATAGAAAGATTCACTTGTAATTTGTAATCTAGTTTTTATCAATATATAATTTAGCTCTTTGGAAGTATGTTTTATTATGATTTGCTGCTTTATATCTGTTCCCTTTTCCATTTCTCTGTTGACATTGTTTCTGTTTCCCTTCTAAGCTACCTATTTCTCAGTGCAGAGGAATCCATTGAAATACAAGATTTTGTGTTATAATTTTTAGTTGAAGGTTGCTTATTTGAAATTTTGGATCTGAATAGATGAGAAGTACATGAAAGCCTGTATAGCTGCTTGGGAAATGCCCAGCTTAACTTTTTTACAAATCCAACTCTTGAAAGCCACTCATAGCACTTCTATTTCAAAATGGATTTAAATTTATGTAGATCTTTATAAAATGAAAAAATAATGCATGAACTAAGTTAATTTATGCCTAAAATATCAATGATTATTTGGTCATAATTTTCAGCGCTTCTTTAAAGTTAAAATTCTTGTTGTAAAATATGATTTGCAAATACTTTTAATTTGTTAAAAAACTAGCTAAGAACATTTTTAACTGTACTTGCCACTCATCAACAGAGTCTGGAATGGCCTGCAGAGTGCACTGTTTTATGAGCACATAACAAGTGAGTTGTGCTAGTTTATTTATGAGATCAATGGTTTGTTTATATACTAGGGTAGGGTAAAAAATTCTCGGCCTGACAATAAAAGATCATGATTTACAGTTAAAAAAAGGATTTTATTTTTCTACATAATCGTCTCTGACATCAACACACCTTGTCCAGCGTTTCTCCAACATCAGTATTCCTTCCCGGAAGTGAGAGTCTGGAATGCTATTAAAATATTCATTTAAGGCCCTTTTAACACCTTCATTGGACCGAAGTGCTTTCCAGAGGTGTGGGAATTTAGAATTAGAATTCAGGTGTGGGAAGAGATAAAATTCCGAGGTTGCGAAATCAGGAGAGTAGGGGGATGGCCGAGTAAATCGTACCCCAAATCTTGCAATTTACCCATAGTCAACACAATTTTGTTAGCATGTTCGTTTTCTTGGTGAAAGATGACATTTTTCTTCTCCAAGCCAGACCTCTTCTCGCGAATTTGGACATCCAGCTGGTCAAGAAGATTGGAGTAATATTCAGTCGTAATAGTTCTGCTTTTTTCAAGTTAATCAATCAACAAGATCCCTTTGGTTTCCCAAAACACATGGGCTATCAAATCCTTTCCATAAAATCCAATCGACTTCGCTTTCTTTGGCGCTTACATCCACTTATTCGACTGGTGTTTAGTTTCGGGCGCGTAGTAGTGAACCCATGTCTCATCCATGATGACAAAACCCCGCACAAAATCAGTTGGATCCTTCTTGAATAGGTCCAAATATTGGTGTGAATGTCGTTTGTGAATTTGCTTAAGATCCGCATTCAGAAAATGTGGTTCTATGCAGAATTTTCACATTGCTAATTCTTCGTTCAAGATGTTTTGCACCCTTTCTTCTGATATCCCCACAGCCTCAGCTATCTCACCCACCTTTACTCTCCTATTATCCAACACGATAATGTGCACCTTTTCGATAGTTTCCGTTGTGGTTGCACTTTTTGCTTGTCCTTCACGGGGGCCATTTTCCAGCGATGTGCGACCATGTTTAAATTCAACTGCCCATTTTTTAATTGTTGACATTGAAGGAGCAGAGTTCTGTACACTTTTGTCAACTTTGGATGAATTTTATTAGGGGTTAATCCCTCCAAAAAGAAACATTTTAACACCGCACGATATTCAAGTTTATCCATCTTAATGAAAAGTACTAAAGACGTCTACTAAAAAAAATTTCTGGACACAAACTATTTGATCTAACAAGTTGAAGCCCATCATACGAAATAATGACATGTTTGCGCAGGTAGGAAAGATAAATTTTTACTAATTGAAATGCCCTCTCTGGGCCATGCCGAAAACTTTTCACCTTATCCTCGTAGTATGCATGTATATCGTAGTAGATCTGTAAATATTACTATGTTGTTGCTGATGTTTTATTATGTGGATAGTGAAAAATGGGTATGCTTTAATCAATTAATTATGTGTGATAAAATAAAATATTTTGATATGAAAAATATTATGTTCATCTTAAAGAAAGATTTTAAGAAAGACTTTAACATTGCTGCAAAAAAACCATGATCCATTCTGATAATACACCAATTTTCGGATCTTCCATAAAGCTCAGCTGTTTTAACATTTTGAATGGTTATGAGTCATGGCTATCTTTGTGCTTATGCATAAACTACTCATCACAGCATCTGAGGTATACATATCAAGCAGGAACCTGGTTCTGTTATGAATGTAATCTCCTGAAGGCATTTCCTGACATTTTTTTCCAAAAGTGATCGCTTTGCAATCGAAATGTACATTAGGTTTTAAATAAAAGTTTTTGTGGTTAAGAGGTTTTATTTATTTATAATTAATAAATATACCAAAGTTGCTCCAAGTTATTATAAAATTAAGTTACATTGTTGTATATGCACATACAATGAAAATTTTGTCGTTGTTGTAAACTTAAAGTGTTTCTTTTGTTGCAGGTTTTGGCATTAGTCATTCGTACTGGTAATGAAACCTCTAAAGGTAGTCTTATTCGTTCTCTTCTTTATACAAAAAAAGTAGGTTTTGATTTGTATGAAGACAGTGTAAAGTTCCTACTTCTGATGTTTTTTATTGCATTTCTTGGAACAACTTATAGCATTTATCTCTACAATGAACATGGTGTAAGTATATTACTAGTACTGCATATTAAAAAAAATAGTTAGATTTAATAATAGGTAAATCTTGAATTTTTAGTTTGCCGAAGAGGAAAATCTTTGGAGGTGTTCAGGATTTTATATGGAGACAAGGAAAGATTTAATCTATTTAGCTAGTAAAGTTTTATGCCAATGATTTGCAATGAACATTGTTGGGATTTGATTATTCTGAAGAGATGTAGCCTGATAGATAAATACAACTGTGCTACGGGGCAAGAGAATAGCAGTCAACAGCTAGGAAAATTGCCATAGCTAACTCAGTGGTCGTGAAGGATGAATGATATACTTGTAAAGATATACCTGATATATTCTGCAGTGTTCAGAATTATTAGGAAGTTAGTACCTAACGAAGCTATGAAGATTTTCCCTGCAAAGTTCATGAATACACTAATGACTTCCTGAAGGGAGCTTCAAAACTAATACTGGAGTCATTTTCCAGAATTTGTATAAGATCAGATCATACATGTTATAAGGGCAGTTTGAGGGTTAAAAGTACATTAATCTTCCATGCTGGGTCTCCAGTATGGAGATAGATGTTCAAGATAGACATTAAAACAGTGTATTAGACACTAAATATGGTTTTATTTATCGGGTCACAATTAAAAGAAAGAAATACAAATGATGAAATACTGTGTATTTCACTACACAGATATTATTTATACAAATAATAAACACAATAAAAAAGACAAAGAAAAAAGAAGATTTACATACAAAACTAAAGACCCTACTGCTAAAATATACTACATAATAAAATAAGCACTCAACGTTTAACTCGGAATGCTTGTTTCTGTTTCTGTCATGTGTTTCACAAAGCCATAGAGATTGATAATGTAAACGGAGACATAGATAATGCGTATGTCATGTCCGAGACTATTTATAGCCGAGATTAGCTGACATTTGTTTACTATAATCTTATGATCACACATTAGGTTTTCGGGCGTCCAAGCATTTTGTCAATGACTCATATTTACAATAGTCTGTTCCGACCTCGAGTTGGTTCATTCACTCTAATAGGACAGTTATCGTTTACTCTTGCGTTAGTTCAGAAAGCTTAGTTTATTTTTATGATCGTTGTTTTTACCGGATATTTTGCGGCGTTAAGTGGTTCAAACTAAAAAAAACATTAAAATATAAAAGTTAAACCAAATTAAATCTGTTCGTAAAACTCCCTGAAGCATTGTTTCAGTTGAAGCATCAAAAGTTAACTTGGGATGGTCGGATTAAAAAATGACTCAGGCACAATGTTCTCCAAACTCTTCTGAAGTATTGACTTAAAAATCAAACCTTTATACAAACATGTATCGACACTAGAGAAGTTTCAATTTGCCTGGGAGTGAGTGTGCCGGTGCGCTCGCCGTCTCTAAGAAGGGAAGCTGGGAGCACACTGGCACGCTCTCAGTGTCTCGTAAGGGAACCCAGAGTATGCCGGTATGCTAGCTGTGCTGAACGTGTTAAAGAACTGAAAATAAGACAGGTTTATTATTCTATATTACCAATAAAAAATACTTTAACATTCTTTGATTACTATTTTATCTGTATTAAAGAATATACTAGGGCTATCCAAAAGTAACTTTTGTTTGCTTATAGCACGGTTACGCTTTCTCTCTCATATTGACTTGTGCGTATTATCATAAAAGTTGGTACCTCACAAAGCGATGAACTGGGAATTATATTCCTATATCTTTGTTTGTCAGCCGGCTAATGAATTCCCTGCAAAATCATGAATACACTAATCCCTTCCTGAAAGGAGCTTCAAAACTAGTACTGGGGTCATTTTCCAGAATTTGTATAAGATCAGATCATCCATGTTATAAGGGCCGGTTGAGGGTTAAAAAGGCTTTAATCCTCCATGAGTCTGGGTCTCCAGTGAGATAAATGGAAAACATATGTTTTAAAGAACTGAAACTAAGACAGGTTTATTATTCTGTATTACCAATGAAAAATACTTTAACATTCTGTGATTAGTATTTTATCGGTATAAAAGAATATACTAGGGCTATCCAAAAGTAACTTTTGTTTGCTTACAGCACGGTAATGCTTTCTCTCTCATATTGACTGGTGCGTAATGTCAGTCAGCATTTGGTTGTGGCAGTTAGAAGGTAATATGAGTGACCGTTCATTTTCCATAGCTTTGCAAAATTTGTGTCACAATTGAATTTCCCACCAAATGTGTAGTGCATGATGTAATTAGGTTTTTCATCAAAACAGTATTCAGCGGCAGCTATTCATAGGGAAATTTGTGCTGTTTATGGGTCAAACATTATGGATGAAGGGAGTCTACAAGAATGGGTTTGTTTGTTTTAAGTGGATGAACAAATGTCCACTATGAAGAAAGGAGTGGCAGGCCATCAGTGGTAAGTGATGAAATTGTGGACAAGATCAAGGAAAGAGGAGAAGATAGATGTTTCACAATCTCGGAGCTTTCGGATACATTTTAGTACTAGTTTTTTTAACAGAAAGATTAGATTACCATAAGTGGTCAATACTTTGAGTCTCCAAACAAAACAAAAAAAGCATTGCAACATTTTCCTGGGAGAAAACTCATGGCAAAAGTGTTGTGGGATGCAACAGAGGTGCTATTAGAAAAATTTATAAAACTTGGAGCCACCATCAATTCAGAAGTGTATTGTGAGATGTTATGAAAATTAGAAAGATCATTCACAACTAGTGGCGTAGTACTGACTTCCAAACGTCATTTTTGCATGACAAAAAATTGGTCTCACTAATCTTGGCAAACCACAAACCTTCTCCAAGAGCTTTAAGGGGTTATTTTCAACCATCCATACAGGCCAGTTTTAAATCTGAGTGATTATAATCTCTTTGTCCCGGTACATGAAAAATTGTATTTTGTTATAAATATAATAAAATATGTTTATTTGAGAGTTACTTTTGAAATAGCTTTCATAGAAACATTTTCTGGTGACGTGTGTATTTTGTGTGTATAACATTTACTACACAATATCAAGAGCACAGTGGTACAATATAGAGAAATAGAGATGAAATTAATTTATTAATTAAAGGGTTAAATTTTTTATCTTTGTAATTATACTAACGAAACAGTAGTTGATATAGTAGCTAATATAGAAAGTATTATTTCTAATTTAAAAGAGTCAGATAAAAATTACATAAGAAATGCCTGTAAAATTAAAATAATGGAAAATAATATTCGTATGGCGAATAAACCGGCTAATGTTAGAAATTGTTAAAAACCCATTCAATAAGTTTATTCAAGCTACAAATGATAATATTAAAAATTGTAATTTAGTCATTCCTAAGAAAGATATTTATAAATTTCAAATTTCCAATCTTGTTTCCAATCCTGTATAAAATGTTATACCTAGGTTATATTGCCTTCCAAAAATCCACAAAGAAGGGAAAGCAATAAGACCTTCTGGAATTGATTTCCCAACTTACCTTTTATCAAAATGGTTAGCCTATAAATTTACTTCTTTAAAGAAAAATGTGGTATGTTTCCTATTAAAAACGTCATACAATTTATCAACAAAGTTATTAATATAATACTTAGTAGTACTGAGATTATGGTATCTCTTGATGTAAGTTCGTTGTTTCCTAGCATACCTATTAAAGAAACTATATTGTTTGTTAAAGATTTTTTAAAAGAAAATAACTTCGAATCTGTTAAAATAAACGAATATGTCAAATTAACTGAAATATGTATATAGCAAAATTTCTTTAAATTTAATAATGAATTTTATAAACAATGTGATGGAACTGCTATGGACAACAGTTTGTCTCCTTTCATTGCTGAGCTAGTTATGAGCAGATTTGAAGAAAACTTAAAGAATAGAATTACATATTTTCCTAGAATTTGGTTAAGATATGTTGGCGATGTTTTTGCTATCTTTGATAGCAGTAAATGTAATGTTAATGTTTTTGCAAACCAACTTAATAGCATACATAGTTCCATTAAGTTTACTTATAAATTAGAAACTAATAATCGTTTACCATTTTTAGATATTCTGTGTATTAAAAATCATGAAAAAATAGAATTTGATATTTACAGGAAACCTACTATCAATAATAGATATATTTTAAATATAACACCTACATATTGGCAATTTCCTCTTCATTTTGTGTTTTAAAATTAACAAAGTGTTTGTTCTAGTCTAGTAAATGATGCTGTTTATATAAAGTCACCAACAGAAAAGGCTGGAAACTAAGACAGCCAAGTGTTTTGGCCTGAAAACAGGTGTTTAGTAACTGGTTTCAATTAATCAGTATTTATACAAATAACGTATATACTATATCATAAACTATAAATCTGTGGATTTGTAACATTTGGATATTTATACACATCTGTGAATTACTTCGGTCTTTTCTTTCTCTTTTTTGATTGATAAAGATCATTGTATAATCGAGATATTTCAATAGTGGGATATGTTTATATATGTGTCTATTTATTTATTTCCAAGAGATTGCAGTTTTAGACTATTGCCACTAGGTAAATCTGTCAGTCTCCTATCTACTCCATAAATTCATATATATATATATATATATATATATATATACATATATATATATATATATGAAGTTAATATATTACTATTGTCCAATGTACTGTCACCAATATCACGGACCGAACATCTACAACAGAAAAATACCAGTGATTCGACAATGGTCAAGTGACCGAAAGGTGCCTCATCACTCAAGGTAAAATTATTGCACTTAATGGTGGATAAAATTACTTACAATAGTAATATATTAACTTCATAAAGTCAGTGCAACGGAAAAACAATGGATAACGTTAAATATCAAGAATATATATATATATATATATATTTATGCATAAATATATATTATTAAAATTTTGTGGCAAATGATGATTTTATGAGTTTGGTAACTCTGTCATCTTTTTTTTTTGCAGGCTTCACTTCAATCACTTCTGTTACGAAGTTTAGATATATTGACAATAGGGGTTCCGCCTGCTTTGCCAGCAGCTATGACTGCTGGTATTGTTTATTCTCAAGCACGTCTTATGTTAAAGAATATATACTGCACTTCCCCTCCTACTATTAACGTATGTGGCAAAGTGAAATTAGTGTGTTTTGACAAGGTAAGTGTAAAATGAACCTAATTTGTTCCATTTGAAAGTTAATTTTCCTATCTGTAACTGCTGTGATAAGTGTATTGTTCCTTATTTGACTACTATATTACTGTACATTTTTATGTATTCTGCAGACTAAAGTTTTAGTTCTTTATTTACAGAAACAAAATTTTTTAGGTAAAAATAGGGAATTAGAGTTACCAAATATAGTGAAACCTCAATTATTAGACACTACTACTTAGCAGAAAATTTTCAATGTCCTACCAAAAACACTTCTCAATAACAGAAAGTTAAAATGATTATGACCAACTTTCCCAAAAAAGTGTTGGTCAATTACCCAAATAAAAGTTCAGAGTCCATTGGATCTCAAGTTAGCTTTCTTATTTTGCTTACATTGAGCTTCTAATTTCCAATAAATTATTTTAGAAATGTATCAACTTCTGGAATGTCTTTTGCATTTATACCACATGTGCGCTACTAGTCAAGTCATAAACCATTGCAGAGTTTGACAGTAATCATACCCTGGATAGAGTTCATGAAGGATGTTATAGTACTATCTTACAGCTCTGTGAATGTTATTTTAAGTATGATTTGAAGCTATAACCAATATGGTTTGAACACCAAGAAAAATGTTTCAATTAAAATTTTAAATAATAAAGAGAAAAACACATGTCTCGAAAACACTTGAAAATCATGACTATAGATAAAATTTGGAGAAAAATATATCCTTTTTTTAATTGTCACCGGTATTTCTTTTATTTTTAGCGTGTTAGCATCAGTCATTCTCCTCCAAACTTTAATTATTGTTAACTTTTGTTTCACCATTTTTCTTAGATTTTTCATTGATCATAATGTAGCCAACATTGACCTTTTCCCAGAAAGGATGAACAAAGTGTCCTGAACTTTTTGTCACCCTTATTTACTAGGTGTTTCTGTCATCAGTGTTTTATCAATATAATTGGGAAAAATCGTTATTTTGGCAACTTTTTGTGATAGCTTGAAAAATCTTGAGATGTCTATTTCTTATATATAGTTATTCCTGGTCATTTTAGGGAAAAAATATCCTTACTTATAAAGCACTTAATAATATATATTTTATATAGGGGCAATTGCTTATGCTTAATTTTGTATCTTCGTTTATTATTTGTTTGTTAATTGATTATGTATACAGAATTAGTAAAAAAAAATTAAAATTTACTTATAGTTTGTAGTTTGTATTAGATTCTAGGTTTCCACTATTATTGTTTACTTTGTATGTACACAAAAATATATTAATTATCAAAATATTTATATATATATTTACCTTAAGTAGTTTTTAAATTAAAAATTTTATCAAGTTCTGCTGACAACCGCAGGAGATCATACAGTCCGACACACAACAAACATCAACTACTGACTGACACTAAGTAACAACTATAATGAGCAACCACAGGAGATCATACAGTCCAACACCCAACAAACATCAACTACTGACTGACACTAAGTAACAACTATAATGAGCAACCGCAGGAGATCATACAGTCCAACACACAACAAACATCAACTACTGACGGACACTAAGTAACAACTATAATGAGCAACCGCAGGAGATCATACAGTCCAACACACAACAAACATCAACTACTGACTGACACTAAGTAACAACTATAATGAGCAACCGCAGGAGATCATACCGTCCAACACACAACAAACATCAACTACTGACTGACACTAAGTAACAACTATAATGAGCAACCGCAGGAGATCATACAGTCCAACACACAACAAACATCAACTACTGACTGACACTAAGTAACAACTATAATGAGCAACCGCAGGAGATCATACAGTCCAACACACAACAAACATCAACTACTGACTGACACTAAGTAACAACTATAATGAGCAAGACAATCCAGTTGACATGAAAAATGATGAAGGGCCTATCTTATCTAGAATGTCTAATAGGACAACTTATGGGTTATAAAAATCTGACCTTGTCTGTGCTCACAAGTTTCAAGAGTGCAATAAATGTCCCTTAGACATGCATAGAAGTCAAGTCTTGTACATGACATATAAAAACAAAACACTTCAAACAAACAACATTCATTATGAGTTTACATTGTCTTTAAATTTTCCTAGCTACACCATTTTCAATGACTGGTTTTCATATCCATTTCTGATTGTTTTCTTGTTGCGTAGTATACCATTACCTTGTCATATAATCAACTAAGGGCAGTACCTGAATGAAATTAACAGCAATTAGTGTTATACTATTCTTGTCAATCATTGCATGCATTGAAAACTGATTGAGACTAACTTTTATTTATTCTTTAGTATCCTGAGGTACAAATTTATGTTATTTGTACACTACTCTGATATCAAAAATGTATATAGGTTGATGTCATATTTGTGTAATATTAATATATATAGAGTTATTATATGTTATTGTAAACAATTATTCCACCATTAAATGCAATTAATTTTTAATTTGTGATGAGATACCTTTCAGTCACTTAACCATTGTCGAATCACTGAAATTGGTCAAGTGACCGAAAGGTAACCTCATCATAAAGTAAAAAAATTATTGATTACATAATAAAAACATCCATACAGTAGCAGTAAATGTGGTAAAATAATGTACAGTAATATAAACTTACAGGTGAAATAGTTCATGTAGCTTGGAAATAGCCAGTCATTTTCTTCTGCCTCTTTGATGATCTAGCATTAACCGCTGCAGCATTTGGTATTTTGACTTTCAAACCATTCTTCACTTGGACAGCATTGTTTCAGCCTCTTAGTGGTTAATAGTTTGTTTTTCGTTATGGTTTGAACACTCGTCTTCATCAGCCACTTCTCTTCTTCGGTGGCACTTATGCTAGCAACAATTTTGTCGTCACTCAAAATGTGAAATTCCCTGTCTACTCTGTCATACTCTAACCGCTCTGATATTTCTTCTGGCATCAAATTTGTACTGATTTGAAAATCATTACACGAATTGACCTTCCCGTCAACTGTCACTCGCAGGTTTCTCAGATTCTTCACCTCTAGTTTGAGGCCAACGTTTATTCCAGCCACTCTTTAGATTTGACACTGACAAATCACTCTATGCACTGACAACTTTAAAAATGGCTTCTTTGTCCCTTTGATTAGCATTCACGTACCAGTACGTGAGATCGCGCAATGACTAGCGGGAGCATTTCCGTATATATACGTTTTACCATATCTCTCAGATTAGCATTGCCGTTTCCTGTAATTAGCAATATAATTTGTTTTCCTGTGTATTGTGCTGTATTCTAAGTTGAGTATTTGCTACTATCTGGAGAATAAATACTACACAGATTACATAGTCACTATTCTTTTGTGTTCAAGTTCTATGGGTTTTCCCACATATTTACAGATTGTTTCAAAGTTTCTCCAGTATTTTACAATGAATAGGTGAATGAGTAATGAAGAAGTTCTTTTGTGTCCGAAGTCCATGGGTTTTCCCAGATCTTTTTGAAGATTGTGCGGTATTTTACAATAAATAGGTAATTTACACAAAAAAATAGTTTAACAGATAATTTTTAGCAAAGAAATTGTCAGTAAACATTAGGTAAAGTTTGGTTAACATGAGAAAATAAGTAAATAGAAAAAATTGACACATATTACTAATTAGTAGTATTAATATTACCATAATTTAAAAATTTGAGAAAGGTAAAAAAAAATTAGAAAAAAGTAAAAGTGTAAACGTTTTTTAAAAATATGTTGCTTCCAGGGGCCATATCAAGGAAGGCACATGTTGCTAATCAAAGGGTTAATACTGTATGACCTCCAAAATATTTTTACAGACGTTGATTTATCAGATGAGAACAAACTTTGTATAAAAAAATTTTCTAACGATGTTCCATGTTTTCAATGATTCCCTGATCCATAGGCTGTATAATTGAAGTTGTGTTTGCAGAAAGGAAGAGGCATGTTATGTTGTCATCACTTTTCATTTCACAAGTAGGGTGCATTGGGGCATTGTCTAATAGCAATAGTGCTTTCTGTGGCAACTTTTTATTGGCCAAATGTGCTCTAACTTGAGGTACGAATTGCTTGTGGAACCAGTGACAAAAAAATGATTGATCCAGCCAAGCACTCTTCTGAGCATAATATTGTAGAGGGAAAGCATTCAAATTCTTGAATCCACGAGGTTTTCTTGATTTTCCAATCACAAGTAGAGTTAGCCTATGATTGCCGGTGGCATTTGTGCAAACTTTATTAGTGATGCAATTTTTGTGTTCTTTGAAGCTTGGAGCAGCTTTTTCAGAGAGTGATACTTATGTCTTTGTGGTAAAACCTTCCAGTTATACTACCTTCCAATTATAAACTAGCCCCCTAACAAAATCCAGATCAACGATGTTTTCTTTAAATTGTTTCTGAAACTCAGGAATTATAGAGCTATCCGTACTTAGTTTTTCTCCATTGATATCAAGTTAGCGAATGCCATGACAAAATTTAAACTTGTTTTGCCACCCAATGCTTGCTTTGAAAGACGAGTCACCGTCAAGTATGTTGTTCATTTCAACAGCCTTGGCCATTATTATAGGACCTGAAAGTGGAATCCCCTGACTTCTTGCTTCTATAAACCATCGGTACATTGCCGTCTCCAATTCATCATATTTGGCAGGTTTCATTGTCTTTCTTGTTTGAACATCTCCATTCATGCTCTGCATTGTTAACACAGGTTGTCATCATGATGTTTTATATCGTTAACTGTTGTTCTCCCAACACCATAAATCAGTCTTACACTTAAGCAGTTTCATCCTTTAATAAGCATTTTATAATTTTAAGTTTTTGGTCAAGTCCTAAAACAACACATTTTCGATTTTCAAACATTTTGTCAAGTCACTGTAACACACACAAACACACACCTGGACTAAATACGGTAGTATAATATATATATTACTACACTGTTTATTAGTAAATAAAGCTTATTCAGGGAGAAAACACATAACAAATATTGCACTACTTCACAGCCCACTAGATACACTGCAACGTTGACAGCATTTTCACCACAACTGAAACTCAAACCCGTGGTGACTGCTTACTCACTAGTGACACAAAATACAAAAAGAGGAGGAGGGGTGTTAGCACATTAATTGAAGTTTATATGTACCACTCTACAGCGAGCAGGTACGCTCACTTCACACTAAAATAGAGTAAGTAAACAAAGTGAACATAACACTGCACCTTAATGCACTTTGTTATTACAGTATTATTATGCTAGTGCCTAGTAAAGTAGATGATAGTAAGAAATTAGTGTTAGCCACAACACCTGAACTACCACCAAAGTTTTTAATTGTATCTTGGGAAGACGAAGGGAAAAATCTTTCGAAGGTGTCACCATTTTTGATTCAAACGGCGATAGTAGGATGTGCAAGAGGTTCTGTTTCTTCCATAAGGAAGTTACAGAATGGCACACTGCTTTTAGAGGTGAGTAATTTAAAGCAGTCACAATCTTTACTGAAGATGACCTCCTTCTTTGGTCAGGTCAAGGTTTCTGTAGTTCCCCACAACATTTTGAACTTGTCAAAAGGAGTTATAACATGTAGGACCTTTTGTATATCCGTGAGGATGAGATTAAAAAGATTAGCATCGGAAAGAGTAACAGATGTAGTTCGAATAATGATGACGGATAAGTGTCAGAGAATTCCAACAGTATCTGTGATTCTAACTTTCAGGAAACCAACTATCCCGGAATATCTGTATGCAGGCTGTCAACGACTGTCTGTCAGGCCCTATGTTCCCAATCCTCGTCAATGCTACAAATGCCAAAGCTTTGGACACATAAGGTCTTCATGCTCTAACTCTGAGGTATGCAGCCATTGTGGATTTGAAGGCCATACAGAAAATAATTGCACAAATCCTCTAAAGTGCACTAACTGTGCTGTTGACCGCCCTGCTCGCTCCTTCAACTGTCCAAAGTTTAAGGAGAAGAAAGAAATCTTCAGTATAATGACCAAGGAAAAGACATCCTTCCTAGAAGCAAAGAAGAAATATAAATCCATGCAACCTAGACTTGATGTAAAATCCTAAGCTTCAGCAGCCACTACGGGAAAGTTGTGTTCAAATTACATTGATTTGGTTAAAGTCCTCATGGATTAGGTTAGTTACTTACTAGCATTAGTGACCAAAAGTTCTACTACCTCTTTGTCTATACCTCTTGTAAATTCGTCTGACATAGCTCCGTTGCTATTAACTTCCTCTGGAAACATCAGGAGAAGTAAGTCACTTTTAGAGCCAAAACAAGGCAAATCTTCACCATCTGTGAATAACAAAAAAGTGATCACGAAAATTGCACAGGTCAGAGTGAATGCAAAACCACAATTGGCCCAGAAGAGGAAACATAACACCTCCTCTTCTGCATCAAAAAATTCCTCTGATTCCACCACTGCATTAGTGGTGATGGAATCCAATAAAACATTGTCTGGGGTATCCCGATGTTCCAGACCAGTTTTTAAGAAATTACATCAATGAGAACCAAGTAAATACGTTTCACTAATGGACATGTCAACACCTAAACAATCCATGATCCAATGGAACATCAATGGGAAAAGCCACATTGAAGACCACAAAGTAATTGTGAGAGATGTGTCTCCTATGTACATCTGTATTCAAGAGACACATCTCCATGAATCGCACAATTTCCAACTAAGGAAGTATTCAGTTTACAAATCAGACTTTGTTACAGACTTTGAAAATCGAGCTAGAGGTGGTTGTAACCATTCTAACCTGTAGTTGTGCCGACACTGTTTCTGTGAACTTAATTACTCCCACAAGCAGTAACAATTCAAACAGCAGTTCCAAAAACCAGTTACAAACTCCATTTTTATTTGTGGGTGATTTCAGTGCCCCCCACGTTTAATGGGGTTCACGAGAATACAACTCACCAGAACATCTGGTTGAGAGTATCAGATAGGAACTGGATTTATACCTGCGAAATGACAGTTCTTTGAAACATTTAGCAGCGTCTACAGGCAGATGGACAACTTGTTAATGTGCTGTCCTGCTTTGGCTACAGGATTGACTCGGTCAGCATTGTCTGATCTACACAGTAGTGATCACATACCTATTGAGGTCTCTTTGTGTGACTCCTCACCCTGTTGTGCTTAACATCCCCGTTGGATCTTGAAAAAAAGCTAACTTGGAACAATTTTCACAAGATCTAGAATCATTGGATATGGATGACCTGGCTCCCATAGATGACGTAAATACATTTACAAAAACAGGTTTGAATGCCACTGGAAATGCAATTCCAAAAACTTCTTCCAAACCTTGACAACCCGCTACTCCATTATTAATGATGAGTGCACAGTAATCCTTCATTTACGAAGAAAAGCTTGGAAAAGGTTCAAATGAAATCCGAATGAAAACCTGGAAAAATCTAAAATCCATTGTGCAAAAGCACAAAAAATATTTAGGCAGAGTAGACGAGAATCATAGTCTTATTACATTGCCACAATTTCAAGAAGAACAGCTCCATCTACAGTTTGGAAAAAATAATGATGGCACTTCCATTCCGATGCCATTAATTTCATTATGGCATTGGTATAGAATTTTGACCATGGACAGTGAGGAAATTGCTAATGTTGGGGGGGGGGTCATCATTCTCAAAATATTTATCATCTTTCTGCATACAAAGACGCTTTCCAGGTGTACAAGCATAAATGTGAAGCCTTACCTTTCACCCTTGGATTGTCTGGAGATTCTAGTTTAAATATAATTTTCTCAATTGACGAACTAGAGTCAGCTCTCTTGTCAACGAGGGATTCAGCTCCAGGCTTGGATGATATTGTATACTCCATGACTAAAAATCTACCACCTTCTCCTTCAAATGTACAACTGTATATTTGAGGAGCACGGTTTTTTCGATGCATGCTTAGAAGCAACAATAATTCTTCTTTTAAAATATGGGAAAGACAGAAATAATCCTAGTAGTTATAGACCAATATCTGTAACTAGCTGTTTATGCAATCTACTGGAGTAAATGGTCAACCAACGTCTTGTCTGGTACCTAGAAATAAACAAACTTCTTTCCAATGATCAGTGTGGTTCTAAGGACGGTCATCAGTTGATTAATTGGTTGGAGTCAGCCATACAGAATGCCTTCCTCTTGCGACAAACACTTGTAGCAGGTTTCTTTGACCTTGAGAAGGCATATGATATGGCATGGAGAAGAGGAATTCTGGAGGTGTTAAAATCATGGGGTATACATGGTAACATTCTTCCATTCATTAATAATTGTTTGAATAACTGGTATTTCCTTGTACATCTGGGAGGGACATATTCTAACCGCTACAAACTAGAGAATGGTGTACCGCCATAGTGGCGTTCTGAGTGTGACACTGTTTGGTATTGCCATTAACAGTGTCACTTCTAACGTTCAGTCTCCGGTCCATTATTCCCTGTTCGTGGGTGATGTTTGTGTGTATGTGACAGCCAAAAGTATGGCAACAGCGGAAAGGTTGCTTCAAATAGTTATTTATAGATTGCAGGAATAAATCAAAACTAATTGCTTCAAGTTTTCAGCTTTGAAGACCCAGTGTATAGCATTTAGTCGTCGCAGAAAACACAAGGAGCCTATTCTTTATCTTGATGATATGCGGCTTCAAACCACGGTTAATGTGAGATTTTTAGGACTTTTATTTGATAAGAGACTCTTATGGATTACAAATGTGCGTGATTTGAGGACTCGATGCAGCAAGATATTGGATATGTGGAGAGTTCTTAGTGGTACTAATTCGGGAGTGGACTAAATCTGCACGCTTCGATTTTATCGCGTTGTCGTAAGATTGTCCGTAGATTATGGTTGTATAGCCTATTCGTCTGCTCAACCTACAGTTCTAAAACTTCTCGATTCAGTACATCACTCTGGATTTCCACTTGCTACTGGTGCTTTTAGATCAAGTCCAATCTCTAGTCTTCTGGTTGAGGCTGGGGAATCATCACTTTCATTGTGACGTCAAATGCTTCTAATATCATATTACTCTGGTCTTCGAAGCAAACCAAACCATCCAGCGTTCAAAACAGTTTTTCATAACTTCCTAGAGGATCGTTATGATATGCCTAAGCATTCAACAGCTCCCTTTGGCATTAGAACATTACGTATAATAAACAACGTAAATTTGCACCTACCTCTTACATTCGAACGGACATTGTGCTACATCTCTCCATGGATAATTAAAAAGCCCAATTTTGATTTCTCATTGTCCAGGTATTTAAAACACAACACTCTTGTTGTTATTTATCGCCACAAGTCTTTACAGATATTTAGAACTCAGAAACAGAGTAAAATTATTTTTATAGATGGTTCAAAACTAGACAATGGAGTAGGATGTGCATTTTACATGTCAGAACGCACCTACACCTATGGATTGCCCTCAGCCTATAGTGTTTTCATTGTAGACCTTTTTGCCATTTATAAAGGAATAACATCCATTTCATCTGCGGCATCCCATCATCTTATGTGTTCCAAATCCCAGAACATTGCCTATTCAGGAAATGTACGCTAAGAGCCCTTTAGTAGGAGACATCCTTAGCTCAATTCACAGGCTCCAGTTATGGGGTATCGAGGTGTTATTTGGCTAAGTGCCTGGTCACTGCAGAATAATCGGAAATACTAAAGCAGATGAAGGAGCAAAATTGGCTACAAATATGGTGCCATCGACACAACATGTCATGGCACTAGACCTTGCATGCACTATAAAGTCTAATTTATTGGTTATTTGGATTGAAGAATGACAAAGTGTGACTGAAAACTAGCTGAGAGGCATCAAGAACACTGTCCGTTCATGGAGGTTTTCAGTCCATTCGAATCGTAGAGAGGAAGTGGTGGTTACTCGATTTTGCATCGGCCACTCTTTGTTAAAACAAGGGTGGTGTTGATGCAACACGAAGATCCACCACTGTGTCAGTTTTGTGGAGGTATCATCACAGTCAACCATATTCTTCTTGAGTGTGATAAGTTGACTGAGATTCAACATCATTACGATCTTCGAGAACGTTTGCAGGTGGTGTCATGGCTATTGATCGTGTCATCACCTTCCTACACCACCTACATCTGTTCTAGTTAGTAGTAGTTAGTTTAGTTGAGTTAATTCTTCATTTTAAATGTAATTATATTTTATATTTATGTTTTAGGTTACCTGTAATTAGGTCAGGAATTTAGCTCTAAGTTTGTATTCATCTAGTTAGACCTAGTTCAACCAGGTTTTTTTAAATTTTAATAAGATATGTTTGTATTTTTAAAATTATCAATTAGTTTAGGCGATGATAACAATATTTGTAAAATATTTTTCAAAAGTGTGTCGCCTGTATGTGTTGTTTGTTGGTTAATTAGGTTATTGTGTTTGTTTTTATATATGTGGTATTTTTCTAGTGAGATTAGTTCTTTTGGGTTATTATTTATTTCAAGTGTGGTTAGGTTGTTTTCGTAACTTGTTATTTTATGCTTGTGCGATATTGAGTGTTGTGCCATATTTGATGCGTTTTTATTAGTTGTGAATGCTCTAAAATGTTCTGAAAATCTTTTTTTAATGATCTAGTTTTTTTTCCTTGCAACTGTAAAAACCAGTTGTTACAGGTGATTTTGTAAATTCCAGATAGGGTATGTTTTTCTGTATTTATTCTGTGGTTTGTGTTTTTGAGATATTTTGTTATTTTGTTGTTTGGTTTGTATGTTGGTGTGTAGTGTTCTTTATTATATACTTTTGGTTTTTTTTCTATTTTGTTGTTGGTGTAATTATATTTTATGTAGGTTTTGTTATTTTTGTTTTTGTGTTCTGGTTGGGCTTTTTTGTAATTTTATTGCATATGTTTTTTATAAGTTGTTTTTTATATCCATTTTCTATTGCTATTGTTTTAATGTGTTTAATTCTTCATTCAACTTTTGTTCATTAGCCTGTGTGAATTTTATTGCTTTATTTATTATGTTACTGTTATTGTTAATACCATAAAAGACTATACTCTTTCAATCCATATGCATCAATGTTAACAGGTATACCTAAAATCCACAAACCCAACACACCATTCAGACCACCAATTAACTTTAAAACATTCTTAGGTAATCGCAAAAATACTAGACAAAGTAATCAGATATAAAATACATCTTAACAATATAATCTTACATCTTACAATATAAAAAAACGGATATAAACTTATTAATAAAATAAAAAACATAGAAACAAACGACACACAAATGATCAGCTATGACATAGCCAACATGTAACCTAACATTCCAATAAAAAAAACCATTGAAATATTAAAAAACAAACTAATAAACAATAACAAAAAAAGGAAAAAAAACAATAAATGGCTTTATTACATTATAGCAGTAAATGTTTCCATTACATGATAATCATCTTCATAAGTACTGAACATTTTGTTTGTTTTAGACTGGCACTTTAACTGAGGAAGGTCTTGAAGTATATGGTGTACTGCCTAGCAATGGAGATCAGAATTTGACCGATGAAAATTTAGTTAGAGATTTTTTTACTCTGAAACAAAAAAGTCCACTTACACAAGCTTTAGCCTGTTGTCATTCATTAACATGGATTGACAATAACCTCTGTGGTGACCCTCTTGATATTAGCATGTTTACTGCAGTTGATTGGGTAAGTTTTGATAGTAAAATATAAAGTATTAAGTTTAGAGGACACTCATTAAATTGTAAAAAAGTTTGTTTTCCATTTAAGGTATGATGTTATGTTGTTTAGGAAACATTGAGCTTGGATGATGAATAGACAAAACAGAGTGGTGTAAAACTGTATTTAGTCAGATGGTTGTCACGTTAAGATGGGTGTTGTACGATCAGGATAAAATTGGCCCTGTTTTCAGTGCTAGATTTTTTTTTCGATTCCCTTTATTTAAAGTTAGGCTGCTTTTATTTTGTTAAGTGTATGATGGAGACCTCTTTATTTAACTTGACTGATTTTGTTACTTTTATTATAATAGAGTTTTCAAGTATTATGCAACAAGTCTTATATTAGTGTATGTTTTACAATGTTTGATACTTAACAATAAGTTTCATGAGCAAAGTGAGAACAAAATTCACAGTCAAGGGATTAATCAAACAAATATTCTTTGAGCTTAGCTTGTGAGGTTATGTTAAAAACAAATAAAAACATACACAAAACTCACAAATTAATCATTTATTTACTCATACGGGTTTCAATGACCAAGTCATCATCATCTCTCAAACTTAGAGTTGTAAGTTAGAGTTTGTAGTAGTAACACTCACTGATGATGACTTGGTCATTGAAATGCGTATGAGTAAATAAATGATTAATTTGTGAGTTTTGTGTATGTTTTTATTTGTTTTTAAGGGATTAATCATTAATGGTATTCTTTCAAATTTGTCTATCAGATGTTCTGTAAGGAGTTTCTACATTTCCATAGGCTATGGCTCAGTAGCAAGTGATTAAAACAAGTGGAGCCAGCTTAAGAACTATTACCCTTACACCAATAAGAACAGTTAGAAAATATACTTGACTCAGGAAAAAACACTGAATTTGTTTATAGTCGAATCAATTTAAGAAAAATTGCTTCATCCACCTAGCTGGAAGAGGAATACTATTTCGTGTAGGGAACAGAACATAAGTCTTCATGATGTGTTACTAGCCTGGCTCTTTACTTTTGACTATTAGATGACAAAGTCATCACGGGCAGAGTCTGGGATAAAGTATAAACATAAATAGAAACGCTAATGTTTAAGTAAATTAATTGCTTTATGAATCCTATTTTGTCTTTTATTAGATGAAAGAAATTCTTTCACTTCAATGATTTTTTAATTGAATCTTTTTATCTACAATTATAATATTGTCATTAGATACTTCACCAGAAATCTCATTTAATAGTCCAATTATTTCTTCTCGGTATTATCGTCTGTAATTGTGTTTACATTTTCTTTAAAAATTCGCTTTCTATAAGCAATTCATTACTGCGTTTTTTTTAGAGTTTTTTACAGAAGATACAACCCATAAAATAGTGTCTACACACCTATAGATTTAATAAGGTACACAGTATTTAAACAATTTTTACATACTATATAAAATATAGAAAAGTACGATTTTTCTGTACTTTCATTCAAAATTGTCGATTATACCCTGATCCAACTGTTGGCAATGAGAAATAGTGTTTGGAGGTAAAAATGATATTTCTTTATTGCTTAATCTAATTTGAGGGTGTTGTGGTGTATTTTTCTTGAAATGGATCGCATTTCAATCAATTCTGGCCATTCTGTCATTAAATGCAATTAACCATTCTATCATTATTTAACGAGTCATCCATGACATTCTGTTAGCTTTCCAAATCAAACCTAAATTATTCACATGTGCTTGAACCATCTTGGTTGCCATGCTATGATAATTATTTAAGGTATTTCAAAATCCCCAATAATATTTACACATAACATTACAGTCGTTTTTTACATATTTCCCCAGAATTTTTATTTATTTATTACTAAAACTCGGAGGGACCTTATCGGTGTAGAGCACTTAGCTGTAGCTTCCCCAGAATTACATGCACAGAAAAATAAAAATCATTAAGATTGTAAGGCAGGGCGTGAGCTGAGACGCGTGCGGCGCAGCACACGCAAGCCACGTTTTATGGCGCAGCACACGCAACACACGTTTTTTTTACCAGCGCATGCTGAGACGTAGCACACGGCACACGCATGCCATTTTTGCCTTGAAAATGGAAGATACCACTATCATTTCATTTGAATTCAATATGGAAATTGAGGAATTGGTTCTTTGGCAGAGTGAATATATGAAAAAACGAAACACACACATGGCTATGTTGGCCCACAAAAAGTCTTTATACGTTTTTTTGCTATAACATTCATGATTCACATCGTATAGCACATGTAACTCGCGCAGAGTTATTAGAGATTTTAAAAATATAAGAGCTAAATACAATATGTAAACTACGGTTCAGTGTTTGTCTATTACTGACTACATCAACATATATCGACCATATATGTTTAAACATTTGTGGCATTAGAGATTTTAAAAATATGAGAGTTAAGTACAACATGTAAACTACTGTTGCGTGTTTGTCCATTACTGAATAAGTAACTGAATAGGTACTGAATAAGTTATTTTAAAAATACAAGATTTAGGTTCAATATGTAAACTACTGTTGAGTGTTTTTCCATTACCAGGTGAATCAAACTGTCATTTAATGACATCTTGAATCCCTAGTTGCGTGGCGTGTGTTGTCAAATCTGTGTCATGCTACAAACTGTGACATACTGGCCCACGTGTGTGCCAGACACAAACATGCATGCGTCTCAGCTTATGCAGATCCATTAGGAAATATGGCGACACAGTTTTCTTCCGTGTGTTGCGTTGCATGCGTCTCAGCTTACGCTCTGCCTAAATGTTTGCTTCATCAAAATCCTCAATTAATTATTGTTCTCAGTTTATTACTCCATTCACAAAGTTCTTTTGGATCATCAGATCACCACAAATTGATTTAAAACTTATGGTGTAATGAATTCAAAATTTTTGTAGCCAACTATTTGAACCTTTAAAGCTGTCGAAATTCAATTATTTGGTGATTTATAACACACTTGGTACCGAGCGGCGCATATATGAGCTGTCTGGTTTCTCTCGACAGACTGGCGGTAAAAAATCGATCTTTCCACACAGACTGCGGTAATGTGGGTCCAACCTTCGTTACAGACCAAAAGTGGAATGTTGTAATAAGTTATTAGTCTACATAAGAAACTTTAGTATTTTTTGGGATGGCGCATATATGAGCCGGTCGGTCTATAGCACGAAATCCTATCGTCGACTGAGTGTCCAATGTAAGAGTCACTATTAAGGCTAATATCAACAAACAGCCAAATAACTCGTCTTGACTAGTCATGTTAGACTTATTGCTTTTATAGCTTAAATATCGAAAAAAAACAGACAATATAAATATTATTGTAAGAGAGACAAAATATGTTTACATTTGATTTCTAAACACAGCACATAATTTTTTCAAACTTTCCAATCACTTGTGACACATTTTCATCTTTTGTGATAAATGTCATTTAGAGTATACCTAGGAAAACATGATCATTCAAAACAAAAACTGCCCCAGTGGCACGTAGGAATAAAAAGAGTGTCATTTTTATGTCATTGACCTTGATAACTGAGAGACCAAATGTTGCACATTAACGTCAGACATGTCTACAGACAGATACAAATATATCAAGCCATTAAAATAAACCACTGATTTGTCAGAAGAATAAAAGTAACGAGCAAACAGTGTCCCAAATATGAGCTGTGGGTCTATTTTAACTATTCCGAGCGGCGCATATGTGAGTCGTCTGGTCTATAGCAATAGTTATTTTGTTAACATTACAGTAGCGAACGTGTTAAAGCTTTAGCAAAATATTTACCTAGCCGCACTGAACCAGTCAAAAACAAGTTTCGTCACTGTACTCGAAACTGTTTTTCTAATCTTAATGTTTTTCATGTTTTCATTTTTCTAATCTTAATGTTTTTCATGTTTTCATTTTCATTGCTGAACCATAATTTCCCTATCCAATTTTCACTTTTTAAAATGTCACTGATCAGTGTTTTTTTACAATTTTGAATTTTTCTGCCTGTTGCCGCCCACTTAAACTCTCATCCTTTCTACACACTAAAACTTCAATTTCTTCTTTTATTTTAAGAGCTTTACATTTGCCACTCATTTTGTATAAAAAATAAATTTAAAAACACAATCTTTATTAAAAAACACTTCATTTTCTTGTAGTTATGAACTTTAAAACATATAGTTAATTGGTGAAACATGGATCTACAAGTGGACTATATAAACTAGTTCTGAAAACATAGCATATTAAGTATGCTATGGTTCTCAAAATTTCGGCGCTTGACAGTTATTGAAATGTGTAAACAACGACAAACTCTACAACACTGTAGGCCATAGTTCTCGGAATTATGGGGTCTGACATTTGTTGATATGCGTAAACAACAACAAACTCTACAACACTGTAGGCTATTGTTCTTGGTATTCTGGCGCCTGACAGATATTGGAATGCATGAACAACAACAAACGTTACACTGAAGGAGAATGATGATTCATTATACTAATAGAGTTTAACTTTACGTTTCTGATTACAGATGCATTAGTGCATTTTTCATATTCTCAAGGTAAAACTTTGTGTATACATACAACAAATTTAGAATAATTTTATAACTGAGAATATCAAATTTAGTGTCTGTATTTAGGAGTGTCCATGTTTGAGAGAGTTATTAAATATCCCTATGTCACGGGACTGGGGATTGAAAATTTGTTATGTTTTGTAAGGGAAATGCATAAATATTTTAGAAAATATACACATTTATAAACATATATTAAATAAAGAATATATAAAAAATTAACAGATCAGTAACAACTTAAATAAAAGGAACCTCTATACTACAAATGACTTTTTCTTTTATTTAAAACCCTATGTACATTTCAATTGCATAGCAATCATCCTCAGAGGTAATTTACAATAAAAATGTACATTGAAATGTACATAAGGTTTTAAATAAAAGAAAAAGTCATTTGTGGTATGGAGGTTTCATTTATTAAAGTTAAAAATTACGCCACAGTTGTTTTATACAGTTACAAATCAGATAAAACTTTGAAAACAAGCTCCTGAAACAGTTCAAGATTTTATAGTCAAGGTTGAATAGATTAGAGCCAATGAAGAGGTGTGCATATGTTGTAAGGGGTAAGTGGTAAATTGAAGTAGATAAGGAACTGCTAAAATTATTTCATTTTTTATCTTAGATTACCCATATTTTGAGATCACTGGTAATGTTATGGTATAATTACTACAGAAATATGTTATGTCATATCTTGTAAAAAACTGAAATTAATATTATTTTGTTAAAGGAACTGGAAGAACCAGGAGACGACACAACAAGATTTGACATGTTGGCACCTACTGTAGTCAAACCTAAAGGGTCTGAACCAAAATTGGTAAGTGCAATTGATATAAAGCTCTGTACATTATGGCACATAAATTTACCAAAAATTCAATATTGTTACTTTTTTCGGGGTGCACTAAAGCTTTTACAATCTTCACAACAGTACAAAACTATTCCTTCACTCTTAATTAACAAAACTTTTATATATCAACTAGCGTTACCTGGCACACGTTGCTGAGCCTGAAATCATAATTTTTGCAATAAGAAAAACAAATTAAACATCTAAATAATTATATTTTATTTACTGCAATGCTAGAGGATTGACAATGTTTTTTTTTCATTTTATTAGGCGTATAAACATATAAATTTTAGGTGTCTTAATACGTAAGAACACAAGATATAATTATCCATGGTAAAAGCTCGAAATGTTCCAAATTTAATCCAGCAATGGTCAATGATCGCTTTGTGCCTTGTTTATGGTTATTGTGAATGCAAGTCGCAAAGGAAATTGTAGTCGTTTGAAATCAGTAGGTAGATTTGATCAATAATAGGTGATCTGAATCATCGGTATTCATGGAATTAAGACCATCTTTCCTTTGAAAGATGCCATCTCTGGTTTCTGCCCGGATCAAGTTGGGTGCCAGTTTTTTTGTGGTTATTCTGGTACCGTTTCACAGCTTTGGTTGATTCAAATTTCCCAAGAATAGTATCGGTGATCCTACTTTTAATATCAATAAGTGTGATAGCAATAATTGTACACAGAAGTTAGCAATTATAAACGTTAGTAATTGTAAACAGTTTAAAGTAGTTAATGTATTCTTTATTCTTACATAATGTTTATATTTTAAACTCTGGTCTGGGACGCTGCTGTGAGCTTGCTCTGCCGAAGACGTATGCGCGGTTGCTGGTCCGCTAGCCACTTCGGTCCTTGGTCAGGGAGTGTCCGCGGTGCACAGGTGTCGGAGCCTGTGCACAGTATTACGAGTTCTCGACTGATGCCCATCCAGTCGAGCTAAGGAGGAAACTATGGGCCCCAGAGTTCCAGGGGTTGGAAATGATCGAAAGTGATCCATGGGTGTACCCGGTCTCATAGTCTCGCCCGTAACGCCTGACACGATGGTTAGCTTAAATCAAATTTATGGATAACCAACAAAAGTCCAACCAACCCACCAACCAGAGTAATGTGATGAGGCGTCGTGAGGTTTCTCCGAAGATGCCTAGTGCAGTAATTGAGACGAGGAAAGAAATAAATGTAGCATCACCCAAACTACCGCCTAAATTTTTAATTGTTTCATGCACAGAAGAAGGAAAAGATCTTTCGAAAGTATCGCCTTTTTTGATTCATAAGGCTATAACCGGATGTGCAGCAGGACCTGTCTCTTCCATAAGGAAGTTACGGAATGGAACACTGCTGTTAGAAACAAGTAGTTCGAAGCAGTCACAATACCTGCTGAAAATGACCTCCTTCTTTAATCAGGTCAAGGTTTCGGTGGCCCCCCACAAAACCTTGAACTCATCAAGGGGAGTAATATCATGCAGAGATCTTTTGTATGTCCGTGAGGACGAAATAAAATCTGAACTGGAATTGGAAGGTGTAACAGAAGTCGTACGAATTATGAGGATGGAAAACGGTCAGAGAGTTCCAACAACATCATTAATCCTGACATTCGGGAAACCATCTATCCCGGAATATTTATATGCTGGCTATCAACGGCTTCCTGTTAGGCCCTACGTTCCCAATCCACGGCGGTGCTTTAAATGCCAACGTTTTGGACACGTCAGCTCTTCTTGCTCCAAGCCAGAGGTATGCGGACAGTGCGCATCTGAAGGCCATGTAGAAAAGGTTTGCACAAGTACTCCAACATGCCCAAACTGTGCTGGTGATCACCCTGCTCGCTCCTTTAACTGCCCAAAGTTCAAGGAGGAGAAAGCGATCCTCAGCATAATGGCAAAGGATAAAACATCTTTCCACAAAGCAAAAAAGAAGTTCAAGTCAACTCAACCTAGACTTGAAACAAAATCTTATGCCTCAGCTACCACCACTGAAAAGTCGTGTTCCAACTGTGTTGAGCTAAATAAAAAAATTGAACTTCTCACTGAGCAAGTTAATCAGTTATTAGCATTAGTGACTAAAAACATGGTTTCCAACTCAAAGACTGATGTTGAATGTGCGGAAAAATCTCCATTGCCAATTACCTCTGCGAAAATTGGAAGAAGTAAGACACTATTAGAGACAAATGTGAAAAACGTTAAACCTCCTAATACGAATAATAAAAATAAGAACAAAGCTGCACCTGTGAAAGTAGGTGCAAAATCACAAGCGACTCAAAAGAGACCAAACTCCTCTTCTGAGTCAAAAAACTCTTCAGATTCCACCACTACAATAGTGGTGATGGAATCTGATGACTCTCTGCCTGGAACGTCGAACATTCCAAGCCAGCGAATTTGCAATGACAGCAGTGAGAGCCAGGTGAATCCATTTCACTAAAATACGATGTCCACACCTAAACAATCCGTGATTCAGTGGAACATTAACGGTGTTAAAAGTAACATTGAGGATCTCAAATTAATTGTAAGGGATGTGTCCCCTATGTACATTTGTATTCAGGAGACACATCTCCATGAATCGCACAATTTCCATCTAAGGGAGTATTCAGTTTACAGATCGGACTTCGTTACAGAAAATCGAGCCAGAGGTGGCGTAGCCATTCTAGCCCGTGACTGTGTCGACGCCGTTTCTCTGCACTTAATAACTCCCTTACAAGCAGTAGCAATTCAAACAGCTGTTCCATACAAACTCACTCTCTGTTGCGTCTACCTCCCACCAAGTGACAACCTGCAACAGAGAGATCTTGTAGACCTTATAAATCAGTTACCGACTTCGTTTTTATTAGTGGGTGATTTCAATGCCCACCATGTTTCATGGGGTTCCCCAGAATGCAACCCGCGAGGTAATCTGATCGAAAGCATCAGATCGGAACTGGATTTATACCTGCTAAATGACGGTTCTCCGACACATTTAGCAGCGTCAACAGGTGGATGGACAGCTGTAGACTTGTCATTATGCAGTCCTGTCTTGGCTACAAGGCTAAAATGGTCAGCATTGCCTGATCTTTACAGTAGCGACCACATTCCTATTGAGATCTCTTTGTGTGACTCCTCACCCTGTTGTGTTCGACATCCCCGTTGGGTCCTGAAAAAAGCCAACTGGGAACAATTTTCACAAGATCTAGAATCACTGGACGTGGATTACTTGGCTCCCATTGATGACATTGTCAATTCATTTACAAAAACCGTTTTGAATGCCGCTGGAAAGGCAATTCCAAAAACCTCATCCAAACCACGACGACCACCTGTTCCGTGGTGGAATGATGAGTGCACTGTGATCCTTCGTCAACGGAGAAAAGCTTTGAACCAGTTCAAGAGACATCCAACGAGTGAAAACCTGGAAAAATATAAAATCTTCCGTGCGAAAGCACGGAGAATATTTAGGCAAAGTAAACGAGAATCATGGTCGCAGTACATTGGCTCAATTACAAGAACTACAGCTCCATCCACAGTATGGAAGAAATTACGATCAGTCTGTGGCATTTCCGTTCCGATGCCATTAATTTCATTAAGGCATTCGGATGGTGTTTTGACCACGGACTGTGAGGAAATTGCCAATGTGCTAGCATTATCGTTTTCAAAACATTCTTCATCTTTTGCATACAAAGACGCTTTCCAGGTGTTCAAACGTAAACAGGAAGCCTTACCTTTCACCATTGGATTGTCTGGAGATTCTTGTTTGAATATCCATTTCTCTATCGACGAATTAGAGTCAGCTCTCTCGTCAACGAAGGATTCAGCTCCAGGCCCGGATGATATTGTATACTCCATGATTAAAAATCTACCACCGTCGGCAAGAGTAGTGCTCCTTCGGATATACAACCGTATATTCGAGGAGCACGGTTTTCCCGATGCATGGTTAGAAGCGACAATAATTCCTCTTCTATAACAAGGAAAGGACAAAACTAATCCCAGTAGTTACAGACCCATCTCTCTGACCAGCTGCTTATGCAAACTACTGGAGAAGATGATCAACCGTCGTCTTGTCTGGTATCTAGAAACAAACAAACAAACTTCTTTCTAACGTTCAGTGTGGTTCCAGACAAGGACGTTCATCAGTTGACCAATTGGTTTTGTTGGAGTCAGCTATACAGAATGCTTTCATCTTACGACAAACACTGGTAGCTGTTTTCTTTGACCTTGAGAAGGCATATGACATGGCATGGAGAAGAGGAATTTTGAACGTATTGAAATCATGGGGTATACAAGGTAACATTCTTGCTTTTATACAAAATTATTTGAACAACAGGACTTTCCGTGTACGTCTAGGAGGCATATATTCTGATCGTTGCGAACTAGAGAATGGTGTACCACAGGGTGGCGTTTTGAGTGTGACGCTGTTTGCTGTTGCCATTAACAGCGTCACTTCAAACGTACAGTCACCGGTCCACTGTTCCCTGTTTGTAGACGATTTTTATATATATATGGCTGCTAGAAGTATGGCAACAGCGGAAAGATCCTTACAATTAGTAATTAATAAATTGCAAGAATGGACCAAATCTACGGGCTTCAAGTTTTCGGCTTCGAAGACCCAGTGTATAGCATTTAGTCGTCGCAGGCAACACCAGGAACCTATTCTTTATCTTGATGGTACACGGCTTCAAACCGCGGATAATGTGAGATTTTTGGGCCTTTTATTGGATAAAAGACTTTCATGGAATCCGCATGTGCGTGATTTGAGGACCCGGTGCAGCAAGATATTGGATATGTTGAGAGTTCTAAGTGGTACAAATTGGGGAGCAGACAGAAAATGTATGCTCCGTTTCTATCGCGCCGTTGTAAGTTTGCGCATAGATTACGGCTGTATAGCCTGTTCATCTGCTCGACCTACGGTTCTGAAACTCCTGGATTCAATACATCGTGCTGGCCTTAGACTTTCTACTGGTGCTTTTAGATCAAGCCCAATCTCCAGCCTTCTCGTTGAAGCTGGAGAACCATCTCTCTCTATGCGATGTCAAATGCTACAAATTTCATATCACACTGGTTTTCGAAGTAAACCTAAACATCCGGCATTCAAAGCAGTTTTTGATAACTACCTCGAGGATCGTTACAATGTGTGTCAACGTTCAACTGCTCCCTTCGGAATAAGAACGTTGCGCATTTTTAGGAATCTAAATTTAGAACATCCACCTATATTCGAACGAACATCATGCTACATCCCTCCATGGACAATACAAAAGCCAAAATGTGACTTCTCATTGTCCATGTACCTAAAAAACAATACTCCTGATGTTATTTATCGTCAGGAGTTTTTGCAGATTCAACAAACTCACCAACATACTGTGACTATATTCACAGACGGTTCAAAACTGGACAATGGGATAGGTTGTGCATTTTATATGGAAGGACAAACTTTCACTTACGGATTGCCCTCAGCCTGTAGCGTTTTTACTGCAGAACTATATGCAATTTTCCAAGCTTTAAGATCAATTCCGTCTGTAAAATCTAAATATCTTGTGTGTTGTGATTCCAAAAGTGCTCTTCAGGCTATTCAGGAAATGTACACTAAGAACCCTTTAGTTGGAGACATCTTGTGCTCTATACACAGGCTCCAATTACGAGGTGTCGAGGTGTTATTTCTCTGGGTGCCTGGTCACTGTGGAATATTCGGAAACACTAAAGCAGATGAAGGTGCAAAATTAGCTACAGGTATGTTGCCATCGACACAACGTGTGATGGCATCAGATTTTGTATGCAAAGTTAAAACTACACTATTCTCTGTTTGGAATGAAGAATGGCAAAATCTAAATAGAAACAAGCTGAGGGACATCGAAAATACCGTCCGACCATGGAGTACATCTGTTCGTTCGAATCGTAGGGAGGAAGTGGTGGTAACTCGACTTTACATCGGCCACTCTTTGTTAACGCATGGATGGTTGATGCGACATGAGGATCCACCACTATGTCCGTTTTGTAGAAATAATATTACAATCAAGCATATCCTGCTTGATTGTGATATGTTAACAAATTTGTATATACGTTACGATCTTCGAGGTAGTTTAAAGGTGGTTTTAAGGGACGATGTCAGGGCTATCGACCGTGTCATCGCTTTCTTACGCCACCTGAATCTATTTAATAATATTTAAATTATGTATAATTTTAGTTTCTAGTTTTAGTTACAATTAGTATTAAACATTTATTTTACTTCATTTAGTTTGGTTAGTTTTATTTGCAATATTTATTTAAAATAAAAACTTTAGTTAGGCAATGATAACCTTAATAGGTTTTTCACCTGGAAAAAAAATAATAAAAAAAAAATAAAGTTTATATTTTTAAAAAATTAATTTTAGTAACACTAGTATAGATATACATTTTAACATTAGACTTATGGAAGGCTGTACACTGAACCATCCTAAGCCTCTGGGGTGGAGCCCTGTAGATTGATCCACAACAAACTTCACAGGAACTAACCTGGGAATATATCAAACAATTCCTTTAAATTTCATTAACTTCGGTTCAGCAGTTTAGGCGTCCATAAGATACATACAACACACATACATATATACAATGGTTTTTGAACTATCCTAGGCCTCTGGGGCGGTGCACTGTGGGTGGATTTACACCAAACTTAACACAAACAATCTTGGGAATAAGTTGAACAATCCCTTCAAATTATATTAACTTCTTTTTAGCATGTTAGACGTCCATAAGACACATACATACATATATACATCGGTTTTCGAACCATCCTAAACCTGAGGGGCAGAGCCGTGTGAATGGATTTACACCAAACCTCACATGAATCATCCTGGGAATATGTTGAACAATTCTTCCAAATTTCATTAACTTCTGTTCAACGGTTTAAGCGTTCATAAGACATTGCATATACACATATATCGGTTTTTGAACAATCCTAAACCTCTGGCATGGAGCCCTGTAGATAGGTCTACACCAAACTTCACATGGACCATCTTGGGAATAGGTTAAACAATCCCTCCAAATTTTAACTTCTCTTCAGCGGTTTAGGCGTCAATAAGATACATACATTCATCGGTTTTTGAACCATCATAATCCTCTGGGGCGGAGCCCTGTGGATGGATCTGCACCAAACTTCATATGAACCGTCCTTAGAATATGTTACAAAAATCTTTCCAAATTTCATTAACTTCTGTTCAGCGATTTTGGTGTTCATAAGATACATACATACATGCATACATACATCGGTTTTTGAACCATCCTCTTATGGATGAATCTGAACCAAACTTCACAGGAACCATTCTGGGAATATATTAAACAAACCCTCCAAATTTCATCAACTTGTGTTCAGCAGTTTAGACGTCCATAAGTTACTTACATACACACATAAATATTTGTCGTTTTTGAAATATTCTAAGCCTCTGGGGCGGAGCCCTGTTATTGGATCTATAGCAAACCTCAAATGAACCATTCTGGGAATTTATCAAACAATCCCTCTAAACTTCATAAACTTCTGTTCAGCGGTTTAGGCGTCTATAAGATACATACATCAGTTTTTTAACCATCTTATGCCTCTGTGGCGGAGCCCTGTGGATGGATCTGAACCAAACTTCTTAAAAACCATCCTGGGAATATTTTAAACAACCCTCCAAATTTCATCAACTTCTGTTCAGCGGTTTAGGCGTCTATAACATACATACACACATTCATTTTTATAGATATAAACTTACCAATTCTAGCAATGTCTAGTAATTTCTATCTGCTCTACAGGACCAACTACTTTGCCATATACAATATATGTATGAGATTGTACTTGTTTTTTAAACAAATTACACTTTTTCAAATTTAACTTCAGGTTTACAGCTCTAAGTCTCTCCAGTCCTTGCTCTAGATTCCCTAAGTAGTGCTTAAAGGATGTACCAATCCCAATGGTGGCATCTAGGTAAATTAGAATGGCTTCCAAAAGTAGCCTTTTAAGTAGCTTTTGAGTTTCCATAAGTCTCTCAAAAGTGGCTGGAGTGTTGCTGAGGCCAAATGTCATTATAATATAATGCTATTGTTCTGTTTTGATTGATAAAGTTGTCTTCTGGGGCCACACCTAATTACCAGTATCCGGTCTTGATGTCCCATGTTAAAAACAGGTTATATCCATCTAGTGTCTTTAAGGTCATCTATCCGCGGAAATGAAAAACTGATGTTCTTGCAATTCATATATATTTAAGCACTCGAATTAATAATAAATAAATGAGAAAACTGTTGTTATAGAGTCAAATATATTTATTCTAATGCAACCTTTCAACTACTAGTTTGTTGCCCTTATCAAGGCTGAAAACAATAATAAATAACTTTTAATTACACTTACAAAATACTAGTACACTCATTGTAATAATTTTAAACCTTATAAAATTCAATAAAATTTAGTCAACAAATTTAAAGTAATAACCAAAGCAGTGAGAGTCATAAAATCATTTAACAAAAAAGCAGTAACAATGCTAAGAGGACAACAATAATTATATATAAAACACTCACAAAAATAACCAAATAAAACAAAACAAACAACAAAAAATATCAATCATGCAAATTAACACGTATACTTTACTTTATCCAATGCCAGATCTTGGCATATCTGCCATTCTCCTCCTAGCCTCTCAGTAGAGATAATGCTTCACTCTTCCACATCTTTGAATGCTGTGCAATTCTGAAGTTGTGGAGCATCCATCTTTTGACGGCTGCACAGAGGGAAAATATCTGCTAACAATGCACAATACATTTCAAAAAAAATTATAACTTGCTTCGTTTAACCCGATCTGATATGAGATCATGAACATACAAGTATGTAGGCTAACTGCTGAATTTTAGCTATTGTTTAGTTTACAAAAAAACTTATTTTTTTCTCTATTTATAATCAAAATTATCCTAGCTAGATACTTTGTAGCTGTATTTTAATATAGCTGTATGCTAATTTGGTATAATATAATTTTTTTTTTTTAATTTCACATTTAACTATATTTTGGGCATTCTAATATTTATTATAAAATCAGTGCCATTAATTTGAATTGTTTACTGTTTTAAAAATACTGTTTTATACTTGTCAAATCTACATGTTTTTAAAATGCATCTAATTAAAATGTTTTGTCTTTATTCCAGCCATTGGAACAGATGCTGACTCACATGGATGAAACAACCTTTGAGGTATGCAAGGAATATCTAGACGTTTAGTTATTGTAAAAATTGATGGTATACTACCCCCTTGAACCATTTTATATAATGTTCACTGTCAATCTAGTTCAAAACGAATTTTTTTCTTGTTAGATGTATGAAGACATTTTCTACTTTCTTAGTGATTAAAATTAAAGGTGCGCGTTGTAATCATTTTGTATTCACTGATTAAACTGTATTTAAATAATACGTAACTAAGTTAGTACTTAAAGAGCTTACTTGCTGATGTGCTTCGAAACAATCTTTTCTTATACGCCTGGATATCGAGAGTTCATTACAAGAGAGATTTTAATGTGTGTATATATATATAAACCTTTTCATAAATAATACTGTATTTTATTTTACTTTATACATCTATTTCAAGCTGAAGCTTTTCACTGATTAACAGTATCAGCATTTTCAAAACCTATTTAGTAGAGTTGTTACATATTCCGGCATATCATACCAAAATATGTAACGGAATGTATGATTTCAATTAGATTTTCCAGAGGCTCATTGAGATAAAATCATACCAAATTTCTGGTAGCGGTAAAAGCACAATTGATATCATATATATTTACATTATATAATAAATGGTGAACATGAACGTGCACATACCGGAACCTTGTAACGTCCCGTTCACTGTGGTCTTCTAGGTGGATGATGAAGAGTTTTTGGTTCACCCTGTTTGTGCACTAAACATACCTAACAAAACAAGAAAAGAGTTTACACATAATTCAAAATAATTACTATTACATACTAATATTGTCTTAGCCACTTGGCGGGAGAAATGGAAAAGAAAACTACATTACATAGCCTAACGGGGAGAATTTGTTATATTCGAGTCTTGCAGTGAACTCACGAAAAGAACAAAACTGTGTAACATCGAGCGTGACAGGAGAAATGTGACCAAAATCGAGTCTGGCTTAGAACTCACGAAACTACGTCACATCACAAGCATAACGAGAGAGATGTTGTTCGATCATTGTCTTGCCAATTTTGTACAGTTCAAAGATTGGCCTGTAAGAGTAGTTACCCTCTCTGAGCATTTACATTAATTTTAAAAATAGTGTGTAACATACCGGTTGCCTTGAATCCTCCTAGGATTTAAAGAAGAATACCTTCAGTTATGAGTCTCCACACTGTGAACGATATAAGCTACCCCAGTATGAAAGAAGTACAATAAATAGTAACAAAAACATAATGTTAGTTCTTAACAAACAAAATATACACTAGCAAGAAATAAAAACTATTACTTCTATATACATGAGATAAAATAATAAGTTTATTCTGCACTAAAAGGCAGAGGGGAAACCTTATGAGAAGGTTGAGTTGACAATCCTTGTTGTGTCATGAGCGGAACAATTCGCATCATACCGTCCGTATCATGAAAAACTTGTGTCACTCTGGCCAATGGCCAAGAGAAAGGAGGAGGAGTCTGATGAACTAGGACTAGGTCGCCCACATGCAGAATGTTTGTCGTTTCAGTCCATTTGTTCCGCTGATGTAGAGTGTGAAGATATTCCAATTGCCACCTTTTCCAAATGCGTTGGTGAAAAAGCATGGGCGAGGTGCCAAGGTGCTTAAGACGATTGTTAGGGACTTCAGCCAGATTTCCTTCAGGTACGGCAACAAGTAGAGCTCCAATCAAGAAGTGTCCTGGAGAAAGAGCAGTGAGATCAGATGGATCATTAGACAAAGGTGTGAGTGGTTGAGAATTGAGGATTGATTCGATTTGAGTAATCAGTATCATGAACTTGGAGAGAATTAAAACATGATCACCTATGACGCAACGCAAGTGATGTTTAGCGCTTTTAATTGCACTTTCCCATAGCCCTTCTTGATGAAGTGCAGCAGGAAGATTGAAGTGGAAATTAACTCCAGGTTGAGATGAAAGCTCACAAATGAGATCTTGTCCTGAGTAGTAATTGCAGAGCGTTGTCAGCCTCCACAACGTTTGTACCGCACTTGGAATAGATGTGTTGACAGAGGCCTTGTCTAGACACAAATTGAGTCATTGATGTAATGAACACGTCCGTCGAGAGATCAGTATCCACCTCAATGTAAACAGCTTTGGTGACTAGGCAAACAAAGACACAGATGTATGCCTTGATGGTTTGAATAGAGCGTAGATCATGTATTTTCAGAGTGAAAGGACCATAATAACCAATGCCTTTGTTGAGAAATTGGCAAATAGGGGTCAATTGAAATTGAGGTAAGTTTCCCATAAGAGGTTTATTATTTCTAGGTTTGTGCTTAAAACACACCATACACTTGAAGACTTGTGAACGGATTACATTCCAAACACAATATCCACACCTTTTGTTCAAAAAGTGATTGAGTGAGTTGAAATCCAGAATGAAATACATCCAGTGACATAGGTCAATTAAGGCGTCAACCACAGGACATTTCTTAGGAAAAATCACTGAATGTTGAGTCGCATAAGAAAACTGTTCTGCTCTGAGTCATCCACCAACTTGCAGAGTGCTGTCACTATCGAGAAATGGTGTTAATCGTCAAAACCTAGAAGATAGAGCTCTAGGAGGTGTGTTTCCCAATGCCTTTACATCTTCTATTAAGGAGGATGCCTGAAGTAACTTGAATATTCTGATTCTAGCTGAGTTCAACTTGAAAGTTGTGAGATGTCCAACATTTCTTTTTAAGTGACGAGAGTTGTGTATGAATCGCATCAAGTAAGCCATTACACGATGCAGTCGACTAAAACTAGAATATTTCCGCAGAAAGTCTCATTGTGAGTGAACAGCGGAAGTAAGAGATGTAGGTGAGATTGGTTTATATTCCCCTGTGTCAGTGAGTTTTGCAGGCTCAAAATGAGATAAAGGCCAGTTCTCATTAGACTGTTGTAACCAAGAGTACCACCATAATTTAAGTAGAGGTAGATCGGAAGGAGTAATCCACGTGACGAGCAGTCAGTGGGATTGTGTTTACTCACTACGTGCCTCCAATAATGAGAAGGCAATAATTCTTGAACCTGAGGTACCCGGTTGGCAACAAAGGGTTTACAAATAAGGAGGTGTCTGTATCCATGTCAGTGTTACTGTTGAATCGCACCATAGAAAAACAGAGGAACAATCCATCCTTTTGTTGTAAAGAGAGATAATATATGCTACTAATTGGGGGAGTAAATGAGGAGCACAGCTCCAAGAGAGGTACAGTGAGCTTTTTCAGGGGGGCTACCCAAGTCTTCGATAATAGTTGCTGAATTACCACAGAGTTGTCGCTAAACTGACATCTTAAGTAAATAACAGCAGGGTATCCTCTCTCAGAAGCATCTGAGGAACCGTGTAACTCAATTTTAGGCGAGTGACTCAAGTGTAAAGCCCGATGAGTTATAATAATTTTTAAATAATAGGAGGTATTTGCAAATGTTTGCCACTGAGTTAGGAGTTAAGGTTGGTAGAGATTGGTCCCAGTCCAACCCTTCTGTCCAGAGAAGCTGCATGAAACATTTTGCCCACATTACAACAGGCGAAAGGAAACCACAAGGGTCATAAATTTGAGCTATAACGCTGATTACTTGGAGTTTAGCTGTAGGGTTTTGAGGAAAATTCAAATTGTAGGTAAAAGCGTCCAAAGAGGATGACCAATGAAGTCCGAGAATGTTGTAGTCAGGTTTATCCTGAAGAAACGTGGGTGTCTAGGTATTTGCCTGGAAGGTCCTATAATAGTTGATAAGCGTTGGTAGTCCATTTACGCAATTCGAAGCCACCTTGATGTAGAAGAGAAATAAGCTGAGATTTCAAATGAGACGCTTCATCAATTGAATCACCACCAGCAATAATGTCATCTACAAATATTTGTGTGCTGAGTACTTTGGCAGCAGCCTGAGGTAATGAAGAACTTTCATCAGAGGCGAGCTGGTAAAGAGTTCTTATCGCCAAGTAAGGGGAACAACTAAGCCCATAGGTTACTGTGGTCAATATCAGGTTAGACTTTGATCTGACGTATATCGCAAGTAAAAACCATATGATAGTGTAACATGAGTATCAGATCACAAATGTTGGTCTCCATTTTCTTTCCTGTCCACAGGGTGTTGTTGAGAGAGAAGCCGTTGGATGTTTTTGCTCTGGCATCAAAGACGGTTTAAAGGCGAGTAGTGGTGCTGGATTCTTTTAAAACCCCATGATGAGGTAGAAAGTAAATAAATGAACTCAGAAGAGGGTTTTTGGGCATGTATCATGTGTCCAGAAGTCAAATAATCAGACATGAATTCTGCATAGAGGTGCTTGAAGTGAGGTTAAGAGTTGAACTTTTGTTTGAGAGATTTTAGTCGTACTTCCGCGTTCCCGCGAGATGTCCCAAAAGCAGGTTTATTTTATTTAAAGGGAAGTTGGACACAATAACGACCTGAACTGTCATGTGTATCAGTAGCGACATAGTGATCTTTACATGCTTGATCATGTGGTGAAAGGTTTGATTTAAAGGGCATTTCTTCATGTTGCCAGAATGTTTGCAGAGAATTGTGCAGTTCCAAGTCATTCACCGTGAGTAATGTAGTGAACGTACCAGCACTAGATTCCCTTTCACACTTAAGCAGACATGGAGCTTCTCCCATAATCATAAATCCAAAGTGAGTGCCTATCAGGCACGGCATATTAGAGCCAAGAGAATTCATAGTTTGAGTTAACATTAGAGGAAAAAGAGGATTAACTACAAAGAATTTCTTCACTATCTTATCACAAATTGTAATAAATTTACTGAGCATAGAAGGCTCACCGCTATATTCTGGAATCATGTCCAAATATTCTTTTTTTAATACGGGGGTAGTCATTGTAACTAATTATTATATATTTTAAATATTCAAAATAAAATTGAAACTCAATTACTACAATAAAATGTAGCTTCTAAATGAAATATATATATATATATATATATATATATATATATATATATTCTTGATATTTTACGTTATCCATTGTTTTTCCGTTGCACTGACTTTATGAAGTTAATATATTACTATTGTAAGTAATTTTATCCACCATTAAGTGCAATAATTTTACCTTGAGTGATGAGGCACCTTTCGGTCACTTGACCATTGTCGAATCACTGATATTTTTCTGGTGTAGATGTTCGGTCCGTGATATTGGTATTTGTTGACGTTACACGCACTTTCTCTTGATCTGTGTGTATGATGTTTTTATATAGTATGTCTTCTGTATATGTTGTTTGAAGATTCATTAAATTGTTGTGTATGTTTTTATAAATGTGGTATTTTTCTAGTGAGTTTAGTTCTATTGGGTTATTATTTATTTCAAGTATGGTTAGGTTATTTTCGTAATTTGTTATTTCATGTTTATGTGATATTAGGTGTGCTGCAACATTTGATACTTTTTTGATACAAAAATTCAAAAAAAAAAAAAAAAAATTCAAAAGTATCAAATGTTGCAGCACACCTAATATCACATAAACATGAAATAACAAATTACGAAAATAACCTAACCATACTTGAAATAAATAATAACCCAATAGAACTAAACTCACTAGAAAAATACCACATTTATAAAAACATACACAACAATTTAATGAATCTACAAACAACATATACAGAAGACATACTATATAAAAACATCATACACACAGATCAAGAGAAAGTGCGTGTAACGTCAACAAATACCAATATCACGGACCGAACATCTACACCAGAAAATATCGGTGATTCGACAATGGTCAAGTGACCGAAAGGTGCCTCATCACTCAAGGTAAAATTATTGCACTTAATGGTGGATAAAATTACTTACAATAGTAATATATTAACTTCATATATATATATATATATATATATATATATATCACTTTCACCTATGTACTTAAACAAGAATCTTACTTGGTATTTATGCGAGCGCTTTCAGAGACTAGTAAGTGCCTCCATCTTCCGGCATTCAAAAATATTGTGGGGTTAAATTAAAGTAAATTTTGTATTAAAAGTAGAAGTTCTGAATTGTAGAATAATTTAAATGGTAAAAATTATGTTTGTAAAGATAACAAAGAAGGGATTAGTTTTAAATTTAATTTAAATATTAGAAATTAGTTTTCTGTGATTACAGGTAAGATAAGGATCTGTAAAATATTAATTTGGTTTCAAAAACGGAAAGAAAATTATTTTCACTAAAGGAAAAAATTTATTAAAGAAATAAAGAAGAGTTTAAATTGTAAAAAAAATAAACTGTGCTGTAATGTAAATTAAATCTAAAGAAAATAAAAAACAATGGTTTGACTAACTTGCAACAAAGACAGTGATTGTATTTATTCAAACAAATTTTGAATAGAATCCTAAATCAAACGGTCACTAAGCCGAAAATGCCTTAAAAAGAATTCGTTCTCCGGGAACGGATACCCAAAGGGTTAAATCTCAGCGAGTTAGGTTTTTATATAAAGTCCAGTTTGCGTGTGTACCTTGCGACCTCATGGTCCTTTTTTGTTGATGTGTAAGATTTCTAGGTTATGGTAAATGTCTGTGTATTTGTGTCCTGGTTCTTTTATGTGATTGTAAAATGCTGAGTTGGTGTTCTGTTTGTCTTCCTCGACTCTTAGTTTGAAGCTGTGATCTGTTTTTCCAATGTAGAATTTGTTGCAGTTTAAATTGCATACTCCTGGTGTTTGTAGTTTATCATTGTTGTTGGTGCCGTGTTGTATTTTGTATTGTAAATTGTTATTAGTTTTGTATGGTGAGGTTGAGGAAGTTTGGGGATTGGTTGGTTTCAATATCTGGCGTGAACTGGAGTTTTTAGTTTATTATATTAGTGTAGGCTAGGAGTTTTTCACATTGTCGTGTGTTGTATCTGTATAGTGTTATGATATCATTGACATATCTGTGCCAGTAAATGATTTTATGTGCGTTGTGTTGGCCCTACCCACCGTCACAAAGATAAAAATTTTGAACAAACATAGCCGACCAAAATCAGCCCTGTGCTAACGCTTACCAAAATCTGCCAGAGAACCAGTCTCTGGACTTTATTGTAAAAAACATAACTCGCAGAGATTTAACCCATTTCGTACTGAATTCCCGGTGAATGAATTCTTTTTAGACATCTTAGCTTAATGAGTAGGGTGTCGGAGTGTGTAAGAAAATTGTTTATTAAATAAATTTCAACTCAATTTGCAAGTTAGTAAAAAACACTGTTTTTTTCTATTTTCGCTTTAGCACAGATTTATCACTTTTATAAAATTTAACTTCTTACAAAACTTCTTCATTTGTTTTACAAAATTTCTACTGCACAATAAAACTTTTATAAATGAACTTAGTATTTATTTCGTAAATGATTTTGCCCTAGCTAAGTTATTTCAATATTTTAATATCTTTTAACCCTTTGAACCATTCGGTTCCAAATGTAACCCTTTGAAAAATGTACTTAATTCTAGCATACATTTATATCTGAAAACTTATGCTTTACTGTTAAATTTAATTTATAGAAAAATACACTAAATTCCCTAGAATAAAAACATATTATCGTCTATAATTTCATAAGTAAAATCACCTATGCAGTTATATCACATTTTATCAGAATGTTTCACCTAATAAAAAAATTAAAAATATATACATAAAAACAATTTATGAAAAAACCAACCCCAAAATATTAGCATATAACACTTTATAAAGACAATTCACATATTTAAAATCATTTGGTAAACCTCACCTATTTTGATCAAAAATCTATTTAGAATTTAACCCAAATTTGTAACTAATGTCATCAGAACATTTTCTTAATTTTAAACATCATATTTAGATCCAAATATCAACACTCTATTTGTAAAATCAGCATTTTTATACTTACATAGAAATCATACTTATTTAAGTTTACCAATTAATATTTAAAATATGCTTTTTGACTGTTGTTTGTTTTCGAACAATATTTATTTACTTTCTGTAAATCTGAGAATTACTTCAACATAAATTATTTGTATTTTGACATTTATTTTCTATACGATTTTGATTTGTTAATTCCTAACCAGTTTCACTTACAACCCATTATGCTGGGTTAATTTTTATATCTTTTTCTATCCCAAAAATAGCTAATGTTTTAATGATTCTATTTTAATATTC